>JASPKZ010007952.1:0-337030 GCA_030220185.1 Diploptera punctata | reverse complement strand
TCAGCTTCATTGATCAATTAAACATAATTCAGCTCTGATGATATTACATAAGTCAGCTTATTGAGCAATTAACATATTCGCTCTTTATTTGATATTACATAAGTCCCTTCATTGCTCAATTTACATATTCCGCTCTTATTGATATTACATAAGTCCGCTTCATGTCTCAATTAACATATTCAGCTCTTTATGATTAATAAGTCACTTCATTGGCTCAATAACATATTCGCTCTTTATGATTTACATAGTCAGCTTCATGGCTCCATTAACATTTTCGCTCTTTTGATATTACATAAGTCAGCTTCATGGCTCAATTAACATATTCAGCTCTTTATTGATATTACATAAGTCAGCTTCATGGCTCAATTAACATATTTCAGCTCTTTATTGATATTACATAAGTCAGCTTCATTGGCTCAATTAACATATTCAGCTCTTTATTGATATTACATAAGTCAGCTTCATTGGCTCAATTAACATATTCAGCTCTTTATTGATATTACATAAGTCAGCTTCATTGGCTCAATTAACATATTCAGCTCTTTATTGATATTACATAAGTCAGCTTCATTGGCTCAATTAACATATTCAGCTCTTTATTGATATTACATAAGTCAGCTTCATTGATCAATTAACATATTCAGCTCTTTATTGATATTACATAAGTCAGCTTCATTGGCTCAATTAACATATTCAGCTCTTTATTGATATACATAAGTCAGCTCATTGGCTCAATAACATATTCAGCTCTTTATTGATATTACATAAGTCAGCTTCATTGGCTCAATTAACATATTCAGCTCTTTATTGATATTACATAAGTCAGCTTCATTGGCTCAATTAACATATTCAGCTCTTTATTGATATTACATAAGTCAGCTTCATTGATCAATTAACATATTCAGCTCTTTATTGATATTACATAAGTCAGCTTCATTGGCTCAATTAACATATTCAGCTCTTTATTGATATTACATAAGTCAGCTTCATTGGCTCAATTAACATATTCAGCTCTTTATTGATATTACATAAGTCAGCTTCATTGGCTCAATTAACATATTCAGTCTTTATTGATATTACATAAGTCAGCTTCATTGGCTCAATTAACATATTCAGCTCTTTATGATATTACAGAGTCAGCTTCATTGGCTCAATTAACATATTCAGCTCTTTATTGATATTACATAAGTCAGCTTCATTGGCTCAATTAAACATATTCAGCTCTTTATTGATATTACATAAGTCAGCTTCATTGATCAATTAACTTATTCAGCTCTTTATTGATATTCATGAAGTCAGCTTCATTGGCTCAATTAACATATTCAGCTCTTTATTGATATTACATAAGTCAGCTTCATTGGCTCAATTAACATATTCAGCTCTTTATTGCTATTACATAAGTCAACTTCATTGGCTCAATTAACATATTCAGCTCTTTATTGATATTACATAAGTCAGCTTCCATTGGCTCAATTAACATATTCAGCTCTTTATTGATATTACAGAGTCAGCTTCATTGGCTCAATTAACATATTCAGCTCTTTATTGATATTACATAAGTCAGCTTCATTGGCTCAATTACATATTCAGCTCTTTATTGATATTACAAGAAGTCAGCTTCATTGGCTCAATTAACATATTCAGCTCTTTATTGATATTACATAAGTCAGCTTCATTGGCTCAATTAACATATTCAGCTCTTTATTGATATTACATAAGTCAGCTTCATTGCTCAATTAACATATTCAGCTCTTTATTGATATTACATAAGTCAGCTTCATTGATCAATTTAACATATTCAGCTCTTTATTGATATTACATAAGTCAGCTTCATTGGCTCAATTAACATATTCAGCTCTTTATTGATATTACATAAGTCAGCTTCATTGGCTCAATTAACATATTCAGCTCTTTATTGATGTTACATAAGTCAGCTTCATTGGCTCAATTAACATATTCAGCTCTTTATTGATATTACATAAGTCAGCTTCATTGATCAATTAACATATTCAGCTCTTTATTGATATTACATAAGTCAGCTTCATTGATCAATTAACATATTCAGCTCTTTATTGATATTACATAAGTCAACTTCATTGGCTCAATTAACATATTCAGCTCTTTATTGATATTACATAAGTCAGCTTCATTGGCTCAATTAACATATTCAGCTCTTTATTGATATTACATAAGTCAACTTCATTGGCTCAATTAACATATTCAGCTCTTTATTGATATTACATAAGTCAGCTTCATTGGCTCAATTAACATATTCAGCTCTTTATTGATATTACATAAGTCAGCTTCATTGGCTCAATTAACATATTCAGCTCTTTATTGATATTACATAAGTCAGCTTCATTGGCTCAATTAACATATTCAGCTCTTTATTGATATTACATAAGTCAGCTTCATTGGCTCAATTAACATATTCAGCTCTTTATTGATATTACATAAGTCAGCTTCATTGGCTCAATTAACATATTCAGCTCTTTATTGATGTTACATAAGTCAGCTTCATTGACTCAATTAACATATTCAGCTCTTTATTGATATTACATAAGTCAGCTTCATTGATCAATTAACATATTCAGCTCTTTATTGATATTACATAAGTCAGCTTCATTGGCTCAATTAACATATTCAGCTCTTTATTGATATTACATAAGTCAGCTTCATTGATCAATTAACATATTCAGCTCTTTATTGATGTTACATAAGTCAGCTTCATTGATCAATTAACATATTCAGCTCTTTATTGATATTACATAAGTCAGCTTCATTGATCAATTAACATATTCAGCTCTTTATTGATATTACATAAGTCAGCTTCATTGGCTCAATTAACATATTCAGCTCTTTATTGATATTACATAAGTCAGCTTCATTGATCAATTAACATATTCAGCTCTTTATTGATATTACATAAGTCAGCTTCATTGGCTCAATTAACATATTCAGCTCTTTATTGATATTACATAAGTCAGCTTCATTGGCTCAATTAACATATTCAGCTCTTTATTGATATTACATAAGTCAGCTTCATTGGCTCAATTAACATATTCAGCTCTTTATTGATATTACATAAGTCAGCTTCATTGAGCTCAATTAACATATTCAGCTCTTTATTGATATTACATAAGTCAGCTTCATTGATCAATTAACATATTCAGCTCTTTATTGATATTACATAAGTCAGCTTCATTGATCAATTAACATATTCAGCTCTTTATTGATATTACATAAGTCAGCTTCATTGGCTCAATTAACATATTCAGCTCTTTATTGATATTACATAAGTCAGCTTCATTGATCAATTAACATATTCAGCTCTTTATTGATATTACATAAGTCAGCTTCATTGGCTCAATTAACATATTCAGCTCTTTATTGATATTACATAAGTCAGCTTCATTGGCTCAATTAACATATTCAGCTCTTTATTGATATTACATAAGTCAGCTTCATTGGCTCAATTAACATATTCAGCTCTTTATTGATATTACATAAGTCAGCTTCATTGGCTCAATTAACATATTCAGCTCTTTATTGATATTACATAAGTCAGCTTCATTGGCTCAATTAACATATTCAGCTCTTTATTGATATTACATAAGTCAGCTTCATTGATCAATTAACATATTCAGCTCTTTATTGATATTACATAAGTCAGCTTCATTGGCTCAATTAACATATTCAGCTCTTTATTGATATTACAAGTCAGCTTCATTGATCAATTAACATATTCAGCTCTTTATTGATATTACATAAGTCAGCTTCATTGGCTCAATTAACATATTCAGCTCTTTTTGATATTACATAAGTCAGCTTCATTGACTCAATTAACATATTCAGCTCTTTATTGATATTACATAAGTCAGCTTCATTGGCTCAATTAACATATTCAGCTCTTTATTGATATTACATAAGTCAGCTTCATTGGCTCAATTAACATATTCAGCTCTTTATTGATATTACATAAGTCAGCTTCATTGGCTCAATTAACATATTCAGCTCTTTATTGATATTACATAAGTCAGCTTCATTGATCAATTAACATATTCAGCTCTTTATTGATATTACATAAGTCAGCTTCATTGGCTCAATTAACATATTCAGCTCTTTATTGATATTGCATAAGTCAGCTTCATTGGCTCAATTAACATATTCAGCTCTTTATTGATATTACATAAGTCAGCTTCATTGATCAATTAACATATTCAGCTCTTTATTGATATTACAGAAGTCAGCTTCATTGGCTCAATTAACATATTCAGCTCTTTATTGATATTACATAAGTCAGCTTCATTGATCAATTAACATATTCAGCTCTTTATTGATATTACATAAGTCAGCTTCATTGGCTCAATTAACATATTCAGCTCTTTATTGATATTACATAAGTCAGCTTCATTGGACTCAATTAACATATTCAGCTCTTTATTGATATTACAGAAGTCAGCTTCATTGGCTCAATTAACATATTCAGCTCTTTATTGATATTACATAAGTCAGCTTCATTGGCTCAATTAACATATTCAGCTCTTTATTGATATTACAGAAGTCAGCTTCATTGGCTCAATTAACATATTCAGCTCTTTATTGATATACAGAAGTCAGCTTCATTGGCTCAATTAACATATTCAGCTCTTTATTGATATTACAGAAGTCAGCTTCATTGCTCAATTAACATATTCAGCTCTTTATTGATATTACAGAAGTCAGCTTCATTGGCTCAATTAACATATTCAGCTCTTTATTGATATTACAGAAGTCAGCTTCATTGGCTCAATTAACATATTCAGCTCTTTATTGATATACAGAAGTCAGCTTCATTGGCTCAATTAACATATTCAGCTCTTTATTGATATTACAGAAGTCAGCTTCATTGGCTCAATTAACATATTCAGCTCTTTATTGATATTACAGAAGTCAGCTTCATTGGCTCAATTAACATATTCAGCTCTTTATTGATATTACATAAGTCAGCTTCATTGGCTCAATTAACATATTCAGCTCTTTATTGATATTACAGAAGTCAGCTTCATTGGCTCAATTAACATATTCAGCTCTTTATTGATATTACAGAAGTCAGCTTCATTGGCTCATTAACATATTCAGCTCTTTATTGATATTACAGAAGTCAGCTTCATTGGCTCAATTAACATATTCAGCTCTTTATTTGATATTACAGAAGTCAGCTTCATTGGCTCAATTAACATATTCAGCTCTTTATTGATATTACAGAAGTCAGCTTCATTGGCTCAATTAACATATTCAGCTCTTTATTGATATTACAGAAGTCAGCTTCATTGGCTCAATTAACATATTCAGCTCTTTATTGATATTACAGAAGTCAGCTTCATTGGCTCAATTAACATATTCAGCTCTTTATTGATATTACATAAGTCAGCTTCATTGGCTCAATTAACATATTCAGCTCTTTATTGATATTACAGAAGTCAGCTTCATTGGCTCAATTAACATATTCAGCTCTTTATTGATATTGCATAAGTCAGCTTAATTGGCTCAATTAACATATTCAGCTCTTTATTGATATTACATAAGTCAACTTCATTGGCTCAATTAACATATTCAGCTCTTTATTGATATTACAGAAGTCAGCTTAATTGGCTCAATTAACATATTCAGCTCTTTATTGATATTACATAAGTCAGCTTCATTGACTCAATTAACATATTCAGCTCTTTATTGATATTACAGAGTCAGCTTCATTGGCTCAATTAACATATTCAGCTCTTTATTGATATTACAGAAGTCAGCTTCATTGGCTCAATTAACATATTCAGCTCTTTATTGATATTACATAAGTCAGCTTAATTAACTCAATTAGCATATTCAGCTCTTTATTGATATTACATAAGTCAACTTCATTGGCTCAATTAACATATTCAGCTCTTTATTGATATTACAGACATCAGCTTCATTGGCTCAATTAACATATTCAGCTCTTTATTGATATTGCATAAGTCAGCTTAATTGGCTCAATTAACATATTCAGCTCTTTATTGATATTACAGACATCAGCTTCATTGGCTCAATTAACATATTCAGCTCTTTATTGATATTGCAGAAGTCAGCTTCATTGACTCAATTAACATATTCAGCTCTTTATTGATATTACAGAAGTCAGCTTCATTGGCTCAATTAACATATTCAGCTCTTTATTGATATTACAGAAGTCAGCTTCATTGGCTCAATTAACATATTCAGCTCTTTATTGATATTGCAGAAGTCAGCTTCATTGACTCAATTAACATATTCAGCTCTTTATTGATATTACAGAAGTCAGCTTCATTGGCTCAATTAACATATTCAGCTCTTTATTGATATTACATAAGTCAGCTTCATTGGCTCAATTAACATATTCAGCTCTTTATTGATATTACAGAAGTCAGCTTCATTGGCTCAATTAACATATTCAGCTCTTTATTGATATTGTATAAGTCAGCTTCATTGGCTCAATTAACATATTCAGCTCTTTATTGATATTACAGACATCAGCTTCATTGGCTCAATTAACATATTCAGCTCTTTATTGATATTGCATAAGTCAGCTTCATTGGCTCAATTAACATATTCAGCTCTTTATTGATATTACAGACATCAGCTTCATTGGCTCAATTAACATATTCAGCTCTTTATTGATATTGCATAAGTCAGCTTAATTGGCTCAATTAGCATATTCAGCTCTTTATTGATATTGCAGAAGTCAGCTTCATTGGCTCAATTAACATATTCAGCTCTTTATTGATATTACAGAAGTCAGCTTCATTGGCTCAATTAACATATTCAGCTCTTTATTGCTATTACAGAAGTCAGCTTCATTGGCTCAATTAACATATTCAGCTCTTTATTGATATTACATAAGTCAGCTTCATTGGCTCAATTAACATATTCAGCTCTTTATTGATATTACAGAATCAGCTTCATTGGCTCAATTAACATATTCAGCTCTTTATTGATATTACATAAGTCAACTTCATTGGCTCAATTAACATATTCAGCTCTTTATTGATATTACAGACATCAGCTTCATTGGCTCAATTAACATATTCAGCTCTTTATTGATATTGCATAAGTCAGCTTAATTGGCTCAATTAACATATTCAGCTCTTTATTGATATTACAGACATCAGCTTCATTGGCTCAATTAACATATTCAGCTCTTTATTGATATTGCATAAGTCAGCTTAATTGGCTCAATTAGCATATTCAGCTCTTTATTGATATTGCAGAAGTCAGCTTCATTGGCTCAATTAACATATTCAGCTCTTTATTGCTATTACAGAAGTCAGCTTCATTGGCTCAATTAACATGTTCAGCTCTTTATTGATATTACATAAGTCAGCTTCATTGACTCAATTAACATATTCAGCTCTTTATTGATATTACAGAAGTCAGCTTCATTGCCTCAATTAACATATTCAGCTCTTTATTGATATTACAGAAGTCAGCTTCATTGACTCAATTAACATATTCAGCTCTTTATTGATATTACAGAAGTCAGCTTCATTGCCTCAATTAACATATTCAGCTCTTTATTGATGTTACAGAAGTCAGCTTCATTGGCTCAATTAACATATTCAGCTCTTTATTGCTATTACAGAAGTCAGCTTCATTGGCTTAATTAACATATTCAGCTCTTTTTTGATATTACAGAAGTCAGCTTCATTGGCTCAATTAACATATTCAGCTCTTTATTGATATTACAGAAGTCAGCTTCATTGGCTCAATTAACATATTCAGCTCTTTTTTGATATTACAGAAGTCAGCTTCATTGGCTCAATTAACATATTCAGCTCTTTATTGATATTACAGAAGTCAGCTTCATTTGCTCAATTAACATATTCAGCTCTTTATTGATATTACAGAAGTCAGCTTCATTGGCTCAATTAACATATTCAGCTCTTTTTTGATATTACAGAAGTCAGCTTCATTGGCTCAATTAACATATTCAGCTCTTTATTGATATTACAGAAGTCAGCTTCATTGACTCAATTAACATATTCAGCTCTTTATTGATATTACAGAAGTCAGCTTCATTGACTCAATTAACATATTCAGCTCTTTATTGATATTACAGAAGTCAGCTTCATTGACTCAATTAACATATTCAGCTCTTTATTGATATTACAGAAGTCAGCTTCATTGACTCAATTAACATATTCAGCTCTTTATTGATATTACAGAAGTCAGCTTCATTGGCTCAGTAAACTTACTCTGCTCTTTATTGATATTACAGAAGTCAGCTTCATTGACTCAATTAACATATTCAGCTCTTTATTGATGTTACAGAAGTCAGCTTCATTGGCTCAGTAAACTTACTCTGCTCTTTATTGATATTACAGAAGTCAGCTTCATTGACTCAATTAACATATTCAGCTCTTTATTGATATTACAGAAGTCAGCTTCATTGGCTCAATTAACATATTCAGCTCTTTATTGATATTACAGAAGTCAGCTTCATTGGCTCAATTAACATATTCAGCTCTTTATTGATATTACAGAAGTCAGCTTGATTGACTCAGTTAACATATTCAGCTCTTTATTGATATTACTAGAAGTCAGCTTCATTGGCTCAATTAACATATTCAGCTCTTTATTGATATTACAGAAGTCAGCTTCATTGACTCAATTAACATATTTAGCTCTTTATTGATATTACTGAAGTCAGCTTCATTGACTCAATTAACATATTCAGCTCTTTATTGATATTACAGAAGTCAGCTTCATTGACTCAATTAACAATTCAACACTTTATTGATATTACAGAAGTCAGCTTCATTGACTCAATTAACATATTCAGCTCTTTATTGATATTACAGAAGTCGGCTTCATTGGCTCAATTAACATATTCAGCTCTTTATTCATATTACAGAAGTCGGCTTCATTGGCTCAATTAACATATTCAGCTCTTTATTGATATTACAGAAGTCGGCTTCATTGGCTCAATTAACATATTCAGCTCTTTATTGATATTACAGAAGTCGGCTTCATTGGCTCAATTAACATATTCAGCTCTTTATTGATATTACAGAAGTCAGCTTCATTGGCTCAATTAACATATTCAGCTCTTTATTGATATTACAGAAGTCAGCTTCATTGACTCAATTAACATATTGAGCTCTTTATTGATATTACAGAAGTCAGCTTCATTGGCTCTATTAACATATTCAGCTCTTTATTGATAATGCAGAAGTCAGCTTCATTGACTCAATTAACATATTGAGCTCTTTATTGATATTTCAGAAGTCAGCGTCATTGCCTCAATTAACATATTCAGCTCTTTATTGATATTAGAGAAGTCAGCTTCATTGACTCAATTAACATATTCAGCTCTTTATTGATATTACAGAAGTCAGCTTCATTGCCTCAATTAACATATTCAGCTCTTTATTGATATTACAGAAGTCAGCTCCATTGACTCAATTAACATATTCAGCTCTTTATTGATATTACAGAAGCCAGCTTCATTGACTCAATTAACATATTCAGCTCTTTATTGATATTACAGAAGTCAGCTTCATTGGCTCAATTAACGTATTCAGCTCTTTATTGATATTACAGAAGTCAGCTTCATTGGCTCAATTAACATATTCAGCTCTTTATTGATATTACAGAAGTCAGTTTCATTGGCTCAATTAACATATTCAGCTCTTTATTGATATTACAGAAGTCAGCTTCATTGACTCAATTAACCTATTCAGCTCTTTATTGATATTACAGAAGTCAGCTTCATTGACTCAATTAACGTATTCAGCTCTTTATTGATATTACAGAAGTCAGCTTCATTGGCTCAATTAACATATTCAGCTCTTTATTGATATTACAGAAGTCAGCTTCATTGGCTCAATTAACGTATTCAGCTCTTTATTGATATTACAGAAGTCAGCTTCATTGGCTCAATTAACATATTCAGCTCTTTATTGATATTACAGAAGTCAGCTTCATTGGCTCAATTAACATATTCAGCTCTTTATTGATATTACAGAAGTCAGCTTCATTGGCTCAATTAACATATTCAGCTCTTTATTGATATTACAGAAGTCAGCTTCATTGGCTCAATTAACATATTCAGCTCTTTATTGATATTACAGGAGTCAGCTTCATTGACTCAATTAATATATTCAGCTCTTTATTGATATTACAGAAGTCAGCTTCATTGGCTGAATTAACATATTCAGCTCTTTATTGATATTACAGAAGTCAGTTTCATTGACTCAATTAACATATTCAGCTCTTTATTGATATTACAGAAGTCAGCTTCATTGACTCAGTTAACATATTCAGCTCTTTATTGATATTACAGAAGTCAGCTTCTTTTACTCATTTAACATATTCAGCTCTTTATTGATATTACAGAAGTCAGCTTCATTTGCTCAATTAACATATTCAGCTCTTTATTGATATTACAGAAGTCAGCTTCATTGGCTCAGTAAACTTACTCTGCTCTTTATTGATATTACAGAAGTCAGCTTCATTGGCTCAATTAACATATTCAGCTCTTTATTGATATTACAGAAGTCAGCTTCATTTGCTCAATTAACATATTCAGCTCTTTATTGATATTACAGAAGTCAGCTTCATTGGCTCAGTAAACTTACTCTGCTCTTTATTGATATTACAGAAGTCAGCTTCATTGGCTCAGTAAACTTACTCTGCTCTTTATTGATATTACAGAAGTCAGCTTCATTGGCTCAGTAAACTTATTCAGCTCTTTATTGATATTACAGAAGTCAGCTTCATTGACTCAATTAACATATTCAGCTCTTTATTGATATTATAGAAGTCAGCTTCATTGGCTCAATTAACATATTCAGCTCTATATTGATATTACAGAAGTCAGCTTCATTGACTCAATTAACGTATTCAGCTCTTTATTGATATTACAGAAGTCAGCTTCATTGGCTCAATTAACATATTCAGCTCTTTATTGATATTACATAAGTCAACTTCATTGGCTCAGTTAACTTACTCTGCTCTTTATCAATTGTTCAGAAGTCAGATAATCCTTCATCACGCATCAGTTCTTTATATTAGGTAATGCAAAGACTGTGTGCGTCGATATGCATCACTTTGTTATCCTGATCAGTTATGCTATCTCCAAGTCTCCATCTTTGATTTTTTATGCTGAACATTGACATATGTGACCTAAATAGCAGGAAAATAAAATTCCGAAAAATGTAAACTTGAGTATTTTAATGCATTGTGAATATTAGGGATACTGAAGGGATCTTCGTACCACGCCGTTCCCGAGTGGTTAAGACAAGATGCCTAGGTGCAGAGCTGCGGACTTGCACTGGTTTGAGTCCCCATGAGGAGGAAATTTTCTCATGAAATTTCGGCCAGTATGTTACCAGTGCCCACCCAGCATCGTGAGATATTTAGGTAGCTACAATAAGAAGCGACTCCAGGTTGAGAAAACCAGCTATAACGGTTGGGGACCCGACATGCTGACCACATGTCACTCCTACACTGGCTTATGATTGTCTATCTCTGTGATTAACACATGTGGACGTGAAGCCAGCAACTGGCTGGTATGCCATGGGCCTTCTAGGCCTTTCGTGCTTGAATTTTTTTTATCATCAAAGAATGTTGTAAAATGTGGGGCAACATTAAATATATGGATGTAACAGCGAGGTAATACTTAAAGTCACCTAATTGAACTTAACAGAAGACGCTCTGGGGATGTGCAGGCACCTTCCAACTTCAACCTCTCTTCATGTTGAAACCAGTTGGTAGGATCTTCTCTTCCTTAGAAAAAATAAGCTATTGTTTTTGTGTAATTTGAACAGCGTTTTTCTACAAATTTAACATTTAAAACCAACATAAATTTTTAATATCACATTTTGTTAACTCTTGTGGAAAATCATAATCAGATCACATACCACTGTGTGCAGAACATTATTTAGTGCCATAAAAACTTACTTTAATAAACCTTGAACAATATCACACTTAAGACTTGTATTTTTCTGCCCTATAATAATCAGTAAAATGTTTCTGCTTCTCACTTAGTGATATATACTTACGTTTTTAGTGAATTCTGAAAGAATGAAGCCATTGAGGTCGTTCTCGTGGTAGGTTTTTTTTTATTTTTATATTTTTGCTTATTTTAATCTATCCTACATCAGAAATGACCACAACAGAAATTTACATATAACTCTGGCTTTCTTATGGCCTCATAATCTGATTAGTGATGTGCATGAATGGATTAACGAGTTTTGTTCTGTATTTATATTTGTGTGTAATGTTAATGCTCAAGTGTAGGGATATTTTATTTTGGAACCAAACTTTGCATGTAGTGTTCAGTTAAAATGGGGTTGAGTTTGTTAAACAACAATATTGGACCATTAGTAGTGGGCAAAAATTTAGAAACCAATCTAAGCAGCATCATTTTTTTTGCTACGAAACTCGGTATGTGCTATTAAAATGTCAGAATAAAGGTAGTATAAGTGAAATCCACCGTTAGGTATGAGGTATACCTGAAAACCAAACTTAAAAAAAAAGATCCTCTAGTAACTGCCATATGTGCTTTGTAGCAATTTAAATGTATGCAAACAATTTTACTAACAAAAAAAAAAGATGTATTCAACTAAGGTCCAAATTTGCATAAATACATTTTCAATTGCTGAGTAATTTGCTTAGTTGATACAGTTCATGTATATCAGGTGTAACAAGGAGAGCTCAAGTGTTTTTGTAAATTAAATGGTTTCATGGATAAACATACTGAAACAGATTTGTCTTTTATTAATGGGACTACTATATTTTAGTATTAGTAATAAGAAATACATTATGTAATGGAATTGGACAGTTGATGGGGTAAATGAGAGAAGTGTCTGAATGCAAATAACTAGCAACAGGATTGAGGTGCAGAATAAAATAAAACATAACCTCAATTCTGGAAGTGCATGTTTTTACATTTTACAGATAACATTTGGAAACATTAGCTCAGGATGCCAACGTAAGGAGACCATGTGTCTGCATGGCATGATCCTATGGGTAGTGAGTTAGTAATAGTTATGATAAAAGTATTGATAACTAACTCCATTGCATGACAGGCCTAGAAGGCTTTTGCGTACCATCCGGCTGCTGGCCTCACATCCACATGTGTTAATCATAGAGGTAGACGATCATCCAGCCAGTGTAGGAGTGACATCCGGTCAGGATTTTGGGCCCCCTGCCATTACAGCTGGTTTTCTTAACCGGGAGCCGCCATTTATTGTTTCTGCCCAAATGCCTCATGCTGCTGGGTGGGCACCAGTCGCATACTGGCCAAAATTCCACGAGAAAATTTCTTCCCCCTTGGAGACCTGAATCAGCACAAGTACCATAGCTCTGTTCCAACACATGTTTTCTTAACTGCTCAGCTATGGTGTGGGACAAAAGTATTAATATTAAGTCCTAATAAATAACAATAAGAATTAAATTAAAGTATTTAATACCTTTAAGCACTTTAATTTAATTCTTAAATTAAACCTCAATGAATTTTTCCTATGTAAGTTCAAAATAACAATAAGTTCCATAGTACTTTCCATGTGTGGGATTGTCTTGAAAATACCGGCAAACATTTTGTACACTTTGCTCATTCTAATGGACAGGCTATGACTGCTTGGAATATTCCGTCAATTTACATCTCAATATTGTAGTCTTAAAACAAGGACAGAAGGTAATCAATGCTCTGTTGGTAAATCCTATGAGCTGCAGCTGTATTTCACCGTAGAGCAGAATAATGTGGTGTGTTGCTCATTCATAACCACACCAGGTATCACCTCATAAAGAGAAGGCAACAGAATGACATCCATTTGAGTGGTTCATAACCCTTACTCTTACCATTCCAGTCAAGTTGCAAACGTAAAGGAGTAATATTTTATTTTAGGAAGTACTATTTTGAGGTTATTTTAATTAAATTATTTTCAGTCTGTTTTTCATCTTAATGTTGATTTGTTCTTGAACATGTTTTGATTATATCATAATCATCTTACAGTCAATATGCTGAAGATGATTATGATATAATCGAAACATGTCCAAGAACAAATCAACATTAATATTGAGGTAAGATGAAAAACAGACTGAAAATTATTTAAGTAAAGGAGTGAGTTGCGATGCGCCTCTCTAAACCTGAGACCCCTGTACAGAAGAACATGTAACAGAATATAAAATGGGCCACTTGGTGCGTGTGTAGATTAATATACTGAAACTTTGTCTGTTTGCAGGTTACATCAGATGCTGCAAAGAATGAAATTAAGAACATTGATATTGAAGAACATCTAACAGAAAATTTGGTAAGTTTACCTTCTATGGAAAGTGAATCAAATCTGAAAAGTGTTATAGAATTACAACATTATGAAGATCTTATTAATACATAAGGTGAGTCTGTTTACATCTCACCTCTTGTAGTTGAGTTCTTTTGGGACATGTTTCAAAGCACATTTATGTTTCATATTTAGCTTGTCCAGACATTGCTCTTGTTGTTGTGTTTGTGAGTTTGGATGCATACATTTCTAAGTTAGTGAATTCAGCCACTTCTTCAAAAGTAGGTATTAAAATTTAGAAAAATAATTCTGAAACAATCTCAAAATTGGTGCCTTCCGGTTACAATTTGACAGGAACTGACAACTCTATTAATAGTGCTGACTTAATGTCACAATTGTACAGATGGTAGAGGACTGTAAACTGAGTATTTTGATACTTACATTTTTATTGTAATAAACCAGGTTTGGTTATAGTGCTCTAGGTTTTAAGTTCCAAGATTCAAGGTTCAAACTTTACCGGGGTTGTTCCTTTTTTTTTTAAATAAAAATACGAGGCACACATCCTCCAGGAGGGAATTTAAGCTATAGGTTCCGAATCAGAAGATTTTTGGGTTCATGAAAGAATTTTATGCCAAAATTAGAGCTTCTGAACAAAATTTAATCAGCCATAATTGCTTACTGGGTGTCTCTTTGAGATGATGAGCTAACCCCTTGTCACTCACTGATATCTGTAGAAAAATAAGCATAACACATTATTTTGGTTAATATAAGTAACAAAGGAGTGCACTAGGGATCAATCTCAGGCTTAAATTTAATCAGGACTGTGATTAATGAGATTAGTTGCCCTGAAAACAGGAGATCTCGGTCATTTTCGACATTTTATTTTTCCCCACTAGGAGTGCCAGGGTCAAACTTGGTCTTAGATGACATCTGTACTGTCACCAATCAGCTTATCAGGCCGGAAACAATTAGATTCAAAATTAATCTCAATCACCAGTCATTTTATTTTTCACTTTTTCTCACTCCTTCCTTCTTAGGGGTGCTTAGGATTCAAACTTGCGCTTAAATGTCATTGGGACTGTGACCAATCTGCAGAGTGAACCCAAAAACTATAGTTTCAACATTAATCTCAATCAATTTTTGTAATTTTTTTTCCACACCTTGTCAAACTCTTCCTTAAGGTTCGTAAGAGATGAAGTTGTGCTTAAATGTCATTGAGTGTGTCATCGATCAGTTAAGTAGCCCCAAAATCTAAGACATTTTGGCGATTTTATTTTTCGCCCCATCATCTACCTTAGGTGTGCTGGAAATCAAACTTGGTTTTAAATACCATTTGGACTGACACCGATCAGCTTAGCGACCCAATAAAATACTAATTGAATATGTTTGTAATTTTATTTTTCTCCTCTAAATGTCACTGGGGCCACTACCTATGCGATTACTGGCTGTGAAAACAATGAATTAACATTAACATCTGCCATGAAGGTTATTTTTAGATATTGCCACTTTTCATTCCCTCATAAGGGTGCTAGGGGTGTCTAACCCCCACGTTTTATGTAGGTTGTTGTTGAGTGATCATATTTCTATTAAACCACCTCCTTATGTCTAGGGGTTATAGCAATATTTTGCCTGTTACATTCACTTTCTCACTTGGCATTTTATAGGTTTACCACATTTGGTTTGAAAATGCTGCAAATGTTCTTGACTTATGCTGGCACATATATATGTGTGGTAATTTGTATAAATACAGATTGTAACTCTGGTTGCAGGTCACACCATTTCATAAAATAGAGGAGTCTGACGACATTGACATTAAACGTGAAGTGGCTGTAACTGAAGTATTGGAACCTATTGTGAAAACTATAACAAAGGTAAGCATTTTTTAATTTCCTTTGCAACATTAGACAATGTGAAGTTCTGATGTTTATTTATAATAGTAATGAAGTAAACTGAGTGAATTACTCAATGGCAGATAATGGAGGGGGGGGGCTGTTGAAGAAACACTTATTCCAGTCTATAAGATGCACCTAACATGTTTCATGCAATATTTCTAGATTAAGCTCGTAACATACATTTCATGGAATGTGACTTTCAAAATATTTGATGTTATGCTTATTTGACTGCATGTGTACAAATTATTATTATTTTTTTTTTAAATGGCATTGTCATTTTTTGTATTTCCCTTTATATATTTCAAAACTGTCCAGTTCAGTCTTCTTCCTTATTTTGTACGCTGTTATCTACTATAATTATAGAATAGTCCTATATCTTTCTCACTTTGCCAAGTTCTAATAACTTTTTCCATAGATATTCATCTTGTCTATTCCTTCGTTCTTCCGTTGCATTCAATTTGTCATTCTAGTGTATGCATATCCATCACTACAAACTACAGGAAATAACAAACTTAACACAATCCTGATAAAGATTGAATGGGAAAGCCTGTTCTTAGTCACTGATGTGCGAGAAGTAACACATCTATTTGATCATCCACATAGATAACAGGATATTAATATAATAAATTTGGGAAATTTTACATTATGAAGTTTTCTTAACAAGAATCAAATGAATCGTGAATTCTTCTTACCTCATACATCTATGTTTTTTAACACAGACCTGCAGTATGGTGAAATTTATCATTCACATATTCAGCTGCTTTCACGACTCAATTTTTTCTCTTGCTGGTAATTTTCCAATCTGCTCTCTGGTGTAATTTTTAAGAAGTAAGTTTCTAAACTGCCATCTTGTGTACTTTTGAAGAACTTTGTAATCAAGCTTGGTTCGTCCAGAACCTCGAAGTTCATGGTTCTAGTATGTTTTTTTTGAATGGATATCATTTCCTAAACTGTTATTACAAATATTTAATTTTAGGAAGTTCGAGAAAGCTGACGATAAAACAGAATTGTTTTGAAACATGTCCAAGAACAAATCAACATTAATATTGAGGTAAGATGTCCAGACCAAAAATAATGTTATTACAAATATTTAGATGTTTCAAAAGTTTTGCTTCTTTTCCAATTTTATGATTCTCTAATAAACTATGTACTGCTATAGCTAATTTTTCAATTTTGCCATTCTTTTATGTTTCTAAAGTGTTCTTTTTTTTTTTTTGTTTGTGAGTTTCTAAGTTACTTTTTGTTTTTCCTATATATACTGTATTACAATCTTTGCAATTAATTCGATAAATTCCAGATTTTTTTTATTGTCTGGGGTGTTAACTTTATTACTTAACAGAAAATAACCCAGACTGAATATGTTAATTGGAGCCAATGTCATATTAAATTTTTTTTAAATCTTTTGAATTTTGTTATGAACTTCTGTATAATAAGTAAATTTTTTAATTTTTCATCTTTCTTGGAATTATGTTGCAAAATTGTGTATCTGTGTAACCTTTTTTGTTGTTTAAATTTCTTTAGTTACTTCTTTATTATGTCTTCATCATCATCGTCATCCTGCCAGGTATTAGTCCTAGAAGAACTGTTACGACTTGAGAAAGTGAGAAAGCGGTTTTCATGCCATCTTTTCATAGGTTGACCAAGTGACCGTTTCCCATTTGGACAGTGGTTCATTATTGCCTTGGGGATCCTGGATCTAGCCATTCTTGAGACATGGTCCTTCCAGTTTAGCTGATATCTGGAGATGTAGTCCAATATTGGTGACAATATTGGTTCTTGAAGGATTTCTACATTTTTCTTTCGATCCCATTTGGTGTAGCCATCTGTTCGGCGCATAAATTTCATCTCACAAGCTGTTAGTCTGCTTTCATCTCTCATCCTTATAGTCTATGCTTCACTCCCATAACATAGGACTGGTCGAGCCATCATTAGATAAAGACGAGTACGAGTTGATTTTTTTTTGCACTAATGAAGGTTTTAAAATTCTATTAATGATTCCCATTGATTTGTTGAATTTCACAATTTTTCTGGTAAATCCAAATTTTCAACAAAAGAGAGTTTTTATCCTAAATAAGTAAACTCATTAACTCTCTCTAAAATGTTATTTAAACAAATTTTGCTTGGTATTGGGGATGTTGCACAAAAGGCCATTATTTTAGTTTTATTGGTAGATATTTCCATTGAATATTTCTGCGCTATCAAATTTAAATTATGTACTGACCATTGTAAATCATCTTCAGATGTTGCTAGTAAAACAAGATCATCTGCAAACATTATTATATCTCATTTTATATTTCTATTGATAGTGATACTTCCATGTTCTGGCTCTCTAAAGTCTTTTACAATGGCATTCATATATATCGTCGCTTAAGAAACAATACCGCGTAACTAACAAAATGGACATTTTACACGAGAAACAAAAAACTGTTCACTTTTCCCCTAGTACCTATGCATTGAAACCATTGTGTCTATAAGTTTAGCAAGGTCATGGTACAAAATTGCATCCCAATCTATGTTAGAAATGAGCGCACTTCTTCCGTGATGCTAACAGTATAAAAATGTCAATTTCACCAAAAGTGTCAGTTATGCGGTATTGTTTCTTAAGCGACGATATATATGTTAAAAAGTAGAGGGGAGAGGCCACAACCTTGTCTGACTCCTGAGTTTATTTCTTTCCACTGAGTTATTTTTTCTTTTATTTTTATTGCAATGAGAGTTGGCTTATAAATGTTATAAATATTATATATGATCTGCTTTGGGATCTGATCTTTCATCAAAGTTTCAAATAACAAACTTCTGTTCACTTTATCAAAGGCTTTTTTAAAGTCAATAAATGCCAAGAGTGTTTCTATATTAAATTCACGATGTTTCTCAATCAAAATTTGCGTTGTGAAATATCCATCAGAGCATGATCTACCCTTCCGGAAGCCATTTTGTGCTTCTCCATGTATATCTTCATAATATTTATATAATCTATTCTTAATAATAGTGGAATACATTTTGTAACCAGAGTTTAATAAGCTGATCCCTCTGTAATTATCACAATTGGTCTTATCTCCTTTTTTAAATATTGGAATTACTAATGATTTTGATCAATCTTGAGGTGGATTTTCTCCTTGCCATATGATATTCAAGAAGTTTAAATATCTTTTGAGAAATAGTTGACTGGAATGTTTAAATAGATCAGTGGGTATTTCATCTTCACCAGGTGCTTTATTACTCTTTATATTTTTTAAAGCTATTTGAAGTTCTGCTAAGGAAATGAAGTCTCTTTGTAAATTATCTGGCCTCTTGTATCTTTAAAGAAGGACAGTTGTTTGTCCATAAATTTTGAAAATAATTAATCCATTTATCATGAGAAATTATATTTATTCTAGCAATATCTTTGTTTTCACTATTTAAATTTTTCAAAATTTTATATATTGATGGTTGGGGCCTTGTTACATCATTCTCCAAGAAGGATACAAATTGTTCCAAACTTTTCCTGTGGTGCTTGTAGACTTCACATTTGGCAAAGGCTCTTTTTTCTGTGGTATTCTATTTTATCTTCATCTTTTTTTGTACTAATGAATTTTTTATATGCCATCTGTTTTTCTTGTATAATCTTTTTAATTTCATCATCAAAGTTTCTTAGGCCTTTAGCTCGTTGCCATTTTTGTTTTTTGCCAAGACTTTCATTAGCTGTTTGTTTTAAAATTCTTTTTGTATGTTACCATTCTTCTTCTACATCAGTGTCTAAAGGTGTTGTTTCTATTATATTGTCTAATCTTCTTTGATAAAGCCATTTTAAGTTAGTATCTTGAAGTAAATTAACTTTAAATGAGAATTCTTCCTTCCGGTTTATTTTTTGGTTCTTTTTATACCAACAAGGTTTTAATCTTACTGGGCAAACTAGTCTTCATCAAAACCATTTATTTTAGCAATGTGTGCAATATAATTATATTCATTATCAAAATCCTCTACATTAAGTGGAATATTTATTAATCTGTGTAATAGACTGTTGAAAATTGTATGTTTATGTGAAACATTATTAAAACCTGAAGATTTTATGTAGTTATTCGTATGAGTGACTTTCCTACAAACATTAAATTCAATTCTTTGCAGTTGCTCATTTCTTATTAGGTACAAGTCTAAAAATGGGATCTTGTTATCTTGTTCTATTTCAGTAGTGAATTTCGACTCATCTTGAAGATCAAGCAATTTTAATGCATCTTGGATGTATTTTGAATCAATTACAGAAATAATATCATCCACATATCTATACCAACACTTTAATATCCAAGGCTAAGCATTGGTGATATGAGATTGAAGATACCCCATAAATAAATTGTCCAAAAATGGAGAAAGTGGATTTCCCATTGCCAGTCCAGAAATTAGTTTATACAATTTTTCATTAAATGTGAAAAAGTTTGGTTAACATTAAATATTTTTCAGTGACTTCTGCTTTTAATTTCTGTGAATTTAACCATCTTCTTAAAACATGAGCAACTTATCAATATAAATACTTTGGGATAAAAGAGATAACATCAAATGAAACCAGTCTATCATTTGAAAACAATGTAATGTTATCTAATTCTTCTACTAATTTTATTGAATTTTTGCTGCTCTTATTTCCAAATTGAGGTAGTTCATTAAATTTTTTGGCTAGCCATTTTGATAAATTGTAGCATGGAGAGCCAGTATTATTGACAATAGGTCAAATCTTCAGGTTTTAATTATGTTTCACATAAACATGCAATTTTCAACAGTCTATTACACAGATATAATAAATATTCCACTTAATGTAGAGGATTTTGATAATGAATATAATCACATTGTACATATTACTAAAATAAATTGTTTTGATGAAGACATAATAAAGAAGTAATTAAAGAAATTCAAGCAACAAAATAGGTTACATGAATACACCACTGTGCAACATAATTCCATGAAAGGTGAAAAATTCAAGACATTTACTTACTATCAAGAAGTTCATAACAAAATTCAAAAGATTTTCAAAAAAAATATTATAACATTGGCTCCGATTAACATATTCAGCCTGGATTATCTTCTGTTAACTAATAAAGCCCCAGACTATAAAAAATCTGAAATTTATCAAATTAATTGCAAAGACTGCAATACAGTATAATATATATAGGATAAACAAAAAGTAACTTAGAAACTTGCAAAAAGAAAAGAAAATTTTAGAAAAATGGTGAAATTGAAAAATCAGCTATAGCAGTACATAGTTTATTAGACAATCATGGAATTGAAAAAGAAGCAACACTTTTGAAAAATCTAACTAAATCTTTGGAATTAAGAATTTGGGAGAAGATATACATTCAAGAAACCATACTAGAACATGAACTTCGAGATTTCGGATGAACCATGCTTGATTAGAAAGTTCTTCGAAAGTACACATGATGGCAGTTTAGAAAATTACTTTTTAAAAATTACACCAGATAGCTGATTGGAAAATTACTGGCAAGAGAAAAAATTGACAGTCATGAAAGCAGCTGAAGATGAGAATGATATATTACACAATACTACAGTTCTGTTTTCGATGTTTTTTTTATTATTAATTTCATACATCTCAATGATGGATAAATCATATTTAAAGAGAAAAATTATATGCTCAGACCGGGACTTGAACCCGGGACCCTTGGTTTTCTAGTCCAAGTGCTCTACCATTTGAGCTACCTGAGCTACAGTTCTGTGTTAAAAAAACATAGTTATATGAGGTAAAAAGAATTCACGATTCATTTGATTCTTATAACAGAGTATATATGGCTTTGGACAGAGGATGAATCTTTACCTTTGATTTGAAAGTCATCCCTCATTTATAAGACAAATGAGTTGATCTTATAAATGAGAAAATTTGTGCCTATTATTTGATTTCTCTGTTCTGCAACATTGTGTAACTAGGAGTTCATGACACTACATACTCTAGAAAACACCATGTAATTTGATGTTCCTGAGAAACAGCTGCATATCTGTGAAAGTTCCATGTTCCTAAATACTATTTTCCCGAGATATGCTACACACCATAGTGTAGTTGTTTAACCTTTAGATGCTATGAGCAGATTTTCATCAGCTCTGATCCTTCTGTCAATTACCTGCCAGATAATATGCTTAAAGTACTTGCAAAGCTGATCACATCGGCGGATGCAATTAAAACTCTTCATACAAGAAATTTTACCAGTGGCATGCAGAGGGTTAAGACAATACACTTGCAAGCCAAAATTTCAGTGGTTCATGTCAAATTGTGTTTGGATTTTTATAAACAGTCCTAAACCCTCTGCTGGCTGCATGGCCATGGGTCAACTCATCCATTAACTGAAATGAGGTGCCAAACAATTATTTCGTGCGTAAAAATGGTTATGTAGGGCTGACATCTTGTTCAGTTTTTTTTGTAAAAAGACAGGTGCTTTATTCTTGTACTATCTTCAGGGCCTCCTAAGACCTGTGGTGGAAACACTGTACCTTCTTCCTCATCCTGTGTGGTGTTACATGAAGAAATAGCCAATCATTCAGTCGTATAAACTGACCAAATTTCTGAGCAAGTTGAATTTTTGGTCTGATATTGCATATTTATTTAGTATAGTTCTTTTGTTAATTAAATTCTAAGTATTGAGTTCTGTTGTAAACAAAAATCAATTGTCCACTATACAAGTTTTTAAATTTTGTCTAAATCCCCATCTGTAATGCTCAAATTTTGCTGATTTCTTAAAAAAAAATTAACTTGTCATTTTATTATTTAATTTTAGGAAGTTATATTTTGAGGTTATTTTAATTATATTATTTTTGGTCTGGACATCTTACCTCAATATTAATGTTGATTTGTTCTTGAACATGTTTCAAAACAATTCTGTTTTATCTTCAGTCTGGGAAAGCTGAAGATAAAACAGAATTGTTTTGAAACATGTTCAAGAACAAATCAACATTAATATTGAGGTAAGATGTCCAGACCAAAAATAATATAATTGTCATTTTATTCTAATATATATACCTACCCTCTTACTAATAATCCATATATAATTTTTATACAAGGTTTATACACATCTCAGTTGAAAATTCTTACTAATAAACACTGTATTAGCTGTTCAGTGTAGAAGAGGTGTACAACTTTACATGGGAATCGTTATACGTGCCTCCAGCCTTGTTTAAGGATTGTATAACTAGACAAAATGTTGGACTCCATGATCAACTGATTGTTTTCTTATGATATTAATCAAAGTTTCCTTAAATTTATCCCAAAATGCAACACTTTAACGACTCTTTTATGGATGCACAGGGCATAAATAATATTAATAAAGCTCTGGGTAGGAAAATAAAGGCATCATAAAATGCCTTTCGTTACACTCATTCTCGATTAGGCCTAACACTATTTTAAAATTTAATATTGTTTCACAAAAGAATATGTTCTACAATAATTGCTGTAGACAAGATTTAACCTGAATATAGTTTAAATGCTTCATAATATTATTTTAACAAAACTTTCTTGCATCTTTAATACATACACACACACACACACACACACACACACACCGATATAAAAATGTATGTAAGTATAGAGGTGCTATTATTGCAGCAAGCTAGAAGTTAATTTGATAGTCTTATGGTTAGAGCTCCTGACTACGGTCCGTGAGGTCATAGGTTCGATTCCCGATCAAACTATAGTGATTTATTTTTTTGCTTAAAACATTATTTTTTTGTCGGTAACATTTCCTATTATTTTGAACGTTTTCTAACGCATCTTAAAACACTGCATATAATTCATAAGTAATGGGTAAAGCTTTTATTAGTTTCCAAGAATTCTTGATGTTAGATGGCAGCACATTATCTGTGAAACCAATTCTACGATATATTTGACATAGCGTAAAGGGAAATGTATATAAATTAAAACACACTTATTTTTTCCATACCTCCCCAATTAGGGAATCTCTATTAATTCTTATCCATATTCATTTCTTATACAATTAATCACTAGTTGATGTTGTTTTATTTCTGTTACAAACTGCGCGTAATGTTGTTCTGACGTCATTATGATGACGAATATGTGATGTATTGTGCATAACGGTTGTTTTGTTATATAGCTCCGGCACAACGTTTATTAGTAAGGAAATTATACGTGATCTACATGAGACTTATATATTGTATAATTAAACAACTGATGAAAGCCTGTATAAGAGATTTTTATTAGTAAGACCGTTAGTGTTTTAATTTGAGAAAATGGCATGCACTAAATTAATTTAAAGTTCTCACTTACCTTGAGTCTACACTCCTAAAGGTCTTCTAATTTTCTGGTTAATGAACTCAACCATACTTTTTAATTGAGTTTGTTTCAGAAAAAAAACTTCTAGAAAATTAACTGATTTTATATATATATATATATGTATAGTTATTTTTGTTATCTTCTAACTAGGATCGATGAATATAAGTAAAAATTAATAAAAATCTCTTGATGAGAACAGCCTCAATAGCTATATTTCTTCAAAATTCATGAAAGTGGATTAAAATTATTTCGACAACTCAAAAAATTTGAAACGGAAGACAAATGCTTAAGCTAATAGTCAAAGGAAAAATATCACAAGAGAGTCCACTGGAGAAGTGGATTGCCAAGTGGATTAGATAGAAGGAGAATTTGAGAAGACAGACGGATGGAGCCTTCCATGAGGTAGATTACTAAAGAAACCAGGAACTAGCAGAGATATTTTAGTATGATTTGTAGATACTTATGGTCAATACTCTGTATAGTCAGTCTTGAAATGTTTGTTCTTAATTTTGCCCTTCATTTAGAAATATCATTTAATCCAGTTCATCCCTGTTTTTCTGTTGTACTCTTTGTCACTTTTATCAGAACCTATTTTAGTAAGTTTATCTTTTTTTTTTTTTGAAAATACAATAGGAAGTAAAGTTACGAGGTTTTACGTTTGTTCAGTTTAATTCTTACCTCATATTGTTGTTTCTGTTAGACATATGTTTCTAGACATGTCTGTCTCATGTTCACTATTTACAGACTGATTTTTCCAAAGTTCTTGGCTCTGGGTCTCGACTTCTGCTCCCTCTTTCAGTGGCTCAAAGAACTTAGTAATTAGGTTCCTCTCCCCAGGAATTTCATAATTCTATTCTTGTTCTACTGTGAGTTTGTTTGTTGTTTCTAATTGTTTTAAAAATGTTGTGTTTAAATCTATTTTGTGTTTTTCTGCCAAAATGTGAGCAGCTACTGCAGATTTTACTACTTCCCCTTTTTTTTTACATTTCTTATGTGTTATTTGCTTGTATTGGTTAAATTTCTCTTTGTTTTCTCTATGCATATCTTATCATATTCTGCACATTTAATTTGATATATTCCTGATCTTTAACTATCATCAATATTTTTAATTTTGTTGGTTTTTACTAGTTTGTTTATTTGGTGCTAATCTGATATTAAATATTTGAAAATCTCACTTCCTTTGGTTTTTTCTATTTGAAGAGTTCTACCATTCCTTAATTTTTTCTTATCATTTTTTTGTGTAATTTTCTCCTCAAAACTATTTTTTCTTGCCACTTCAAATATGTATTTTTTCTCTTTCTTACTTACTCGCTGGCACTATCGAACCCGTAGGTTCATGGCCGCACGGACATAAGCTCTCCATACATCCATATCCTGAGCTAATGTTTTCCAATCATTCCCTGTATAATCTTCTTCCCTCAAATCATAGTTAATATTATTCTCCCACCTCATTCTTGGTCTACCAACCGGGTGTTTTTCCTCTGGCTTTCCTACAAGAAGCTTCCATGCAAGTCTTTCATTCCCCATACGTGCAACATGTCCTGCCCATTGCAGTCTATGAGACTTAATTGTTCTTATTATATCTGGCTTCCTATAAAGACTATGTAGTTCACTGTTATGCAGTCTTCTCCATTCACCTGTCTGTTCATCTCTCTTTGGTCCAAAAATTTTCCTACGTACTTTATTCTCAAATACTTGTAATCTCCTTTCCTCCCTTGAAGTAAGAGTCCATGTTTCGCACCCATATAATATAACTGGTGGAATAATAGTTTTATATATTTTCAGTTTAACGTTTTTTGAAAGGAGTTGGGACATCAAGAGTCTCTGCAATGCATAATAGCATGCATTTCCAGAATTGAGCCTATGTTTAATTTCTTTGTGCATCTCATTCCTATTTGTGATTATTGTTCCTAGGTATTTGAATTCAGCCACTTCCTCAAAATTTCCCTCATTTGTCATTAGGTGTCCATTTCCATGATATAATTTATTTCTACGTGTGACCATATATTAAGTTTTCTTGATATTTACTTCCAGTCCTAATTCCTTAGTGTTACTCAATAGTGTGTGCGTGTTGTCCTTTAGTATCTCCTCGCTATCGGCCAATAATACTACATCATCAGCATAACCTAACAGCTTATTAATACCATTGAGTTGTAAGCCTTCCTCATTCTCTAAAGATTTGATGGCATGCTCTAGTAGAAAATGAAATAGTAGAGGAGATAGTGAATCTCCTTGCTTCAAACCATTCTGGATTTCAAAAGTGTCCGAAAACTGTTTGCCTACACGCACCCTACTCTTTGTGCCATTTAGACACATTCGTATAAGTCTAACTAAGCTTTTTGGAATTCCGAACTTGAGTGTATTTTTTCTCTAACTCATAATTTTCTGTGTTCATGGGTATATTCACCAATCTATGTGATAAGCTATTGAAGACTGTCATTTTGTGTGAAATATGGTTGAATCCAATTGATTTAATGTAGTTATTGTGTGTGTTAAAATCAGGTATTTACCTGATAACATATATATTGTGATAAGATGTGCATAGGGAAAACAAAGAGAAATTTAACCATTAGAACCAAAGAACACATAAGAAATGTAAAAAAAATGGGGGAAGTAGAAAATTCTGCAGTAGCTGCTCACATTTGGTCAGAAAAACACAAAATAGATTTAAACACAAATTTATTGAAACGTTTCGAAAACACAAACGACTCACCATGTGTAAAATTCAGCATACATAAGAGCAGAGAGAATATTATGAATTTTGAAATTCCCGGGGAGAGGAACCAAATTAGCAAGTGCTTTGGACCACAGAATGAGGGAGCAGTAGTCTAGATCTAGAGCTGACAACTTGGGACAAAATCAGTCCGTAACTACTGAACATGAGACAGACATTTCTTGAAACATATGTCTAACAGAAACAACAATATGAGGTAAGAATTAACCACAACTTCTTATTATTAAGTTTATCTTGTTCACTTAACACTTCAGAAAATGTTCCATCTTTTAATGGGTCTATTACATCTCTTTTGCCTATTAATTATAATTGTAAATTAATTTTGAAAGACTATTAGCATCCATTATTTCCACATGTATGTTCCTTTTGATACAATATTGTGCGATTCTATGATATTCATTAATTAAAAAGAAAAATTCTACCGGAATGCATATGTGAATAATTACCTGAAAAAATATATGTGTGTGTGTGTGGTTTCTTTTCAAATGAAGCCTTAGAATTGTAATAGAAGCTGATGTAAAATAACCTAAAATACCTCATTATTGTTGGAAAATATCTATTATCATTGCTGAAAAGAATTGCAAAGTAATGAAATAAACACTAACTGTTGACACCTCAGGTTGGCTGCCTTGAGTGGTTAGCGAGATATGTCAGTGTTGGCTAACCTGAGTCTTGTCATGGATTGAACAGCGTTGTGTAAGCATCGTTCTTGTGTGTGTGTGGCTCGTAGAGGGCGGTCGTGTGTTGTGGTGCGCCTCGGCAAGTGTGAATGCTTCGACGTGAGCACGTGGTAACCTTAATGTATGTGATTATCTAGTTGAAATATAGTCTTATTTTCATATGTTTAATCCTTTGTGTCACAGTAAATAAACTCCTAAATATACAGTCCACTTCAGAGAGAAGAACTTTATAACTACTTACAGGTTTAGAAATAAAGTTCCGTGAACAATTAACCTGTATGTGTAGTAAGTATATATTACCTCTGCTACATATTTATGGTCCTCCGGGCCGGATATAACAGTCGCCTTGTGAAAAGTCGTAATATTGTGACACAAAAAGTATTACTTACGTGAAGAACTATATTAAACAAAGAACAGTGAAAGCGTTACCACGTGGTGTTGCGGTTTCAACTAGTGGACCGCGACCCCCTTGCAGAACTTCGAGCTTCGAGAAGTCTAGTTCCAGTGCAAGGAAATATCATTTTGATAGTGAATTGTCTTCGAGTGAGCTATCCTTTGATATCAACGGTGTTGTGACCTTCTAGTAGCGTGGTGGCACATTCTAGAGTACCACAGATGTCTGGTCGATTGGAAATCTCAGTAGAGACCTGAAAGCTAAGTTACTATTGCATGCTTGTATCTCCTATCTTAGAGTTGATGTCCCATCTCATTCCATAAACCTAAACTTGAAATTTAGAGAACATATTGACTAATTTAATCAGAATTAGTATTGAGTCGAGCTGACATGATATTTCAAATTGCCATATTATTTGTGTGATTTATATATATTTTAATTATTTTATAAAATATTTGCTGTGTTATATTGTTCGGTAATTTGTTATTTATCAAAATGTCATTTGAAAGTGAGACAAAGGCTATCCAAAAGCGAGGCATTCTTAAAAGAAGCCTTACTAATTTGGAAAATTATATTAATAGTGAAACCATTTCCCTAAACACATTAGTAGCTAGACAAAATAAACTAGGAGATATTTGGGAACAGTTTGAGGCAGTTAAGAATTTCTTAGAGCTTGAAGTAGATTCAAAGCCAGGTCAGGATCATGCAAGGGATCATGAGGATTTTGAAAATGAATATTATGAGTTGTGTGGCAAGGTTCGGGATTTAATAGAAAGTCTTCAAAAACCCACAGATAGTCATGGTTTTGATGATTCTCGTGCATCTAGTAGATCGAGTTGTAGTTTTAAGTTACCGGCTATTCAGATTCCCCATTTCCAAGGAGAATTGACTGAATACCTCTCGTTTAAGAATACCTTTGAGTCCCTTGTAATTAACAATACTAACTTAGATAATGTTCAAAGGCTTCATTATTTATTATCGTCACTTGAAGGCGAACCTAGACAATTACTCAGTAATTTAGCGATAACTGAAGGCAATTTTGGTACGGCCTGGAAGTTAATTCAGCAAAGGTACGACAACAGACGCATGATATTGTCTCAGCGTGTTAAGTGCTTACTCAGCTTACCTTCTTGTAGTACAGGTACTGCTGCAGAGTATAGGAAGGTACTTAACCAAGTAAAGGGCAATATTAATGCCATAGAGAATCTTCAGAGTGATGTTCTGTTATCAGATCTAATGTTGCAGGAAATTATATCGAGTAAAATGAAAAGTATTCATAGGTCAGAGTGGGAAGCTAAACATGGTGCTACAGATATCCCTAGCTTAGTCGATTTTATGGAATTTTTGGAGAGAAAAGCTCAAACCTTGGAGCTCAGTGAATGTAAAAACATTGTAGTAAATGAGAAACCAGATGTAAAGCCTAAAGTCAAATCTTTCCATATTGCTAATGACAACAAATCAAGATATTGCCATAATTGCAAATCAAATAAACATAATTTACCAGATTGTGAGGAATTCAACCAATTAACAGTAGATGAAAGAGTACATTTAGTTGGTCAGATTAGATTATGTTATAATTGCTTTTCAAAAGGGCATACAGCGAGATTTTGTAAAGAGCAACCTTGTTCCAAATGTCAACACAAACACAATACTCTAATACATTTTGAAAGCATCCAGCTATTGTGTCTCCCACTGCTATGAAGATAACCTCCGGGCTAGGCTCAAACGTACTTCTTGGCACTGCCTGTGTTAATGTGAAAGATAAATTAGGGCGGTTAGTTAAGGTTAGAGCGTTACTGGACTCTGCCAGCCAGTTATCTTTTATGACTACAAATCTGTTGAGCAAGTTAGGTCTTGCAACTCAATCGTGTAAACTTCCTATTGTAGGTATTGGAGACTCAGATGTCTCTCCAGTCAGTCTTACTTGTAAGGTGCAATTGTTGTCCAGAGTGTCTAACTATAGGTTGAACTTGAATTGTGCTGTCGTAGATAATATCACATCTCAATGTCCTGCCACCGAGATTGATCATTCAAACTGGAATATTCCGTCTAACATTGTGTTGAGTGATCCAAACTTTAATAAACCTGCCATGATTGAACTTCTTCTCGGCGCAGACGTGTACCATGATATTGTTTGTTCTGAGACGTTGAGAAGGAAGGGATACCCCACGTTGATCAAAACAGAGTTTGGTTACATATTTTCAGGTGCCTTTCCTGAACTTTGTATTAAGAAAAGAGTAGATCCTCGTTCGGTAAACTTTGTGAAACTTGATTCTCTGGATAAAAAACTGGAAAGGTTCTGGCAGCTAGACGAACTGCAAAACCCTGTTCTTCGTCCAGAAGAGAAAGCGTGTGAACAACATTTCGTTGAAAACGTCCAAAGAGATGAATCTGGTCGTTTTATTGTGAAGTTACCTGTACGTCTTGATGTTCCTTCGGTCGCTGAATCTAAGCATACTGCTATTAAGAGATTTAAGCACATTGATAGTAAGCTTGATAAACATTCTTAATTAAAGGAACACTATGTCGGATTTATGAGAGAGTACAGCGATCTAGGACACATGGAGCTTGCACCACCCTTAGAAGGAAACAAGAGTACTTTCTACTTACCACATCATTGCGTGATTAAAGAGTCTAGTACAACGACCAAATTACGAGTAGTTTTCGATGGAAGTTGCGAATCTTCTAATGGAGTTTCCTTGAATTCTACGCTCATGGTTGGACCGTCTATACAACCAGAACTGTTGTCTACTGTTATGAGATTTCGTACTTATCAGGTTGCGCTATCTGCCGACATAGCAAAAATGTATCGTTGCATATTGGTGCACCCCGACGACAGGGACTTGCAACGCATCATCTGGCGTGAGTCACCTGATGAGGCTTTAAGGGAGTATCGTCTTACTACAGTGACCTATGGCACTGCTCCATCGTCGTTTCTAGCAACAAGATGTTTGCTTGAATTATCTAAGCAATGTAAGGAATCACATCCTGTCGCTTCTGATGCCATACAGTCTTGTTTTTATATGGACGATTTCATCTGTGGTTCGGATACCGTGGAAGGTGCACAAGAATTACAAGGTAAAGTGTCTTCTGTGCTAGATGGTGCCCAATTTCATTTAAGAAAATGGAAGTCAAATTGTCCAAACGCTCTTGTTAATGTTCCAGAAGAAGACAGAGAAACTCTAACCCCTTGTAATCTTACTAAAGAGGAAGCAGTCAAAACTTTAGGTATCATATGGCATCCTTCTTCTGATGAATTCCAAATTCAGATCAAGATCAATCCAGATCCAGGAAGGATCACCAAGAGAAACATTCTTTCCACTGTAGCTTCAATATTTGATCCGCTTGGTCTCTTGGGGTGTGTGGTAGTGAAGTGTAAACTCATCATCCAAGCTCTTTGGCAGTTAAAGGTAGAATGGGATGAGCTATTGGAACAATCTTCTTCTATAGTACAACATTCGTTGGAAATCTGTAATGATTTGTGTGTGTTAAATAAGATTCGTGTTCCTAGAAATGTAATGCCCTATGTTAATGCAAAATGTGTGGAAAATGGCTTCTGTGATGCTTCAGAATCTGCATACGGCGCCTGTATTTATATTCATAATGGATCTCAAAACAATCAAGTATCAGTGCATTTGTTGTGTTCTAAGTCCAGAGTTGCACCATTGAAGCAACAGACTATTGCTCGTTTGGAACTCTGCGCCGCGTTGTTACTTGCTAATTTGATGTCCAAGGTCATTGAGTCTTTAAAACTTTCTGTACCATTTGCTACGTATTATTGGACTGACAGTACAATAGTCCTGTGTTGGTTACAAAAAACCCCATCTACTTGGAAAACCTTCGTTGCAAACAGAGTTTCCGAAATACAGTCTCTAACTAGGAGCTCAGAATGGAGACACGTATCTACTCTGTGTAATCCTGCTGATCATTTATCTAGAGGTGTCAATCCTTCAGAATTGTCATCTTTGAATGGTTGGTGGAAGGGACCTGAATGGCTCCATGAAGTCGCTCCGACTTATACTGATTTCGTTAACAGTGAATCGCCAACTAGAGTGGACTCAGAATTGAAGACAAATTCGGGTACTGATGTCTAAGGTACAAGTGCCTGAATTTGAGAAGTATTCATTTCTCAAACTGAAACGAGTATATGGATATGTACTGAGATTTATCCATAATACTCGTAATAGAGACAAATTATATTCCGGTTCCTTGTCTTCAATCGAGTTGAAACAAACGGAACTAATGGTGGTGAATCGCATTCAAGCCATTGAATACAAGAGGGAAATCCACGAGTTAACTTCCAAGAAACAAGTAGATTCTTCAAGTGACTTGAGATCACTTAACCCATTCCTGGATAAAAATAGACTTCTCAGAGTTGGTGGCCGTCTTGAGAATTCTCAGTTGACATTTGATGAGAAGCACCCAATCATATTACCAGCTAAAAATGTTGTGACTAAACTGTTAGTGAAGCATGAACATGAGATGTTACTTCACTCCGGTGCTCAAGCAGTTCTGTGTTCACTGCGCACCCGTTATTGGATACCTCATGGTAGAAATACTATTCGTGGGGTAATTAGGTCCTGCTACAAATGTTTCAGAGTTAAACCACCTCGAACTAGTCAGATGATGGGACAACTTCCTGAGTATAGAGTAGAGCAAAGTCTTCCCTTTGTTAAGGTAGGTTTGGACTACGGAGGTCCAATTGTAATAAAGGGTGACAACCCAAGATCTAAGGTGAAATTCAAGGCTTACATAGCACTTTTTGTATGTTTAGTAACTAAGGCTATCCATTTAGAAGTTGTCAGGAGCCTTACTACTAAGGACTTCATTGCTGCCCTCTATAGATTTGTTGCCGCAGAGGACGCCCTTATCTCATATTGAGTGATAATGGTTCAAATTTTGTTGGGGCCAATAACGAGTTATTGAATTTTGTAAAGAAACATGTGAATGCTATTACCGAGAACATAGCAAATATGAACATTGAATGGAGATTTATTCCTCCTTCTAGTCCCCATTTTGGTGGACTTTGGGAGACAGGAATAAAATGGGTTAAATCCCTTATGAAAAAGACTATAGGTAAAACTATTCTTAGTTTTGAAGAATTGTGTACTTTGTTGTGTCAGATCGAGTCTGTACTAAATTCTAGACCTATTTGCACTCCCAGTGAATCCCATGAAGAAATGTACCTAACTCCAAGTCACTTCCTGGTAGGTAGACTATTAACTAGTACTATTCCTCCTGATATAGCCAACTGTCCCCTTTCCTACGATGCAAGGTGGAAGGTAGTTCAGGCTCTCTACAGGTCTTTCTGGCAACAGTGGTCCAGACAATACCTGCAGTCGCTTCAGCAAGGGAAGAAATGGATGTCTGCCGGAAGATGGTGCCCAGCTGTCGGTGATCTTGTGATCCTTCGGGACGACAACTTACCACCTCTGGTATGGAAAACTAGTGTGATCCAACAGCTTCACCCTGGGATCGACGGTGTGGTACGAGTGGTCACCATTAGGACTAAAACTGGATTATTTCGACGAGCAATTGTGAAACTTGTCCCCTTACCCAGTTGTGTTGAGAGATTCACCGATGTGTTAAATCGTGAGATCTCTCAAAGGGGGGAGTATGTTGACGCCTCAGGTTGGCTGCCTTGAGTGGTTAGCGAGATATGTCATTGTTGGCTAACCTGAGTCTTGTCATGGATTGAACAGCGTTGTGTAAGCATCGTTCTTGTGTGTGTGTGGCTCGTAGAGGGCGGTCGTGTGTTGTGGTGCGCCTCGGCAAGTGTGAATGCTTCGACGTGAGCACGTGGTAACCTTAATGTATGTGATTATCTAGTTGAAATATAGTCTTATTTTCATATGTTTAATCCTTTGTGTCACAGTAAATAAACTCCTAAATATACAGTCCACTTCAGAGAGAAGAACTTTATAACTACTTACAGGTTTAGAAATAAAGTTCCGTGAACAATTAACCTGTATGTGTAGTAAGTATATATTACCTCTGCTACACTAACAAAGAAATGAAAATTGCCAAATGCCTACTAAATCTAAGCTACCGTAGCCTAACTAATCTGACGTAATTAAACGTGTTTGAAATAAAAATTAATGTTTCGAAGTAAACATTGAGGTAATATTCATTTAACATCAGTCAAATTATATTTTAAAAACTCACCTCATAAATTTTGGAATTGTGACTGTCAATGGACGGAATTATGTCTTGAACCGTGGTATTGTGTAAAGCACGAAATTTATGAGATGAGTTTTTAAAATGTACTCTGAATAATGCTAATTGTTCGATATTGCATGTAGTGAAAACATAAATAACATGTTGGCTACCATGCTGTTAGTACCGATACTTATCAATATAGTTGGTAACTTGCAATTTGTTACAGGATTCATAATCTGATACCAGATAAATAATATCTCTATATTCATCTGTTTTTGCTTTTATGGAAAATGTATTCAATTTCAATTTTTTCTCTTCATTCTGAAGTTGAAAGTAATACAGTTTGTCTGAAAATGTAATCAATATTTAACTTTTTTATTAAAAGAGTGACACACTAAGGTGAACACAAATAAAATACAAATATAAATCTGAAACTTCACACCTCAGACCTGTACATGTTTCATCTATATTTGAAATGAACCATTAACTACATCCTTTCTCGAGTCACCTGCTGGGAGTTAAATGAACTTTCACATCACATCTTGTTCTCTGGAAACAAACATGTCCAGTTCTGTTCTTGTTCTTCTGAATGTGTATCATTTCCAATATTATAGCTTCCCTAGCTTTCTCTAAATGTTTCAATAATTTAGTTTTATGCACAATTGTATGATCCTGTATCATCGAACAATATGCCACTCCAAACATTTTTCATTTTCCTCATTTTTATTATTGCCCTTTTTTTTTGTTTATGCATACAGTACTTTATTGCAGTCCAATTGTTATAACCCCAACCAAGATATATATATATATATATATATATATGGGGTGTAAGAGGTAGTGATGTGCATTCTATAACCTCTCCTACCTAATTCTCAACCTCACCTGCATGTGGTACACCCTGCTTTTAACTAACGAGGTAATGGGGACCGAGTCACGGCGGTATAACCGTTCCATCGAATATGGAGGAAATTCCATATTTTGAACGCCTGACTAGAGGCTATAAGGTAGCAGCCCTACCACTAGTCTTGCTCTGCGGATGGTTGGTAACCAACCCAGGGGACTTCCTACTACTCGAAGAAACTTAAGCAAAGACTGGAATGATCACACTGATGACGACAAAGCAAGAAATAGGTTAATGATTAAGTTGCAACATGGAATGTGAGAGGAATAACACATAAAGAAGAAGAGTTAGAAGTAGAGTTAGACAAAAGAAAAATTGACATTGCCATTATTTCGGAAACAAAAAGAAGAACAAAGGATCAGAAGAATTAGGAAAATATGTAATGATTTATTCTGGAGTTCCAGCATCATCAGGAGTCGCAATTTTAATAAGGAAAAATTTGCAACACAACATTTTATATTACCAATGGATTTCCCCAAAAATTGTAACAGTTAGAATAAAAATTTTAGGACATAATTTGAATATAATTGGAATTTATGCCCCTGTAGAAGGAAACGATTCAGAAACCACAGAATTTTATGATATTTTACAAGAAACCATTGACAAAGTAAATAAACAAGATTATCTCATAATTGCTGGTGATTTTAATGGAAGAGTCGGAAATCAACCGATAAGAGAATGCATTGGATCAGAAGGAGAACCAACTTGCAACAATAATGGTAAACTACTAATAGATTTTTGCATATTCAATAATTTAAGAATCACAAACTCCTTCTTTAGACACAAGAAAATACACAAATATACATGGGCAGCAAGGGGATCAAAGTCTATAATAGATTATGTACTAATTAATAATAAATTTAAAAAGTATGTAAATGATACTAGAGTATATAGAGGAAGTGAAATTGATAGTGACCATTTTCTTGTTGAAAGCAAAATAAAATTATATCACAAACACATCAGCACAAGAAAATACAAGCAGACAGTACAAAATAAGATACCAAAAAAGTTAAAAATTCACTTATTGGAAGACCAAAGTACACAAATATTATATCAAACTAGAATAAAGAATAAACTTAAAACAAGCACGGGCGATATTGAAGAGGACTGGATAAATCTAAAACAAGCAATCATGGAAGCAGCATATGAGAGTCTCGGATATAAACAAATCAAAAACAAAAAGAGATTACGAACCTGGAATCCCGAATTAAAAGAAAATATTGAACAAAAGAAAAAAGCTTATAAAGTGTATTTACAAACTAAACAAGAGGAACATTATACAGAATATAAAAAACTCAGAGCTAAGGTTCGTAAATTGTCTAGAAAATACAGAAGGGATGATTGGGATAAATTTGTAAAATCCTTAGAACGTGATATTACAGGAGCACAAAGACAGGGATTTAAAATATTCAAAAAATTACAGATGGAAACAAAAGACAAAATTAATGTTAATCTGATACCAAAACAAGACTGGATTACTTACTACAAAAATCTTTGGTCAGAACCGAACACTCACACTGAAAAAATTACTTCGAATTTGACTTGTGAAAATGAAATAGAAAAACCAGACATAACAATGGACGAACTAGAAGAAGTTTTAAAGAAGGCCAAGAACAGGAAAAGTCCAGGTTTAGATGATTTAAATTTAGAACTTTTTAAGTATGGAGGAACTGCCTTGAAAGAGAAACTATTAGAACTTTTTAACAATATTTGGCATTGTCTTAATATTCCAACGGATTGGGAAACGGGTCTAGTAATTAATATACATAAAAAAGGTCAGAAAAACAAATGTGATAACTACCGAGGCATTACCTTACTCCCAACTGCATCTAAATTATATGCCAACATAATTAAAAATAAGTTATCAGTAAGTACTGAAACATTTTTGGAAGAAGAACAATGTGGATTTAGAAAAGGGAGGAGCACTATAGATGCAATATTTACCCTGCAACAAATTATGGAAAAAAGGAGAGAATTTAATCTCCCACTGTACATACTATTTATAGATTATGAAAAGGCATATGATAATGTAAACCGAGATAAACTTTGGCAGATACTGCATGAAGAACATATACACTCACATGTAATACGAGCCATACAAAGCTTATATCAAAACTCTAAAATCAAAATTAAATTACCAGATGGAGAAATAACAGAACACATAAACACAGGCAAAGGTGTTCGACAAGGATGTGGACTATCTCCACTCTTATTTAATATATATATTAACAGAATAGTGCAAGAATGGAAACAAACAGTAAACAGTGGAATTTCAATAACTAGGAATAAAATAATTCAAACAATATTATATGCTGATGATCAAATAATATTATCAGATTCCGAAGATAGCTTACAAATAGCAGCATATCAATTATTCAAAATTGCCAGCAAATATAATATGAAAATTTCCACATCAAAATCCAAAACAATGGCAATGTGTGGAAAAAACATACAACGGGTGAAAATTGAGATTGATGGAAAAATTATAGAACAAGTGTCAGATTTCTCTTACTTAGGAAGTGTATTTGCAGAGTATAAGAGTGACATTGATTCAAAATTACAAAAATATAATAAAATGAATGGGGTAATACGAAGACATTTTGGTAAACAGATGAGGACAGAGACAAAACTAAGATTACATAACGTCACATCAAAAGCTGCTCTAAAATACGGAAGTGAAATTTGGATTTTAAATAAAAGAAACTCTCATAAACTTCAAGTAAGCCAAATGCGCTTCTTACGATCATTGTTAGGAGTTAATAGACTGGATCACCAAAGGAACACTACTATCAGAGGAAAACTTGGAGTAGCAAGTTTAAATGAAGATATCCAAAGATACCAACAAGAATGGAAAAATCATCTGAGAAGAATGGCAAGAAATAGACTTCCAAAATTGGCATTCCAATATACCCCAACTGGACATAGGGACCAAGGAAGACCAAAACATCGGTGGAAAGATCAAGACCATCTTCGCTAGGTTTACCGTACAGGCCACATGGCCTAAAACGAATTTGTTCATGATGATGATGATATATATATATATAATTTTAATATTAAGTGGTAGCTTAATCTATAGGTTTATAATACTCCATATAACTAGGCCGAGCGGAGAATCTAGTTATGTGCGCAAGTGTAGCGGCAAGGACATATCTAGGAATATGAGGGGAAGATGGTTATCGGGGTATGATTGCTGAGGGCGATTCGTCATGTACTGATCTAACTTATAGTCAAGAAAGAAGATTGAATTTCCACTTCACCTTTATTTTATTATATAACTATGATATTTAGTTATTCTCTTTATCAGTAACGCAAGTTTATGATAGAACTCAGAAACATGAATATTCGTAGTACTTTATATAACAAGTTTCAATGCAATTGCTTATTAATAAAATCTCGTAGTAGATGATTCTTTTAAACAAAATATCTATCAGATTTATTATTTAATGCTTTTAGATTAGAGTATGAAGTTAGCAAGTAGTTTGAAATTAAATGTCTATCAGTTTTAATATTTTCTTTTTTGCTGTGTGCATTTTATTTTACAATACAATACAATGCAGTGCAATGCAATGCAATGCAATGCACCAATAGTAAAATTAGAGTCTTGTTACTTACAAAAACATCTGGAATATTTCTTATCCAAAATGATGTAAGTCTCAAAACTCTTGTCCAGGCCTCTCCACTGAACCGTGAGTGGCGATTCATAATTTTTTGTCGGTATATATACAATTTGAATTCAAAATGGAAGCCATGACAGCGTGGAAGCTATGACAGCGTACTCTGAGGTCATGTTTCAAAGGTTCTTACATAATTCCTTATGCAGTTCATGTGTACACTCCAATATGTTTACTATTTACACAACTCCTGCAAACAATATGTTTACTGGTAGTTGAGTAATATTAGATATGAATCAGAGTCTAACATCCTGGTTCTTTTCCATATTCATGTGAATACAATATATTAAATAAAATGATCTTAAATTATTATTTTAAATAAAATGGGCTTAAATTTTATTAAATATTTTAAATTAATTAATTATTTGAATTATTATGCCTAGTTTGGTGTGATCTTCACACCAATAAATTTGATAAATTGCTTTTTTGTCATCTGGAGTTTATATTTTCTTGTTTCATGAAGAATACATAAGCTGGATTTGTATGTAGGTGCTAGTGATATGTAGCATTTCTTAAATATTTTGTGAAAACTGTTATGGGTTATCTGTAGCATCCTGTAACATACAAAATAATAGAAAATATTCAAAAAATTTAATGTCGCATTAGCACTAATAAACAAGCTTCACTTAAGCATTCTGCAAACAAATATTGTAAAAATCACAGATAGCAAAGATCAGCGATTTTTCAATTTATTTACAAGGACTGCAGTAAAATATGCATAAAATCTGTACTTGTTCTAAACAACTTTTCAGGAACATTAAAAATGGAAAAATTATAAATTGTGGTAGCAACTAATTTCTAGATTCAAGATCACAAAATTTAAGCATGTACTAAACTTAAAACCACTTGGATAGACCAATAGAACTCACATTATGAAAAAATAAAGAACAGAAAAATGAATATAGAAGTTCCTGGATATATGTTTTGATCTCAAAATTCATTCAGCCTCCATTAGGTGGCACAAGAAAAGCCTTTTTTCAAATGTCGATATAAAGTTTTATTTTTTATAGGGATGACCTCTAAAACATTTACAAGTAACAGGTTGATATTTTATGATGTGAGGTATTAAGATTACAATTCATGTTTGTATTATAATATTTACTTGTAAGGTTTCGTAACCCGTAGTAGGTACAAGTTGTATACATTATGTCAGTATTACTGTGTGTGCATTGATGCTCTGTGTTTCAAGGCTGTGAAGAACTGGAATGAGTCACAGTATAAAATAAACAAATGAAATCATAGTACAGTAAAATTTTCCATTATTGCAGAAACTTTTTTTTTTTACATTTTAGAATTAATATATATAAATGGATTGCGCACAAATGTGCAAAGATGATAACACAACAATGACTAACACTTTAACTTTGTCTTGAGTAATCACAAATTGTTTTTGTTCTTTGTGTACATGTTTCGATGTGATATCTTTCACATTTCTGTTCACATACTTCGCATATGCATGACATCTTTAGTTCATGGAATGTTTTATCTCTACACATTAGGTGGTGGAATCCATGCACGCTTAGTCTTGTGATGACGTGTCGTATCTGGAAATTTGCTTCTGTCCAGTTCCTGTCTATCATCGCTCCGGTGCTGAAGAATTCTGGCCATACTTCCCTTCTTTTCCTGCGTAGTCTTTGTAGTGCATGTTCCTAGGGTTCTGTGGTTGGTAGTAGGAATGCTGTTTTCAAGTCCTCGATAAGGAAAGTCTCCCTTGCCAGTAGATACACTAGACGGCTTCTTGTCGTTTTTGATACTCCTATTGCTCATTTTACGTATGTAGCTTTCACTTTTTCCAGTGTGTTCAGATTTGCTTCTGTAAGATGTGGCCATATTATTTCTATCCCGTAAGTTATTATTGGGAGGATCTTTGCATTGAATAGATCGCTGATTCCAGGCTTAGAGCTTGTATATTGCGCATATCATTTATTGTCATTATTTCTTCCGTTGATCTTTCTGCTAAGTGTTTTGTGAAGCCTCTTCCACTGGGCTGTAAAGTAATGCCTAGATATTTAAACTACTTTACTATTTCGATGTTATCTTTGTCCAGTTTTATTTCTGTTGTGGCAGGGATCTTTCCTCCGTTTCTGAATACCATCATTTCTGTTTTTTCTTTGTTTATATAGAAGCTGTGGGTTTTACACCATTCTTCCATAGTTGTTATGGCGTTCTGAAGTTTACATATATCGTTTGATCCGATTACGATGTCTGCGTATGCATATACGTAAATTTCTTCTCCTAGGTCTTCTATTTTCCTTACCAGTTCTTCGGCTGCCATTATGAATAGTAGTGGGCTCAATGGGTCTCCTTGCAGTATCCCATTTGTCTGCAATGTAGTTGTTGATTTTGAGAGACCATCTGATATAACTATGCTATTTTCTTTCATTATTGATGTAACGATTTGGGTCCACGCGTTCTCATTTCCTAGGATACTTTTCAATTTGCCTATTATTAGTCCTCTGTCCATTAGATCGAAGGCCTTCGTAAAATCTACGAAGACAGTGTATAACTTGTGTTTTCTATCGAGTGCTTCATCTATGTTTTGAAGGAGGAGTTTCACTGCCGTTTGAGTTGATCTCTCTTTCCTGAATCCAAATTGCGCTCAGGGAGCTTTTCTTCGATTTTCCCCTCATTCTATTTGTTATAATTTTTGTTAGGTTCTTGAAGGGAACGTTTTCAAGAGCGATGCCCCTGTTTGTGTTAGGGTCTGTTGGATCCCCTTTTCCTTTGTATATAACTTTTATCGTCGAGTTTCTCCATTGTTCTGGAATTCTTCCTAGTTCTATACATTTGTTATATAGTTTTGTCCATATGGGGCTCAGTGTGTCAATTGTGTTTTTGAGGTGTTCATTATATATCATGTCTGGGCCAGATGCTTTTCTGTTCTTGCTTTGGTTTATTGTTTTTTTCTAATTTCTGCAGGGTTGATAGGATTCCATTCTGTGTGTCTTGTGTTTTGGTCTTGATTTATTGTTGCTGGGGTGTCTCTTCCTTCCTTGTTTAGTATGTTGGTGAAATGTTGTTCCCATTCCTTCATTTGTATGGCTTGTGTCTGTTGTTTTCTTGGTCGAATAGCGTTGTATGGGTCTTTAAGGGCTTCCTCAGCCATCTCTTTAATTTTTTGTTCGATATGAGCTTTCTTCTTTTCTTTTGTCATTCTTTTGTATTGTCGTCTATCCTTTGCGTAGTCGCCTTTTAGTGCAATGTCTTCCAGGTTATTTTTTATTTGTTGTAGCTTACTTATCACTTGTTTTATTTTGTTGTAGCATTCCTTGTCATACCATTCTTTAGATTTCTTCATGTTCGAGTTTACTGGCATCGTGCCCCTATGATGACCTGTTCTATTATTGCGGTAGCTTCCTCTAGATTCCCTCGTTCTATAACTGTTTCTGCTTCTTTTAGTTCCTTCTGGCTTCCTTTGATTTTTTCGTTGTCGATTTTTCTTCATATCTTTAGTGGTATTACTTCTTGGATTTTAAATTTTGTTGTAGCTGTGTTAATTTTCATTGGTAAGTGTTTTCGGATGGGTGTTACTGTGTTTGTCCAGAGGGGGTTAATTTTCCCTTTGCGTGGCCTTTTATCAGTGCTACATGGATGGTGCTTTTACCGTTGTGGCATATGTACGTGGACATTTTTCTGTCATTTATGAGTGTGAATCCTTCTTGCAGTTTTTCAATGACTATCCTGGTCTTGTAGTTGTCTATATCTATGCGGCAGTTCAAGTCGCCTGTTATTATTATAAGCTTTCCGCTTTTATTTTGCAGAATTAGGTAGTATAGTTCTTCTATGATGTCCATCGCGTTGTAATGTGGCAGGTAGTAGGCTGCAATGATCACTTAGTTTCTACTAGGAGTGCATTCTCCATCCTTGTTGCTATTATTGGTGTCATACATGGTTTCATGAGAACCTCCGGATTGCCTTTCTAGTTCTCCTTTCCTTGCTAAAATATGTTTGCTGTAGAAGTGATGGTGATTCCATTCTTCTATCACATTAGGTTTCCGTTAAGATCACGGAGTCAAAATCTTGTAAGAAATCTGTTGGTGCCATGTTCATTGCATTTTTTATTCCTTCGGCGTTCCATAGTAAGCCTGTATATGATTTTTCTTCATTCGAGTGATGATGTTTCTTGCGGCCGTCTTCGAAATCGAAATCTCCTGACAACTATGTCCTTGGTCCGAAAGTCTGATGATTATATTTTCTTTAGTTGTTCGAGGGGTATTCCAACTTTAAATGCTTTATTCCTGCCTCTAGTTTGTAGTTCTTCAAATTCTATTTGCCCTTCGATACCGTTTCTTGATAGGTATAAATTTTGTCGTTTGTAGTAGACTCTGTTAGTCTTCCTACGTATAGCGGTGCTGTTCAATCTGCTACATGTAGTTCTCCATTTTCCTCCTTCGTACCTATGACTACTCTGTTTTTATTTTTTTATTTTACCCACTACCGTCCATTCTTCCCCTCTGGCGCTGTGAGAGTTTCAGATTTGTGATCCCTTTCTGCTCCGCTTACCTGGATTTTGTTTCTGTCTTCTGCTATCGGGCCTTGTTCAGTTCCAGCGTGTTTTTGTCTCTTTTCTGTTTCTTTTCCTTTTATATTTTCCAATTCTTGATTTATCATGCTTTTTAAGTTTTGTATGATGTTATCCACATTACTCTTTATGTTTTGCATTATGTTTTCAGTGATTTTTCTTCCACTGTATATAATTCTTTTGTATGTGCCTTCTTTTCATTATCTTCGTTTAATTTATGCTTTACATATTCTTGTATGTCCGGATTACAGCTTCCACCTGTAGTTGTCGCCTCGTTACGGTCTTCTTCTAATTCTTGAGCGGCATCCACATTTGGCGCCACTTGTCCATCCCCGCGGCTCTCTTCCCTCTGTTTCTTCGTGTCTCTGTGTGGCTTGCTAACCTCTTCCACTGTCTTTGGATTTTCGTTATCGTTCTTTTCCGGAATATCCTTTTCTTCCTTTGTCTTTATATATTCCTTCATCGTACTTTACCGCTTTAAGATTGTCCTCTTTGCTGTCTTTTTTTATGTATCCTCCTGCCTCCGCTATGTTGGTCAGTTTTTGTAGAGTGCTTTCTACTGTTGCAGCTACTGCTTCCGCCATCTTTACTATTTTAGAATTAATGATATATAGATTCGTGTAACTGTGTAACACATCTCTTGGTTCTGTTATTTTTTCAGAAGGACATGACTCAACAGAGACATGATAGAATGTACTATTCTAATCATTCCTCACAATCAGAAGACATGGTCTTGACAAGTAAATCCTTTTCTCTTTGTAGTAAGTCATTTTTTAACAAGAAGAAATTTAATAGAAATTTACTTGTGCATAGTAATGAGAAACTCTTAAAATGTTCTGTTTGTAATACGTCATTTTCTCAGAAGTCCGATCTTAATGAACATTTACTTGTGCATAGTAATGAGAAACTATTCAAATGTTCAGAATGTAATAAGTCATTCTCCCGGAAAGACCATCTTAATACACATTTACTTGTCCATAGTAATGAGAAACTATTCAAATGTTCTGTTTGTAATAAGTCATTCAAAACTAAGTCCAATCTTAATACACATTTACTATTGCATAGTAATATGAAACTATTCAAATGTTCAGTTTGTAATAAGTCATTCTCTCGGAAGGCCCATCTTAACTCACATATACTTGTGCATAGTAATGAGAAACTATTCAAATGTTCTGTTTGTAATAAGTCATTCTCTCAGAAGGCCTATCTTAATACACATTTACTTGTGCATAGTAATGAGGAACTATTCAAATGTTCTCTTTGTAATAAGTCATTCTCTCACCAGACCACTCTTAAAACACATTTACTTGTTCATAATAATGAGGACCTATTCAAATGTTCTGTTTGTAATAAGTCATTCTCTCAAAAGTCCGCTCTTAAAACACATTTACTTGCTCATAGTAATAAGAAACTATTCAAATGTTCTGTTTGTAATAAGTCATTCTCTCGTAAGTCCACTCTTAGAACACATTTACTTGTGCATAGTAATGAGAAACTATTCAAATGTGTAGTTTGTAATAAGTCATTCTCTGAGAAGTCCTATCTTAATACTCATTTACTTTTGCATAGTAATGACAAACTCTTCAAATGTTCAGTTTGTAATACGTCATTTTCTCAGAAGGCCCATCTTAATACACATTTACTTGTGCATACTAATGAGAAATTATTCAAATGTACCGTTTGTAATAAGTCATTCAAAACTAAGTCCAATCTTAATACACATTTACTTGTGCATAGTAATGTGAAAGTATTCAAATGTTCAGTTTGTATTAAGTCATTCTCTCAGAAGGCCCATCTTAATACACATTTACTTGTGCATAGTAATGAGAAACTATTCAAATGTTCTGTCTGTAATAAGTCATTCAAAACTAAGACCAATCTTAATACACATTTACTTGTACATAGTAATGTGAAACTATTCAAATGTTCAGTTTGTAATAAGTCATTCTCTCAGAAGGCCCATCTTAATACACATTTACTTGTGCATAGTAATGAGAAACTATTGAAATGTTCTGTTTGTAATAAGTCATTCAAAACTAAGTCCAATCTTAATACACATTTACTTGTGCATAGTAATGTGAAATTATTCAAATGATCAGTTTGTAATAATTCATTCTCTCGGAAGGCTCATCTTAATTCACATTTACTTGCACATATTAATGAGGAACTATTCAATTGTTCAGTTTGTAATAAGTCATTCTGTCAGAAGGCCCATCTTAATATACATTTACTTGTGCATAGTAATGAGAAACTATTCAAATGTTCTATTTGAAATAATCTCTCGTAAGTCCGCTCTTAAAACACATTTACTTATGCATACTAATGAGAAATCATTCAAATGTACTGTTTGTATGTCATTCAAAACTAAGTCGAATCTTAATACACATTTACTTGTGCGTAGTAATGAGAAACTATTCGAATGTCTGTTTGAAATAAGTCATTCTCTCACAAGACCACTCTTAAAACACATTTACTTGTTCAGAGTTGAGGAACTATTAAAATGTTCAGTTTGTAATAAGTCATTCTAAACTAAGGCCCATCTTAATACACATTTACTTGTGCATAGTAAAGAAAAACTTTTCAAATTATCATTTTCTTATAACACATTCTCTCAGAAGTCCACTTTTGATACACATTTACTCAGAAGAGCAATTTTAAAACACATTTACTTCTTCATAGTAAAGAGTTTAGTCCAAATTTTGGGGAATAGTAATCTCCAAATAATAAGTAATAATAATAGTCAAATTATGTAATATGAAAATTTTGTTATGTAATATAGGAAAATGAGTTGTAATAAAATACTCTGTTATTTCATTGCCATGGCTTTGTTTGTTATAATTTTATATTTGTGTCTTAACATTCACCAATTTTATAAGAATGTTGTAGTTATTATATTTATAGTATAATGATAAAGTAACAAACAGAAGCATTTTCATGTAAAAAGATATAATGAATATCAAGTTTTTGTTGTGTCTGTAGTGTCTTACGTCAATTTAATGTTGATTTCTTCTCTAACATGGTTCAATATATAGTGTTATGTATCATCCTCAGCTTTCTCAGACCGATGGGTTTTATGTTGTGAACCCTGGATGTCGATATCAGCTCCCTCTTCAGGGTTCACAACATAAAACTCACCAGTCTGAGGAAGCTGACGATGATATAGAAGATTATATCAAACATTTTCAAGAACAAATCAACATTAAATTGAGGTAAGATATTACAGACTCAAAAAAACTTAATTAAAAGAATCTCAAAATATTACTTCCTAAAATAAACCATTATAATGAATATATTTAAGATACAAGTCCTGAGCCTAAATTAAGATATATAGGTCCTAATATTACTAAAAAAATCTACATGCTAGAACAGAGCGAAATATATGGGGCGGTCGGAGGAAAAGGGGTATAATAGTGATAAAACATTATTTTGGGAAAATTAAGTTTAAAGATCAATGAGAATATTAAATTCCGGGAATATCTGACAAGTCTCATAAATTGTGTTCCTTATATGAGTCCACTTATCTGCAAAATATGAAGATTTAATATAAACATTACCCTTACTGTAACTGATTTTTGCATTAAGATTCACTTCTACCTCTTGTCCTCCAAGCAATGTTTAGAAATAACTTACCCAAGGAAAGTAGATTCATACCAAATTTTTTTATTATGACTGAAAATACGTACTTATCCAAAGATAATCATATTACGTCATGATTAACTGTCAAAATCAGTCTTAAAGTTCATTATACTTAAACCTGAATTTATCGATACATTCTCTGACCCACCTCTCCATATAATTGTTTCCCTTCCTGTCTATATTCTGTTTGCCTTCATTGCTTCCACTTTTTGCTTTATTTTTAACCCAATTTTATAGTTTACTAATCCTCTTTCCGCCAACATGCAATATTGGAGCATCTTTTTCTTCTGTAGGTCCTTTAATGCCAGGTTCTTCAATGCCACATTTTTTGGAATGAGTCAAGAAAACAAAAACCACACCAATTATTAATATTCATATTTAAAAAAAAAACTTAGAAAATACCTTTATTATAGATTTTATTGTATTGCAAATCCTGTAGTTCTAAATCATATTATATCTTTAGATTGTTAAATAATTTCCAATTATCTCAAAATGTATTTCTAAAAAGTCTTATTTTAATATACAATTGTGAAAATATAGATATGGTAGTTAAAATATTCTAGTTACCATGAAGGCTAAGATTACATTCATTGCCCATATTCATCGGATTCTGATTCAGAAATAATAAAATTTGATAAATTAATAAAGCTCGTAGAATCACCAGCACTATATTAAGTACTAATACTACAATAATAATCGTCACGTAAAATTATTAGAAACATTAAAAAATACAACATTCTAAGCATGTGTCCACCTAGCTGTTGGAAGTTAGGAGTACAACTACAAACACACCCCTTGTCCTCCAATAGAAGAGCTGTTTCTCAGAATGGTTTTCTATGACTCCACAATATGTCAAACTCACACATATACGTCTTGGGCACCAAACAGTTTGCCATATTAGTTAACCGTTTCTCCACTTAACTCAATTTTTTTTTTGAAATGTCACTTGTACCCTTGTCCTCTGACCCCTCATATAACTTTACAGTTATTTCCACATAAATTTACTTATAATTTTAGACGTTTAAATTATTTATGTACAACTCTCAAAGTATAGTGCTTAGCATTTTCTTGCATTTCAACAACTATTTGTCGAATGGTGAAATGCCTCTAACACTATCATTCATAGTTATCCACGATAGATTTTTTATTTGTTTTGTTTTGCAGGTAACAATGAGGCAGTCAGAGCTATTTTCATCTGCGTTCACTGACATTCAATGAAATGAATACGGGCCTACTAAGTGAAAACTTAAAAAAAAAACTGAAAATGGTCAGACAAAATCATAATGTCCCACACTTAATTTTGTGCACGATATCTATGATCTATCCTGACATTCCACTCCAGAATGTCAAATGTCTGGAAAATATTGTTTCATATTCTTAAATTGTATTCAATTCTAAAAGAGTTATTTGTAACAACATTAGGGTGTAATGGAGAAACATGTTTGTACTAACCGGGTGTACAGTTGAGTCGGTCTTATTCCCGGTAGTGAATCACACGACATCTGACTGATTCGTTTTGACAGTTGTCATGATTACGCATTGGAGACATATGTCACTTACGGAAGATATTACTGTATTGCCAAATCTATCCTTGTACTGCCGGACCATTATCCCCTAGAGAACTATCGGAAACAAAAGTCAGTCCTGTTCTAAATACAGGGGCGTGAAAACATATTCATTCACATAATTTGACAAAGCCAATTTTTTCGTGTAATACTTGAAAATTATATCGAAATTGTTTTTTTATCTGACAGGCTCTCTCAACCATTGCAGCCGAAATATATCTTGAAATATAATTCAGAGAATCGTTGATATGTATATAGGCCGTGTCCATAAAAATGTGCCTTTTTAACTGCAAGGCAATATAATCCAGCGCAAAATCTCTCATTTAAACGATAAGGAAATAATACAACTAAATTGGTGTATTGGATAACCTCCTCTACCTGCCGTCAGTTCCGCGTCTCGCCTCACTTCACACCGCTCTTAATCACGCAGGGAATCTGTCTGCTCCGTGTTATTGGCTGAGATTGCTGGATTCTGGCTTCAATTTCTGTGCCTTGCTGTTAAAAACGACTAATGTGGACGCTGTCTTGGTACATCACAGCGCTACCCTGCGAGACATTTGAAGGTAGGTTCGATATTCAGTGGTTGACAGTTCCCTAGTTAGTTTGGGGGAAAATCATTAGTGAATATCACACATTTTTACTCCCTTTTAATGACTGTATTTATATGATTCATTTAATTATTTCTCTGTCAGTTCAAATTAAATTTATACGTTCAGGTAACCTAATACTCAATAAACTTACCTCTACCAAATGATCCTGGGCTAATTTTTCTAATGCAGTCTCTAATGCCTCGCGTAAAAAAATAAATGTTGAAGATTTTTAATAATAGGGATGATAGAATCACGAACTGTGAAAAAAGCTAAATTATTATTTAGTTCGTGATATCTGCACAATAAAAAATGAGAATTTTCTATCTCTTAATGTGAGACTTAGAATATTTTTAAGATGTGTATAAATACTTTTGGGGGAGGAGCAGATAAAAAAAAACTGAGGCTAAAGTTTTAGAAGAAAACTATACCACAGTCTCTATTCTCCAGCCCCGGCGGTTTCACGACAGTGTTGCCGATATGGATATTCAGTGGGAGGGGCCGTTTTATGTATGCGCTTAACAGACCTACAGCTGACATCATCTCAGAAATGTCAAACCTTGCTATCGCGCTATAGCTGCGTCAAGAGCACTCATTGGTTGTGGTAAATGTTCACTTCCACTCAACCATTTCCTTATTGGCTGTACGGGGCGAGTTCTCCCTTTACCCCTCATATAACCTAAACTTCTTAGTGGGAGACTTAGCGGCTGGGGTATACATAACTTAATGAAGGTTTGCATTCATGTAACCTAAACTTCTGAGTGGAGACTTAGCGGCTGGGGTATACATAACTTAATGAAGGTTTGCATTCATGTAACCTAAACTTCTGAGTGGGAGACTTAGCGGCTGGGGTATACATAACTTAATGAAGGTTTGCATTCATGTAACCTAAACTTCTGAGTGGAGACTTAGCGGCTGGGGTATACATAACTTAATGAAGGTTTGCATTCATGTAACCTAAACTTCTGAGTGGGAGACTTAGCGGCTGGGGTATACATAACTTAATGAAGGTTTGCATTCATGTAACCTAAACTTCTGAGTGGGAGACTTAGCGGCTGGGGTATACATAACTTAATGAAGGTTTGCATTCATGTAACCTAAACTTCTGAGTGGGAGACTTTAGCGGCTGGGGTATACATAACTTAATGAAGGTTTGCATTCATGTAACCTAAACTTCTTAGTGGGAGACTTAGCGGCTGGGGTATACATAACTTAATGAAGGTTTGCATTCATGTAACCTAAACTTCTGAGTGGAGACTTAGCGGCTGGGGTATACATAACTTAATGAAGGTTTGCATTCATGTAACCTAAACTTCTGAGTGGGAGACTTAGCGGCTGGGGTATACATAACTTAATGAAGGTTTGCATTCATGTAACCTAAACTTCTGAGTGGAGACTTAGCGGCTGGGGTATACATAACTTAATGAAGGTTTGCATTCATGTAACCTAAACTTCTGAGTGGGAGACTTAGCGGCTGGGGTATACATAACTTAATGAAGGTTTGCATTCATGTAACCTAAACTTCTGAGTGGGAGACTTAGCGGCTGGGGTATACATAACTTAATGAAGGTTTGCATTCATGTAACCTAAACTTCTGAGTGGAGACTTAGCGGCTGGGGTATACATAACTTAATGAAGGTTTGCATTCATGTAACCTAAACTTCTGAGTGGGAGACTTAGCGGCTGGGGTATACATAACTTAATGAAGGTTTGCATTCATGTAACCTAAACTTCTGAGTGGAGACTTAGCGGCTGGGGTATACATAACTTAATGAAGGTTTGCATTGTGTTTAATTGTGGGATATTCCATGTCATTTTTTCCCTAAAAAACTATAAAGGGTTTGCATTGTAGGGCGGGATTGACTACTAAATGTATAATGATATAGTGATATGACTATGACCTGTCAATGTTCTGAACCTCGGAACAGAGTTGAGAACAAATCATACAGAAATTTTACCTGTTTCCTAGCACTGTACACAAAAATTTTGTGAATTTATATTCGAAGACCATTTTATGTTAAAATATGCAATATTTCAATAAAAATATGTAGTAATGGGTAAAATATGTAAAAAATGTAATGTGAAACTTGAGTATAAGGTCTAGATTTATGTGAACCGTCAATATTTTCGTTTATTATGAAAGAACATATCAAGGAAAAAATATGTAATTACATACGAATCCAGATCCTAGAAATGAGAAACAATTGCAATTATCAGTTTGTAATAAGCCATTCTCTCAGAAGCAATAACTTGATAGGCATTAAGTTAGACATAATGAATAGATAATGGATGTTTGTGTGCAGCTTAATTAAAAAAACATTTTCTTTAGTTGCAAACTCATTTATTTACCCAACACTTGAATAACACATTTATATGTATAAATTGGAAGCAGTTACTGTGTATTTGTTATGCACAACTATTAACATTAACCTGTGAGCACAATATTGCCACCAGTTTTCATAAATTGCATCTTGAAGTTTAATGAATGTGCATTCAACTCGTCCTAAATCTTTTTCATGTTATTTTTACTCAGTTGTGAATGAATATACTGCTTATCACTGACATGAAGAACAGAGAATACATGCTGCAAACTGCTGAGATAATGCCAGTAGAAAGATAATTTTATTGTTTTCACTAACATGTTTTTAAATTTGAGAGTTGATTTCTTAGCTCTATAATAGCTTTACACCTGTGATAATACTGTTGATTTACACTATTTATATTCATTTTAACAAAACAAGAAAAACAAGCTGAAGATTTCAAACCCTATAAATCTAAAAATGCACAGTCTCCAAAAAAAAACTCATAAGGAGTGGAAACAAAATGAATATAAGGTCGCCTACATATCTAATATCCAAATGGTTATATAGTGAATAAAAAATGACAGCATTTGATAATCTTTCAAATGATAAATCATTTCATTTCATACAAAAATTAGAGAATACACATTTAGAACCAACAGACAGATTAGTGTCATCAGATGTTGTTTCATTGTTTCCTAGCGTCCCTATTGAAACCACTATCAAAATTTTGGAATAATGGTTAAACAAAACAAGTCAAATAAAGAAGAAAACATAGAGGACTATGTAATTCCACCAAAATTAAAATATAACATTATGAAATATTTACCTAAGAGGTCCGTCTCCTTAACTTTATTAGTTATTTATATGTAGCGCTAAGGGACTAATCACGGTGTTTCACTGTTTTGAATCCTGTTGCTAATGAGACTAGTCCCGGTGTTTCACTGTTTTGAATTTTGCTGATTATGAGACCCTTCCCGGTGTTTCACTGTTTTGCATTCTCCTGATGATGGGACTCGTCCCGGTGTTTCACTGTTTTGAATCCTGCTGATGATGAGATTAATCCGGATGATTCGCTGTTTTGAATTTTGCCGATGATGTGACTAGTTCCGGCGTTTCACTGTTTTGAATCCTGTCGATGACGGAACTAGTCCCGGTGTTTTACTGTGTTTAGTCCTGGTGGCGATGAGACTAATCCGGTTGACTCACTGTTCTGAATCCTGCTCATGATGTGACTAGTCCCGGCGTTTCACTGTTTTGAATCCTGTCGATGACGGAACTAGTCCCGGTGTTTTACTGTTTCTAGTCCTGCTGATTATGAGCCTAAAATCCGGAATATTCTACTTGTTTTTGAACTTCTGCCGATGATGTGTGACTAATTCCCCCGCTCTTTCACTGTTTTGACATCCTGCCGATACGGGAACTAGTCCCGGGTTTTACTGTTTAGTCCTGGGTGTTCAGACTAATCCGGTTGACTCACTGTCCTGAATCCTGATATGATGTACTGGTCCCGGCGTTTCAGATTTTGAATCCTGCCGATGAGGGACATCCCGGTGTTCACAGTTTGAATCTGCTGATAATGAGGTAATGCGGATGATTCACTGTTTTGAATTGCTGAATTGATGTGACTAGTCCGGTGTTTCCTGTTTTGAATGTGCTGTGATGGACTAATTGGGTGTTTCGTTGTTTCAATTTGTGATGATGGACTAGTCGGCTTGCACGGTTTTTAATCCTGTTGATGATAGGACTGATTCCGGTGTTCATTGTATTAAATTCTGCTCATGAGGGGATGGTCCGTTATTCACTGTTTCGAATCCTGCGATGATGGGATAGCCCCGGTGTTCACTATTCCAATCCTGCTGGACGATGGGACTGTTCCTGATGTTTTACTGTTTTGAAATCTTGCCGATGATGGGGACCATTCCCGGTGTTTCACTGTTTTGAATCCTACTGAAGTTGAGACAAAATTAGGATGTTTCACTGTTTTGAATCCTACTGAAGTTGAGACAAAATTAGGATTTTTCGCTGTTTTGAATCCTGCTGATGATGGGACTAGTCCCGGTGTTTCATTGTTTTGAATCCTGCTGATGATGGGACTAGTCCCGGTGAATTCATTGTTTTCAATGATGCTGATGAGAGGGCTAGTCCTGGGTTCACTGTTTTGAATCCTGCTGATGAGGGGACTAGTCCCGGTGTTTCACTGCTTTTGAATCCTGCCTGATGATGGTACTCGTCCCGGTGTTTCACTGTTTTGAATCCTGCTCATGGTGGGAATATTACCGCTGTCTGACAGTTTTGAATCCTGCTGATCATGGGACAAGTCCTGGTGTTTTACTGTTTTGAATCCTGCCGACGATACTACTCGTCCCGGGTTTCACTGTTTAAAATCCTGCTGTTGATGGGACTAGTCCCGGTGTTTCATTGTTTTGAATCCTGCTGATGATGTGACTAGTCCCTGTGTTTCACTGGTTTGAATCCTGTTAATAATGAGACTAGTCCCGGTGTTTCACTGTTTTGAATCGTGCTGATGATGGGACTAGACACGGTGTTTTACTCTTCTGAATCCTGCTGATGATGGGAGTAGTCCCGGTGTTTCATAGTTGTGAATCCCGCTGATGATAAGACTAATCCGGATGATTCACTGTTTTTAATATTGCTCATGATGGGATTAGTCCATGTGTTTCACTGTTTCGAATGCTGCAGATGATGCGACTAATCCCGATGATTCACTGTTTTGAATCATGCAGATGATTGGACTCGTCCCGGTGTTTCACTGTTTTAAATCCTGCTGATGAAGGGTCTAGTTCCGGTGTTTCACTGTTTTAAATCCTGCTGATGAAGGGTCTAGTTCCGGTGCTTGACTGTTTTAAATCCTGCTAATGACGGGACTGGTCCCGGTGTTTCACTGTTTTGAATCCTGCTGATGATGGGAGAGGTCCCGGTATTTCATTGTTTTGAATCCTTCTGATGATGAGACTATTCCGGATGATTCACTGTTTTGAATCCTCCTGATGATGGGACTAGTCACGGTGATTCACTGTTTTGAATCCTGCTGATGATGGGACTAGTTTTGGTGTTTCACTGTTTTTAATCCTGCCAATGATGGGACTAGTCACAGTGTTTCACTGCTTTGAATGCTGCCAATGATGAAACTCTTGCCGGTGTATCACTGTTTTAAATACAGTTGATGATGGGACTAGTCCCGGTGTTTCATTCTTTTGATTCCTGCCGAAGGTGGGACTAGTTCCGGTGTTTCACTGTTTTGAATCTTGATGATGACACTAGTCCCGACGTTTCACTGTTTTGAATCCTGCTGATGATGACATTAGTCCCGGTGTTTCACTGTTTTCAATCCTGTTGATGATGGGTCTATTCCCGGTATTTTACTGTTATGAATCCTCCTGTTGATGGGACCTGTCCCGGTGTTTCACTGTTTTGAATCCAGCTGATGATGGGACTAGTCCCGGTGTTTCACAATTTTGAATACTGCTGAAGATGGGACTAGACCTGTGTTTGACTGTTTTTGAATCCTGCCGATGATGGGACTAGTCCAATTGTTTTGAATCCTACCGATGATTGGACTCATCCCGGTGTTTCACTGTTTTGAATAATGCCGACGATGGGACTCCTAACAGTGTTTCACTGTTTTATATCCTGCTCATGATGGGTGTGGTTCCGGTGTTTCACTGTTTTGAATCCTGCTGATGATGGGACTAATCCCATTGTTTCATTGCTTTTAATCCTGGTGATGATGCGACTATTCACTGTTTTAAATCCTGCAGACGATGGGAATATTCCCGCTGTTTCACTTTTTTGAATCCAGCTGATCATGGGACTAGACCTGGTGTTTCACAGTTTTGAATCCTGCCGTTGATGCTACTCGTCCCGGTGTTTCTCTCTTTTAAATCCTGCTGGTGATTAGATTGGTCCCGGAGTTTCACAATTTCGAATCCCGCTGTTGAAGAGGCTTGTCACGAGGTTTCACTGTTTCCAATCCTGCTGATGATGAAATTATTCCCGGTGTTTAACTGTATTGAATCCTGCTGATGATGGGATTAATCCCGGTGATTCACTGTTTTGAATCCTGCTGATGATGGGACTAGACCCGGTGTTTCACTCTTTTGCATCTTCCTGTTAATGGGAGTAGTCCCATTGTTTCATTGTTTTAAATCCTGCTAATAAGACTAATCTGAAGATTCACTGTTTTGAATCCTGCGGGTGATGGGATTAGTCGCGGTGTTTCACTGTTTTGAATCATACCGATGTTGCGACTAGTCCCAATGACTCGCTGTTTTGAATCATGGAGATGATGGGACTCGTCCCGGTGTTTCACTCTTTTAAATTCTGCTGATGATGCGACTAGTTCCGGTGTTACACTGTCTTCAATCCCGTTGTTGATAGGACTAGTTCCGTTGTTTCACTGTTATAAATCCTGCTGATGATGGCACAGCTCCCTATGTTTCACTGCTTTTAATCCTGCTGATGATGGGACTAGTCTTGGTGTTTCACTGTTATGAATCCTGCCGATGATGGAACTCGTTCCGGTGTTTCACTGTTTTAAATCCTGCTGATGATGGTGCTGGTCCCGGTGTTTCACTGTTTTGAATCCTGCTGATGAACGGACTAGTCTGTGTGTTTCATTGTTTTAAATCCTGCTGATGATGGGCCTAGTCCCCCTAGTCCCAGTGTTTCACTGCTGTACATCCTGCTGATGAGACAAATTCGGATGTTTCACCGTTTTGAATCCTGCCCATGATATGTCTCGTCCCGGTGTTACACTGTTTTAATCCTGCTCGTGATGGGTGTGGTTCCGGTGTTTCACTGTTTTGAATCCTGCCGATGATGGGACTAGTCCCGGTGTTTCATTGTTTTGAATCCTGGTGATGATGCGACTAGTCCCGACTATTCACTGTTTTAAATCCTGCAGACGATGAGAATATTCCCGCTGTTTCACTGTTTTGAATCCTGCCGATGATGCTACTCTTCCCGGTATCACTCTTTTTAATCCTGCTGGTGATTAGATTGTTCACGGAGTTTCACTGTTTCGAATCCTGCTATTGAAGGGGCTAGTCCCAATGACTCACTGTTTTGAATCATGGAGATGATGAGACTCGTCCCGGTGTTTCACTCTTCTAAATCCTGCTGATTATGGTATTGGTCCCGGCGTTTCACTGTTTTGAATCCTGTTGATGAACGGACTAGTCCCAATGACTCACTGTTTTGAATCATGGAGATGATGAGATTAGTCCCGGTGTTTCACTGATTTGATTATTCTGTCAATGGGACTAGTCCCGGTATTTTACTGTTATGAATCCTGCTGGTGATGGGACCAGTCCCGGTGTTTCACTGTTTTGAATCCAGCTGATAATGGGACTAGACCCGGTGTTTCACTGGCTTGAATTCTGCTGATGATGGGACTAGTCACGCTGTTTCACTGTTTTGAATCCTGCTGATGATGGGATTACTCCCGGTGTTTCACCGATTTGAATCATCCTGATAATGGAACCAGTCCCGGTGTTTTACTGTTTTGAATCCTGGAGATGATGGGACTACTCCCGGTGTTTCACTGTTTTGAATCCTGCTGATGATGTAACTAGTCCCGGCGTTTCACTGTTTTGAATCCTGCCGATTATGGAACTAGTCCCGTTGTTTCACTGTTTTAAATCCTACCGATGATGGGACTCATACTTTGTTACACTGTTTTGAATAATGCCGACGATGGGACTCGTCCCGGTGTTTCACTGTTTTTAATCCTGCTGATGATGAGACTATTCCTGGTGTTTCACTGTTTTGAATTCTGCTGAGGATGAGAATAATCCGGGTGATTCACTGTTTTGAATAACGCTGATGATGTGACTAGTCCCGGTGTTACATTCTTTTGAATTCTTCCTTATTTTGAGACCTGTCCCGGTGTTTCACTGTTTTGAATTCTGCTAATGATGAGACTAGTCCCAGTGTTTCACTGATTAGGATCCTGTCGATGATGAGGCTAGTCCCAGTGTTTCACTGTTTTGAATCCTGCTGATGATGAGACTAGTCCCGGTGTTTCACTGTTTGTATCCTGCTAATGACGAGACTAGTCCCGGTGTTTAACTGTTTTTACTCTTGGTGATGATGAGACTAATCCGGATGATCCACTGTTTTAAATCATGCTGATGATGTGAAAAATCCCGGTGTATCAAGGTCTTGAATCCTGTTGATCATAGGACTTGTTCTGGTGTTTCACAGTTTTGAATAATGCCGACGATGGGACTCGTCCCGGTGTTTCACTGTTTTTAATCCTGCTTATGATGAGACTATTCCTGGTGTTTCACTGTTTTGAATTCTGCTGAGGATGAGAATAATCCGGATGATTCACTGTTTTGAATCCTGCCGATGATGTGAGTAGTCTCGGCGTTTCACTGTTTCGAATCCTGCCGATGATGGGACCAGTGCCAGTGTTCCACTGTTTTTAATCGTTCTGATGATGAGACTAATCCGGATGATCCACTGTTTTGAATCTTGCTCATGATGTGAAAAGTCCCGGTGTATCAATGTCTTGAATCCTGTTGATAATAGGACTTGTTTCGGTGTTTCACTGTTTTAAATCCTGCTGATGATGGGACTGACCCCGGTGTTTCGCTCTTTTTAATCCTGCTGATGATGGGACTATTCCCCGTGTTTCATTGTTTTGAATCTTGCTGCTGATGAGACTAATCCGAATGATTCACTGTTTTGAATCCACCTGATGATTGGCTAGTCCCGGTGTTTCACTGTTTTGTATCCTGCCGAAGGTGGGACAAGTTCCGTCGTTTCACTGTTTTGAATCTTGCTGATGATGGGTCTAGCCCCGGCGTTTCACTGATTTCAATCTTGCTGATGATGGGTGTAGTCCCGGCGTTTCACTGATTTCAATCCTGATGATGATGAGATTAGTCCCGGTATTTCAGTGTTTTGAATCCTGCTGATGATGGGACTCGTTCTGGCGTTTCACTGTTTTGAATCCTGCCGAGGAAGGAACTAGTTCCGGAGTTTTACTGTGTTGAATTCTGCCGGTGATGGAACTCGTGCCGGTGTTTCTCTGGTTTAAATCCTACTGATGATCGGACTGGTCCGGCGTTTCACTGTTTTAAATCCTGCTGATGATGGGACTGGTCCCTGTGTTTCATTGTTTTGTATCCTGCTGATGATGGGGATATTCACGGTGTTTCACTGTTTTCAATCCTCCCGATGATGGGACTAGTCTCGGTATTTCACTGTTTTGTATCCTGCCGAAGGTGGGACAAGGTCCGGTGTTTCACTGTTTTGAATCTTCTCGTACATTGTGTGTGAAATTCCCAGTTTCTCTAAGGCGCTGACGTAACCTGATAAATATATACCTGTTGAGCTGACTGCGGCGAGGAAAAGTTTCTTCATGTGTACAATCGTGCAGGCTCAAGTGCTCTGCCATTCGCTATGCCATACATGAAGGGCATGTCAGCGCATTCTTCATTCGTAAAACCTCTGTCCATGGCGCCTTTACTTTCGTTACTGATTATCAGGCCTCCAAGCACAGTGCACGTAGGAAGAAAGGGAAGTTCTTGCTCATGAGTCATGAAACTGGTAGTCGTTTCCAAACGTTGAGATACAAACGTAATTATCCAGGGACGTTTAGAGCAGGCTCCCAACTCGAATTATTGCGATATCTCGACAGCGGTTGATTTGAGGACCCATGTTTATTGGAGCTTTTTGGCTACTTTGACCTGTACTTTCCATGTGTGAATTATTGTCAATTACTTCTGAAACACGCAGTACAATTTGACATTGCCCAAGTAATTGGTACAATATAAGATATAATACTACTTTTCCTTCTACTTTCAAGCCTTGTCGCGTTCTATGGATATTTCAGTCGTAAATTTTGACTATTGTTCCTTCCGATGGGAATTAAAAGGATGTAAATACAAAAATGTCCAATTTTTAAAAGGTTTTTAGGGCGAATAAATTCTATCTTCTAGCCACATTTAGTCCAAAAACATCCAAGACTAGAAATATATGAAACACTGGCTCTTCCAGTGGTATTGAAATGGAAAGAAATGCAGATACTTAGATCTGCTGAAATCTGATATATTCAAAGGACATCTGGATACACACTACTAGATCACAAAAAGAGAAGACATCTTAGAAGTATTACACATGAGACCTTGGGAAAACCGAATTTCAGATTATATGTCAAGATGGATGCAACATATTCATCGATTGGTTGATCACAGGATACCCAACCAATGTTAAGCTATCAACCTGCAGGAATAAGAAGAGTTGACAACACGGATGGTATCTCGTAACAATTGTCTAGAAGGTGCAAGCCTTAACCTCCTGTTATTCCAGGTTAAGACCTGAAATTAAATCATTTTATAACTTTTAGAACAACTAAGTGGGAGATAATATATGTTTATGTCTACTTTTTCCCACATAATTATATATATATACCCTTACATGACATGTATTATAAGAAATGTGAAATTATAAAATATGAATACGAATAACTTAAAGAAATACGCAATTACGAGTGCTTTTCAATAAAGAATCATAATTAATTTTTCAACAAGACATTTTACTCTTCCTCAGTATTTTGTAGTTGTCTCCTTCGGATGCAATGTACACTTAGTGACAAAAAGAATGAGCCGCTTCAAAAAGCAGAGTCCCTGTTAAGACCCTCTGCGCATGCTCGAAAAGCTAAAGCTTTTATTCACGACGTAAAGCACTCTTAAATGTTTTAAATTTGCTATATTTGCTTTTAAATGTCTTAAATAGTCAAAGAACAGTGAAGGAGACATGTTTCTAAATATTTACGAGTGTTCGACAAATGCAATATTACTCAAACTGCGACATTTCAAATAAAGTTAAACTCTCATTTATGGTGCAAAAGTACCAGACAACCAGTATTTGGACAGCTAGTATCCGACATTCGAGCAGCGTATATCGTTAAATCGCTTACAAGAAGGTGAAATATGTATGAAAGCCAGGGTTCTAATCCTTTAACCATGTATTTTTATTAATTTGTATTTTCGCAAAATACAGCCTGTAAATTATATAATTTTAATTTCTCCCACATAATCTACGTACACTTCACACTGTATTAAGTAATATTCCTGCCTTTTTAAACTCTATAACACTGTTTAGCTACTGGTATAAATTAAATTGTGTGTGCAGTACCACTTTTAATGATAACCCTATAAATTTATGTAGTACAAATCATATATTTATGAGTTTATTCATTTATTACGTATTATTGAGGAAAAAGTTTCATCCTTCAACTAAAATATTTAGTTTATATATGTCAAGTCCAGCATAAAAATAACCCATAGATGATGGACAATAATAATATAATAATTATTGTTATTATTGTCCATTATCCATAATAATAACAACTACTACAACAACAGCAAAAGCAGCAGCAGCAACAACAGCAGTAACAGTAAAAGCAGCAGCAGCAATAACAACATTAACAACAGCAGCAGCAACAACATCAGCAAAAGCAGCAGCAGAAATAGCAGCAGCGACAGCAAAAGCAATAGCAGCAGCAGAAATAGCAGCAGCAGCAACAACAGGCACAGCAGCAACAACGGCAACAACAACAATGGCAGCAGCAACAACAACAATGGCAGCAGCAACAACGACGACGACAACAACAACAACAATGGGATGTACCAAAGGATGTGAAGAATGTAATTAACTGGCGATCAAATTTAACTCGAAATATACCCAAGAAAATTCCATAAAATATAGAATTGAAAAAGGCAGATGAGTAATAACAATGTTAAATGGTGTTTTGTGGGATAAGAACATATGAATGGATACCAAATTAGAAATTTATAGATCCATAATTTGAAGCATGCTAGCATACGGTGAAAAAACATGGCAGTTGAATAAAAATTTGAGTTTAAAGCATGTCTATTGAAATGGATTGTTCTGAACGCCCAACTAGACATTATAAATTGAAAAAAAAATCAGAAATACAATCATCAGACAACAAAAGAAAGTCCAAAATTCAATATTATATTTTGTGCGATACAGACACTAGAATGGTATAGTCATACACGTAGGATGCCAAAGAAAAGATTACCCAGACATGTTTTGGAATGGATTCCACCTGGGAAAGGAAAGAGAGGTCCACCTAGATTTAAATGGATATAAGAAGCGGTATGAGGGAGCTAGGTCTGGAAGAATTGTAATGTGAAGATAGAGAAGAAGGAGAAAGAAAGTAAACATTTTGAGAGCTTTGGGCACAGGAAGATGTTTTGTTACATTGTAAACCTGTTAATAAATAAAAGATAAATAAATAACATAAAAAAGAGTAATACTTCTCGAAGAGGTATCACGTTTTTGTCTTTAAGAATTGACAGACAGAATAAATTGGAAGCATTTTAACAAATAAATAAAATAACCTCATCGGGAATCGAACCTGTGACCTTTTGTATACGAAGCAAGCCACTAAGCACTAAGCTAAGCGTACGCTGACTAATTGTGCTTGAAAGATTATCCTTCAAAGGAAGAAAGGAATCGTATTGTAGCTCTACTGTGCAATTAATTTACTCGTATGAATCGCGCGTTGGAACTTAAAATATTGGAGATCAAGAGTCGGCCCATTCTTTTTGTCGCTTAGTGTACATATCTCAATGTGTAAAGACATGCTGGGAACTGTTTCAAGAAAAATATTGAAAACTGCCTTTGCAGCTTTCACTGCCGCTTCTGTGTTAATTCTTCAGATTATGGAATAGAGAAAAATCACACAGGTTTTAAATCCGAATTATAGAGATGACGACGGATGCACTTAACTTTGATTTTGCAGGATACACAGGAACAACATTTCCGACATGAGAACTAGAAATATTCTAGTGCAGCATTCAGCTAGTTGCACGAAAATGTGAACTTTTCAGACCAACATGGCTGACATGCGCACCACTCACGGACAGTAACAGCGAGATATGATTTTTAATCTTCTACCACGTGTACATAATGTAACAAATATAGTAAAACCTCATATTTGTGTGTTAAATTAAAGCTATAAAAATAATTTTCAGTTTCATTGAACTGACAAAATAATGTGTTAATAAAACCTATATTTGAAACAAATAGATAACCAGGAGTTTATTGGCAAAACAAGCAATAGTGGGTAAAAAAAGTGATGACAATATTTTTATATTATATAACAATATAAAAAGTGAATGATACATTTGTATACATTATGCATTATGGGACATGCGCTAGTTCCATTCCCAATGTGCTAGGCACATTCTCATGGAATTTGATTTAGTATCAGGTCTATGACCACGCTGAACCGTCAGAAATATTGCGATGTGACTACAACAACTGTGGCACACACATACCGCACGGTCTTGTTTATCGTCTACCACTGTGAAGCGACTACAACAGCTGTGGGACACACACATACCGCACGGTCTTGTTTATCGTCTACCTCTGTGAAGCGACTACAACAGCTGTGGTACACATACCGCACGGTCTTGTTTATCGTCTACCTCTGTGAAGCGACTACAACAGCTGTGGGACACATACCGCACGGTCTTGTTTATCGTCTACCTCTGTGAAGCGACTACAACAGCTGTGGTACACATACCGCACGGTCTTGTTTATCGTCTACCTCTGTGAAGCGACTACAACAGCTGTGGTACACATACCGCACGGTCTTGTTTATCGTCTACCTCTGTGAAGCGACTACAACAGCTGTGGGACACATACCGCACGGTCTTGTTTATCGTCTACCTCTGTGAAGCGACTGCAACAGCTGTGGGACACATACCGCACGGTCTTGTTTATCTTCTACCTCTGTGAAGCGACTACAACAGCTGTGGGACACACACACATACCGCACGGTCTTGTTTATCGTCTACCTCTGTTAAGCGACTATAACAGCTGTGGTACACACACATACCGCACGGTCTTGTTTATCGTCTACCTCTGTGAAGCGACTACGACAGCTGTGGGACACATACCGCACGGTCTTGTTTATCTTCTACCTCTGTGAAGCGACTACAACAGCTGTGGGACACATACAGCACGGTCTTGTTTATCGTCTACCTCTGTGAAGCGACTGCAACAGCTGTGGGACACACACATACCGCACGGACTTGTTAATCGGCTACCGCTGTGAAGCGACTACAACAGCTGTGGTACACACACATACCGCATGGTCTTGTTTATCGTCTACCTCTGTGAAGCGACTACAACAGCTGTGGGACACATACATACCGCACGGTCTTGTTTATCGTCTACCTCTGTGAAGCGACTACAACAGCTGTGGGACACACACATACCGCACGGTCTTGTTTATCGTCTACCTCTGTTAAGCGACTATAACAGCTGTGGTACACACACATACCGCACGGTCTTGTTTATCGTCTACCTCTGTGAAGCGACTACTACAGCTGTGGGACACATACATACCGCACGGTCTTGTTTATCGTCTACCTCTGTGAAGCGACTACGACAGCTGTGGGACACATACATACCGCACGGTCTTGTTTATCGTCTACCTCTGTGAAGCGACTACGACAGCTGTGGGACACATACATACCGCACGGTCTTGTTTATCGCCTACCTCTGTGAAGCGACTACAACAGCTGTGGGACACACACATACCGCACAGTCTTGTTTATCGTCTACCTCTGTGAAGCGACTATAACAGCTGTGGTACACACACATAACGCACGGTCTTGTTTATCGTCTACCTCTGTGAAGCGACTATAACAGCTGTGGTACACACACATACCGCACGGTCTTGTTTATCGTCTACCTCTGTGAAGCGACTACTACAGCTGTGGGACACATACATACCGCACGGTCTTGTTTATCTTGTTTATCGTCTACCTCTATGAAGCGACTACGACAGCTGTGGGACACATACATACCGCACGGTCTTGTTTATCGTCTACCTCTGTGAAGCGACTACGACAGCTGTGGGACACATACATACCGCACGGTCTTGTTTATCGTCTACCTCTGTGAAGCGACTACGACAGCTGTGGTACACACGCATACCGCACGGTCTTGTTTATCGCCTACCTCTGTCGAGCGACTACAACAGCTGTGGGACACACATATACCGCACGGTCTTGTTTATCGGCTACCTCTGTGAAGCGACTACAACAGCTGTGGTACACACACATACCGCACGGTCTTGTTTATCGGCTACCTCTGTGAAGCGACTACAACAGCTGTGGTACACACACATACCGCACGGTCTTGTTGATCGTCTACCTCTGTGAAGCGACTACGACAGCTGTGGGACACATACATACCGCACGGTCTTGTTTATCGTCTACCTCTGTGAAGCGACTACGACAGCTGTGGGACACATACATACCGCACGGTCTTGTTTATCGCCTACCTCTGTGAAGCGACTACAACAGCTGTGGGACACACACATACCGCACGGTCTTGTTTATCGTCTACCTCTGTGAAGCGACTATAACAGCTGTGGGACACAAACATACCGGACGGTCTTGTTTATCGTCTACCTCTGTGAAGCGACTACTACAGCTGTGGGACACATACATACCGCACGGTCTTGTTTATCGTCTACCTCTGTGAAGCGACTACGACAGCTGTGGGACACATACATACCGCACGGTCTTGTTTATCGCCTACCTCTGTGAAGCGACTACAACAGCTGTGGGACACACACATACCGCACAGTCTTGTTTATCGTCTACCTCTGTGAAGCGACTATAACAGCTGTGGGACACACACATACCGGACGGTCTTGTTTATCGTCTACCTCTGTGAAGCGACTACTACAGCTGTGGGACACATACATTCCGGACGGTCTTGTTTATCGTCTACCTCTGTGAAGCGACTACTACAGCTGTGGGACACATACATACCGCACGGTCTTGTTTATCTTGTTTATCGTCTACCTCTGTGAAGCGACTACGACAGCTGAGGGACACATACATACCGCACGGTCTTGTTTATCGTCTACCTCTGTGAAGCGACTAAGACAGCTGTGGGACACATACATACCGCACGGTCTTGTTTATCGTCTACCTCTGTGAAGCGACTACGACAGCTGTGGTACACACACATACCGCACGGTCTTGTTTATCGTCTACCTCTGTAAAGCGACTACAACAGCTGTGGGACACACACATACCGCACGGTCTTGTTTATCGGCTACCTCTGTGAAGCGACTACAACAGCTGTGGTACACACACATACCGCACGGTCTTGTTTATCGGCTACCTCTGTGAAGCGACTACGACAGCTGTGGTACACACACATACCGCACGGTCTTGTTGATCGTCTACCTCTGTGAAGCGACTACGACAGCTGTGGGACACATACATACCGCACGGTCTTGTTTATCGCCTACCTCTGTGAAGCGACTACAACAGCTGTGGGACACACACATACCGCACGGTCTTGTTTATCGGCTACCTCTGTGAAGCGACTACAAACGCTGTGGTACACACACATACCGCACGGTCCTGTTTATCGTCTACCTCTGTGAAGCGACTATAACAGCTGTGGTACACACACATACCGCACGGTCTTGTTTATCGTCTACCTCTGTGAAGCGACTACTACAGCTGTGGGACACATACATACCGCACGGTCTTGTTTATCGTCTACCTCTGTGAAGCGACTACGACAGCTGTGGGACACATACATACCGCACGGTCTTGTTTATCGCCTACCTCTGTGAAGCGACTACTACAGCTTTGGGACACACACAAACCGCACGGTCTTGTTTATCGTATACCTCTGTGAAGCGACTACTACAGCTGTAGGACACACATGCCGCACGGTCTTGTTTATCGTCTACCTCTGTGAAGCGACTACTACAGCTGTGGGGCACATACATACCGCACGGTCTTGTTAATCGTCTACCTCTGTGAAGCGACTACAACAGCTGTGGTACACACACATACCGCACGGTCTACCTCTGTGAAGCGACTACTACAGCTGTGGGACACATGCATACCGCACGGTCTTGATGATCGTCTACCTCTGTGAAGCGACTACGACAGCTGTGGGACACACACATGCCGCACGGTCTTGTTTATCGTCTACCTCTGTGAAGCGACTACTACAGCTGTGGGACACACACATGCCGCACGGTCTTGTTTATCGTCTACCTCTGTGAAGCGACTACAACAGCTGTGGTACACACATACCGCACGGTCTACCTCTGTGAAGCGACTACTACAGCTGTGGGACACATGCATACCGCACGGTCTTGTTGATCGTCTACCTCTGTGAAGCGACTACAACAGCTGTGGGACACACACATACCGCACGGCCTTGTTTTTCGTCTACCTCTGTGAAGCGACTACAACAGCTGTGGTACACACGCATACCGCACGGTCTACCTCTGTGAAGCGACTACTACAGCTGTGGGACACATGCATACCGCACGGTCTTGATCGTCTACCTCTGTGAAGCGACTACGACAGCTGTGGGACACACACATACCGCACGGTCTTGTTTATCGTCTACCTCTGTGAAGCGACTACAACAGCTGTGGTACACACACATACCGCACGGTCTACCTCTGTGAAGCGACTACTACAGCTGTGGTACACACACATACCGCACGGTCTTGTTTATCGTCTACCTCTGTGAAGCGACTACAACAGCTGTGGTACACACACATACCGCACGGTCTACCTCTGTGAAGCGACTACTACAGCTGTGGTACACACACATACCGCACGGTCTTGTTTATCGTCTACCTCTGTGAAGCGACTACAACAGCTGTGGTACACACACATACCGCACGGTCTACCTCTGTGAAGCGACTACTACAGCTGTGGGACACACACATACCGCACGGTCTTGTTTATCGTCTACCTCTGTGAAGCGACTACAACAGCTGTGGTACACACACATACCGCACGGTCTTGTTTATCGTCTACCTCTGTGAAGCGACTACAACAGCTGTGGTACACACACATACCGCACGGTCTACCTCTGTGAAGCGACTACTACAGCTGTGGGACATATGCATACCGCACGGTCTTGTTGATCGTCTACCTCTGTGAAGCGACTACGACAGCTGTGGGACACACACATACCGCACGGCCTTGTTTTTCGTCTACCTCTGTGAAGCGACTACAACAGCTGTGGGACACACATACGGCACGGTCTTGTTTATCGTCTACCTCTATGAATAGACCAAGGCTTGGAAATTCAAGAGCCTTATAGCTCCAGGCTGTTTCATTTAGGATAAAGAACAGAAGAACTTAATTTTAAAACAGACAACATGATGTCATCTGTGGTGATGTAAAGCAAAATACGTATTTTAACTTTAAGTGAAATTTGTTTTATAACCAAAAAGATAGGTTTCAAATAAACAGCACGTACATATTAACGGGCTTTCAAACGAATATTTACCCGTGAGAGAAAGCTTTTTCCATTGTTGTCTCAAAAATTCCCAGCTGTATTATTTGATAGACGAAACCTTTATGAACTTGTGATATATTGATATTTTAGTAAATTTATGTAAAGTGATATTTTTCAATTTTGTACTCAGTGGCGTTGCTTGGTAAACTTACAGTTATTACGTCACAATTTGTTTTATCGGTGAACAGCTAAACGTTTTATACAAGAGTTTTATTTTTCTAATCTTTTTAAAAAATGTTAATTGAACGTACCAAGAGATTTAATTAAATTATTTCGTGGCATCTCCTTCTTATTGTTCATAAACACAGTTTCGTCTTAAAAAATTACATTGAATTCAATTTTAGATAATTTGATTTAGGTAATGTAACCTGCATTCATTTACAGTACATGAATCTTAAGCCTCTTCATTTTATTTTTATTTTTCTCACTTTCTGCAGTCGATCTTTTACCAGGTTCACATCTCAATAATCATTAAAGTGAAAATGTAAAAACTGTTATTTTCCCAGTTATATTATACGAAACGTGGACACTTATTAAGGGAGGAGAAAAGGTTAAGAGTAACTGGGAATAAAGTTCTTAGGAACATTTTTGGACCAAAGATAGTTAAATAGTGAGGTGAATAGAGGATACTGCATAACAGTGAGCTACATCATCTTTATAAGTGCAGTTGAGTCACGCAGTCTGCACTTTGCAGGGTATATAGCACAAATGGTGAATGGCATAGGGGCTTGGAAACTCCTTGTAGGAAAACCAGAAGATAAGAGCCCAATAGGTAGGCCTGGAATAACGTGGCAGAATAGCATTAACGACAATTCGAGTGAAGTTGGTTATACGGGAGATAGTTCAGGATTGGTATGTATTCAGGGCTTTATGTCTTTGCAGCTATGGACCTCTATGGGCTCGATAATTCTTGTAACTTAGATAGTTATTTTGTAGGATTCTTTTTGAAGGAAGACCTAACTTGGAGAAGAAAGGGTTTGCTCCTATATCACGGTTATCTTCTCTACAGCTAACTTCTACCGTCTCCGTTATTGTACAGTCAAACACTCTCCTCCGATATTGATGCTGTTTGAAACCTATTCTAGATGTTTTGTGTGTCTGGTTTTTATCCAAAGTTTTTCCGTCAAAGGAATTTTTGAAAATAACAATGTTACCACCGGTTTAGGGGCTTCCGTGGCACAAGTGATTAGCACCGTCCCTTCATTTCTGGGTCCCTAGTTCACGACTCGGTCACTCCATGTCGGGTTGATTGTTGATCCAGGGCTGGTTGTCTACCACATACAATATTATCTCCGTAACTTCTCAGTATTCATGACATATATTTATTTGCTTCCATTTCATCTCAACTTCTCTTCTGAAGGTGTCTGGACAGATGACGTTGATATATGTCATAAGACATAATAGTGGTCTTCAATTCATATCATCCCTCGATCTGCATTACGACGCACGTCAGTTTTTTGTGGTTTAGATTTACGGGTCTTGAAACACGCACACGCCCGCTTCAATATCAAATTGAAGCATATATATATATATATCGCAATAATAGAGTTCCTGTCATTGACCTAAGTCATATTATATCTGGAAGTATTGTTGCTGCATATGAACAAATATTTTGGGGTAAAAAAGAAAAGTGAGGATATATGTTTGTTTTATATACAAGTAAAAACATCAACAGAAATATTAATAATGTAAAAAAAGCTTTAAAATAGATGAAGAAATGTTGCGTAATTACTTAAGGCAAAGTGGTACAAACATGAATGTCTCGGTTTTCGATACCCAATGGGGTTAAAACTTTTATAACTTTGTTCTAAATATTTTCTTAGCTACATGACTCTGGGATCGACTCGACAACTTTACTAAATATGAAACAGATATATGTTCTTTGTATAAAGTCGACTGTAACGCAGGGGTCACAAACCAACTGATACAGTGGAGGAAATTGGTATAAAGCCACTTGTTAAAAGTGTTAACACAAGTTTATTTACTCTTTCTTTGGCATTTTTCTATATTAACTTAGGAGGTGATTGAGTATAAAACGCACACAAATAATGTCAAAATGTCCGACCAAAAAAGTACATGAAAACTGAAACCTCTCTCACATATGGGTGGAAATTAGTATAAAGGCACTTTGTGTATTTCACAGATTAAACCAAAAAGACTGAGCACAAAGTTTACAACAAAGTTCTAAAATTTAGTTGAATCTCCATTGTTGTTAATTACTTGGAAGATTCTATTTGGCATTGACTTGATGAGGGTGTTTATTTCTTCCACTGAGATTGAAGCCCACTCTTCCTGAATAACATTTTTCTGCTCAGTCACTGTCCCAAACTGCCGTCCATTGCGATACACACGCCTTACCAGGATCCCCCATAGGTTCTCAATCGGATTTAAATCAGGACTTCTGACTGGCCACGTCAAAAGTGGTATTTCTTTCTTCCTGAACCACTCCTTTGATTTGGCAGACACGTGAATGGAAGCATTATCTGGCTGAAAAATTAGATCTTCGCCAAATTCCTCATACATTCGTATCAATTAGGACTCCAGAAGCTCCTCAGTGTAGGACTCAGAATTCATCTTGATGCGTGCCATGCTATTTTTGATCTTCCTTTAAAGCAGAATGCTGCCCAAATCATAACACCTCCACCACCGAAGTTTCTACTTATTCTAACTTGCTCTTCAGTACGGAGGTCGTTCCAGTAATACTGAAGGCCATCAGGCCCGTCCAGATTAAACTTCTTCTCATCACTGAACATTACTTTATTCCATTCTGAGGTCCAGGATATGTGTTCTTCAGCAAAAGTCATTCTAACGTTCTTATGTGCATCTTTCAGAAGTGTTTTTTTTTTTTTTTTTCAGGTTCTTGTCTTCTGACAGAATTTGTCCTACTCGTCTGGCTGTCGCTGGCAACTTCAAATCAGCCTGGATTTGAGAAGAGAACATACTCTTACCTTTTGCTTTACGTAAAATGAGACGTTTAGTGCGCTCAGACAATTTTCTTGTCCGTTCATATTTCCCGCTTTTTCCATATTGTGAGCCCAGTTTGACAAAATTATCAGTGACACATCTTGAAGCCCCAATTTCGTATGTATTTGCCTATTGGAAAGATCCATCTCCTTGAAGGCACTAACTCTTGATTTCTCTTCATTTGATAGAGGTTTTCCACGTGGCATTGTATGTACTACTGACTTGTAACTGATGAACGATGCTCACAGACACATCGTCTCCATGTAATTGCAGTGTATTGTTTACATTTATGTCTCTGTAAGAGCCAGACGTTGACCTGCCTTTGTACCGATTTCCACCCCTAGGACAGCGTTTTCTTAGATTTTACGTATTATTTACATATATAATAAATACAAAATGAGGAGACCTGTATGAAATTATGTCCAAGATAATGATATGTAATGTATGACACACATACGGTATTTGCAATACTAAAAGTTAGTGGCTTTATACCAATTTCCTCTACTGTGTCTCTTAACGATACTATATTAGAACCTTAAGTCCGGTGGTGGGATCACTTTATAACATTAAATCGTCAAACCGAGAGAACTGGAGTTATGTATGCTTTCCCACAGATATCTCGAGAAAGAGGTGTATGCATTTACTTACTTATTTTTAAGATATTTCAAGGTTTTTTTACATTTTCCTTATCTTTACCTTAACTTACACCGCAAATATGTTGTTGATACAACGAAACAAGTACCATTTAAACTGTAAAATTCTGAAGTCTGAGGACTGAATTACCAAACTGTATCTTGAATGAATTAGAGAATAATTAGGGAAGAAATATATTAACAAGATCGATATTAGAAATAAGTTGATAAAATGTTGTTTTCAATAAAACAATTAATAGACAAGAAAATAATTCATGCGGATTTTCCATGTAAAGAATACTGTAGAAACTAAACAATGCCGTAGATTATTAAATCCTGTCTTGGGGCAGAACTACGGGATCTACTCTGGTTTGGGTCCATAAGGGGATTTTTCTCATGGAAATTTGACCTGTATGGAACAGATGCCAATCCAACATGGTGAGGAATTTTGGTTTCTGGTTGAATAAACTAGTGATAACAACTGGGAACTGGAATCGCTGACCACATGTCTACATTATCGTCACCTACGTAAATGTGTATCGCGCAATGGAGTGTAGTTTAGAGTGATGAATGTAGAGGTTTAATTTTAAAAGTGAACATAATCATGTTACCTGGAAGAACGCAAAAGAAAATGTTTCTAATTTCACACTTTCACATATTATAATCTCTTAACAAAGATCCTGCTGCGGATCGAAATTCCTAAAAATGATAGACTTATACGAATGCATCTAGACAGCACGAAGAGTAGGATTCGTGCACGCAAACAGTTGTCGGATACTTTTGAAATTAACATTGGGATAAAGCAAGGAGATGCACTATCTCATCTACTATTCAATCTTGTATTAGAACATGACATCAAATCTTTAGAGGATGAAGAATGCCTATGTTAAGGCCCGTCTCCTGTCAAGTGGTAGCAGGATATGTTTGGAAGCCGAGTACAATAAATGAGACGGGCTTAACATTAAATCAAGGTCAGGATTTACCTAACTTTGAAAAGAATACCAAAAAGTAAAGAATTAAAGGCAGTCACATAAATAAAGTAAATCTAACAACGAAAAAATATATTTAACACATTAAAAATAAGAGAAAAGTGAAACATATTGAAATTTAGACGTTAGTAATCTACACAGTTTATAAACTGTTATCTCTACTAAGAGTTATCCTTTACTTTCACACGAAGCTATTTACTGAGTTTAGTATGCATATCTAAATTTAAGACAAATCATTAAGTATAAACAAGTACGAAGGCTTACGTTCTTCCAGGATAGGTGACCTCGGAGTCGAGGACGCTCGCTGCCACCAGCCACATGGGGGTCAGAGCCATCTCTCCAACCCCCGACGAGTCTCATCTCGGGGTTGAAACACCGAGGTTATATATTTTTCTAAGTGGGTCGCTTTCGCCTGACGTGGAAGCGTTAAGACTAACTTATCGTGCCGATATGTGATTGGTACACGTCAGCCAGATATGCATTTATATTAAATAAACTGTCTAAAAAACCCTAATACCAATAATAACCAAATATTTATAGGGGGAATAATTAATTTTTTGTAAAGCCTATAACTTTGGGTTATAACAGCCTACAACTAAATAGTATCAACAAGCTATGTATGTAGTCCTATTGGGCGATAGCGAGGGGAAACTAAGGGCCAACAAGCGCACTCTATTAAGTAATACTAAGAATTTGGGGCTGGAATTGAACATCAATTAAAATAAATATATACTCACACATAAAAATACATCACTACTATAATAAAAATAAACAGTTAGTGACATAAGAAGGAAATTTTGAAGAAGTAGTTGAAATCAAATACCTAGGAACAATAATTACAAATATAAATGAGTTGCACATAGAAACTAAACGTAGACTTAATTCATATTTGGTTCGTCTTCCGGGCTTATAGGCCGTGGTCTGGTTGTCTTACTACTCGACGTTTCGTCTACTGCTGCGGTAGACCTCATCAGGAAATACTGCGTGCTCTCTGTGAACTCCTCAACAGTCGGCAGCAGACTGGGTGGTCGTTGGAAACTGTCTCTCTATTTATAGATAAACCCCGGGTGGTGGGGGGTTTTCTGCGCGGACCGAGTTTTGTGCTGTAGTGCCGTTTGCAGAAATCATAGGCTTCGTTGTCGTGTTATGCAGTGCTGGGATCCAAATTTTGTTTATCTTCATGGTTTCTTCTTTTTTGTTGAAGGAATTTTTATGTTTATATATTTCAATGGCTTCTCTGTATAGTCTGGTGTAGTAATGTGATGTTTGTGGTAATACCTGAGTATCTTCGAATCTTATAATATGTTGTTGGTTGTTCATCAAGTGTTCCGCTACGGCCGATTTTTCATTTTGTTTTAGTCTGCAGTGTCTCATGTGTTCTTGTAATCTTGTGTTGATCATTCTTTTTGTTGTGCCGATGTACACCTCTCCACAACTGCACGAGATACGATATATACCGGCATGACTTAAATGATCTCTAGTGTCTTTGGCTGGGCGCAGTATATTGCTAATTTTTTGTGTTGGTTTGTAGGTTGTTGATATGTTGTATTTCTTTAATATTCGTCCAATTTTCTCGGTTGTTGTTTTGATATAAGGTAGGTAATCCTTACCATTTGTCTCTTCCTTGTTTTCGTTTTCGGACCTATATTTCTTGGGATTTATGGCTCGACGAAAATCTGTTTTGCTGTATCCATTAGTTAGAAAAGCTGCATGGAGATGATTGATTTGTTCTTGCAGATACAGTGGTTCCGAAATCCTTTAGGCTCGTTCAACCAGGGTTTTTATTATCCCGCGTTTTTTTGTCTCGGATGGTGGTTAGACTGTTTATGTAGGTATCTGTCTGTGTGAGTATTTTTCCTGTAAACCTTGTGTCCAAGTGTCATGTCTTGGTTTCGGATTACCAAAACATCCAAAAACGGTAGACTGTTTTTTTTGTTCTTTTTCCAGGGTGAATTGGATGCTGGGACAAATCCAATTTATGTGTTTCTTGAAGTTATCTAGTTCCTCCTCACCGTGCTCCCAAATGACGAAGTTGTCATCCACATATCTCAATGGAGAGGTATATTCTACGAACAAATACGAGTAGATGGCGTGGCCATGGGAAGTCCATTAAGTCCCGTAATAGCAAATTTCTACGTGGAAAAATTTGAAAAACAGGCTTTGGAGAATGCTACCTTAAGACCGACAGTTTGACTGAGATATGTGGATGACAACTTCGTCATTTGGGAGCACGGTGATGAGGTCTACCGCAGCAGTAGACGAAACGTCGAGTAGTAAGACAACCAGCCACGGCCTATGAGCCCGTAAAACGAACCAAATATGGATCAAGACGCCGGCCGTGAAAGCCTACAATTATATGTAGACTTAATTCTTGAAATCATGCTATTACTCATTTCTGGGATTTTTGTGCTCTCAACTACTTTCAAAAAGGTAAACTGAAAATATATAAAACTGTTAATCTACCAGTTATATAAAATGGATGCAAAACATGGCTCTTACTTTAAGGTACAAAAGGGATTACGAGTATTTGAGAATAAAGTTCTTGGGATTTTCTCTTTGACCAAAGAGAGATGAACAGACAGGTGAACGGGAGACTAGTAAACAGTGAACTACGTGGTCTTTACAGGAAACCAGATATTATAAGAACAGTATCATAGATTGCTATGGGCAGGACATGTGGCACGAATGAGGAATAAAAGACATGCATGCAAGCTTCTTGTAGGAAAACCTGAAGAAAAACACCCAGGTTGATAGACCAAGAATGAGGTGGGAGAATCATTTGAGAGAAGTAGATAATACAGGAGATGATTTTAAAACTTTAGCTCAGGATAGGGATGTGTGGAGAGCTTATGTCTGCACGGCCATAAACATAAGTTAGTTACAAAGAGAGATTCAGTACATATTAACGATGATAGATGTGTTTGAGAATGAATGCAATGAGAAAACTTTTGTCTAAATGTCTATCTTCAAATCACAGACCTATAATTTGAAAGATGAACCAATATTGTAGGCCTATTTAGTGTGGGAAATATTGATATTTAATTACATTTAAATAACATATTTTTCAATTTCGTATTCCGTGGAATTGCTTAGAAACTTTAGAGTTATTGCGTCAGAATTCTTGTTATTGCTATGCAACAAGCGGATTTTATTCATAATTAATTGAAAATTATTTTTTAATGAGAAAACTAATTGAAAGTAGAGAAAAAGAACCATATCGAGATAAACAACAAATTAAACCAACTTTATGATACAGTAGAAGCTCCTTATTCACGGTTTCTTTATTCTCGTTTTCATTATTGCGACACAGTTCGTGTTTTCGCTGCTAAAAATGTCTTTATTCGCGGATCCAGTCGGTGTATTAGAAGGATTAGTATCCTTTATTAACACATCGACAATCTTTTTACAGCAGGCAGGTGCCAAGACGGCTTTTATAAAGAGCGATTCAAACCAAATGGACAACTAATTATCAAAATAAAACAAACCTTATGCTGACTAAGCTTTAAGTTCGTTGTTATAAGCCGCTGCCGCTGCCGCCGCCTTATTTTACATGCCGTTTTGTTCGTTGATAAATGCCGCCCTCGCCACGATCGATGTTTTATTGTTTCAAGTTGTTATTCGTTGCAATAATTTTAATTCAATAACACCTGTCTCTTCTGATTGGTTCCGTATTTGTAATGTCGAGTAAAAGTAAAGAAAAATTAGTTACAAAACGGAAAAAAATTAATGTTGCAGCTTAAAGTAAAAATATGACAGTTTACGCGTTCGGTGAGTCGTTTACATCTATTTCAGTGTTAGTGAATCAACAGTACGATTCATTAAGAAATCCGAAGGCAACAAAGGAATTCTATCGCTGAATTTACAGCTGAATATTAATTTTAACTCAAATATATTTTAAAAGCAGCGAAACAGGAAAAAATACCTAGTTCTTTAAGCCGTTGTCTAAGCCTGAGAATAATAATGAACAGAAACATGGCTCAAGCTTTGACAACAGAAGCATCTCTCGTGCCTACTGCTGGATATTTTACGTCCGACAATTACGACGATTGTGTTAATTACATTTTAACATATTTGGAGCAACAAAAAAGTATTAAATTGGTAATACACACGTCGGCATTGTTTGTAAAAGACGGCGAAGAAATAATAATACACATTCCTGTATCGATTGACACAATTTTGGACCTGGACACTCTACAAATTGGAGATTTTTTTGGTGATGTGTTTAAAAAACTTACTGATCCGGATGAATATCCCGACGCAGCGCCGGATCAGGATTGTCATTTATAAAAATACATCGGTGGTGGTTTAAAATTGCACCGTGTCAACCTAACAACACGGCCAATGTAACAAATAGGAATGTGTTATCTACGGAGCACGAGACGATGGAGGTCGACGAAGTGGATGGTCGAAGAAGCGATTTGGTGATGACCCGGACGTCGGATACGATAATTGGATGTATAGCACTGTACCACAACCCATCAAAGCGGCGACAACACGGCCCAGAGAAGAAAGAAGGTGGGGGATTGGATTCGACGACGGGCGTCCGGGGAGGAGAAGGCATCTGTACGTGTCCACATTTCGGAGCTGGCGGCGTGGCATACAAAAATTCAAAATTATAATATACGTGTGTTTAATAACAGAGGTAATGTTGTGTATCAAAGAAGGTTTAATCTTGCAAATCCTGACTTAATTAATTTATATTACATGGGAATGGCACGTTATAAATTAATAATTAAATTGGACGCGTTTTTGCAAGATCGAACACGTGATGTGCGCGGGTATTGCAACGATTGTTGCAAGTACCACGTTCCTCGCAAATGTGACGTTACTGTTCACACGATTGGGGATAAAGCGGATAATACAATTAAAGCAAAAGACATTCCAAATTGCAGGCACAGGCTTGTTTGCTATGCAGATTTTGAAGCGTACATCAGTAGTACCGACCAGCAACATGTGCCCTCTGGCTATTGCTGGGCGGCGGTATGTGAAAATGTTATAATAAAAGAATCATTAAAAACAACAAACGTTTGCAATGATGTAACGCAAACGTTTGTTGATGAAATTGTAAATTGGATATACGATTGGTCATGCGCATTTAATATAACAAGTAACTGTGGCATTTGCGGTGAAGCACTAAACACCGGTGAAGAATGCGTGTCGGGTCGTAAAAATTACATAGACGGTAAACCGGGATCATATCATTTTAAATGTTGGAACGCGCCCGAAAATACGTGTCCTGTATATTTTCATAATTTTAAAGGGTACGACAGTCATTTGATTGTACGTAATTTAATACGCCGATTTGGTACAGAAGTAAAAATATTAGGAAAATCGTTTAATAAATTTGATGTAATTGCAATTGAAGAAATGCAATATAGAATTAGATTTATGGACACATATAATTATTTGGCATCATCCCTGCAAAATTTAACATCTACCGTAACTAGTTTTCGATTTGCCCCTTCCGAAGCCGAAGGCAAGGCCCCCTTTCCTTACAAATGGTTTGATTCTCCTGCAAAATTATTCGATCAATTGCCGGATTCCGACGAGGCGTGGTATTCAGACTTGCACAATGTAATTCAAAATAAATATTTAGCATTCCACATATGGAATGAAAAACAATTTCGAACATTTGAGGAATACCACAATTATTATTTATGGTTGGATGTTTTGTTGTTGGCTGACGTGTTTGAATTGTTTCGCTCAAAAGCAATGTATGCGTACGGGCGAGACCCTGTATATTTTCAGGGAGCGCCTAGCTTTACGTGGCACTGCGCAGTTCGAAATAGTAACGATGCCATAAAAATAATTCAAAACAAAGACTTGTACATAACAATTCAAAATCAAATTCGCGGAGGCGTATCGCAGTGTGTACGGAGACATGCAGTTGCATCAGAAAAGGATTACATCATGTATTTAGATTGTTAATTCTCTGTATGGAAAGGTGATGACGTACAAACTGCCTTGCGAATATGTATGTTACCTAGATGCGTTGCCTGAGAATTGGAGGTTGTTGACTCACGAGAGCGAAACTTGTTTTCTTGCATTAGTAGACCTGTCGTACCCCGCAGAGTTGCACGACCTTCACCACGAATTTCCATTGGCTCCAGATTACTTTGAAGAAAGACTATGTACGACCTTCCTCCCAAAAACAAGGTATTTGGTGCATAATTTAAACTTGCAATACTACGTACAAAATGGAATGTGCATAGACAAGGTTCATTCAGTATGGCAATTTAAACAAGCACCTATATTTTGCGAGTATGTACAGGGTAATGCCGCAAATCGAAAGAAATATCAAATTAATAAAGCCTTATCAAACACGTTTAAAATAATGACAAATAGTTTATTTGGTAAAACGGTTGAAAATCCTTTTAAATATAAAAAATTTGTTGTAAAAAAGGCAACCGGTGTAAGTGCATATGGGCGCCAAAATGCTTTTTTGGCGGAGGTTACTAATTTTTTGGAAATTGATGACTACTTTTTGTGCGAATTGGAGCCTCATAGAGTTATTTTAAACAAGCCTGTGCAGGTAGGATTTTCGATTTTGGAATTGGCAAAATTGGAGGTGTATAAATTTTTTTACGATGTTAAGTTAAAATTTAATGACGATGTTCATTTGTTGTACCACGACACGGATTCGCTCGTACTACATTTTACAAACTCAATTGTTCATCCTCTTATTACAATGACCGAAAACGAGAAACTGCGTGGGTATTTAGATTTTGAAAACGTGCCAAATAACTATGTAATAAAAACTGTAAACACAGATAAAGTGCCTGGTTTGTGGGCAGATGAGGTAAAACACAAAACTATACTGGAGTTTGTAGGCCTTAGAGCAAAAACGTATGCGTTACGGTTCGAGGACGGTGATTCCTTGTTAAAAAACAAAGGCATTACCGACGTTGCAACCGTTGAAGGCGAAACACAACAAATTTGCTTTGAGGATTACAAACGTTGCTTGTTTGAAAATCGTTCCTTGTACGTGGAACAATACCTCATCCGTTCACAAAACCACACGCTTTATACAGTGCGTCAAAAAAAATTGGCATTGCAGTCCGAGGATAGAAAAAGAAAGACAGGTTTTACAGGATAGGATCACAACGTTACCTCATGGATACAAAGGAAAAAAATTAACACAACTTAAAATTGTAATACATGTTTATTACAAAATAAAGTGTACATTCATGTGAGAAATGGCAGTGTTGTTTTTGCATCATTATAATTTTGAACTCCTAACCTAAATCCTCCTCTAGCCCGCATATGACACATGTCTAATGGAGCCATAGCAGAGATTTCCTCGTCCCTAAATATAAAGGATATTTGAAAACTTTGCTCCACCATGCAGGATGCCCGTTGTTTCATCAATGTCCCGTTTGATTTATGTATGGGAACCATGGTAAAAAATGATGTTGCAAGGGTTATACTGCGCCTGCAACCATTGATCCCCAAGCGCAGCATTGCGCCTGTACATTTTAGGATTAAACGTGCTTGGCCACGGTGTAAATCCTACCTTCCACAAAGTTAATTGTTTTTCTTTTTCTATTCCTTTAACCGTAAAGTAGGTAAAGGGAGATGGCGTAAAGCTGTCTATTGAATCAGGAAACAACACGTCACCCTCCACGTTGGTTTCAACGTCGTATTCTATAACGTCAGATGCTCCTATAATTTCAATTTTATCCAAATTTTTACATTTGGTTATGCTCCTAGATTCCACGGTCCATTTGCTGTTGATTGCATTGTTGTCCCCTTCCTCGTCCACCACCCCGTAGGCGTAATTTAATGCCTCCCATTTATAATCCTCCACCGTACTTGCAGCATTAAATAATTCGTATGTGTGTGAGTGAAGATCGTTGAGAACGTACCCTTGATACATTTTATTTCTATTCATTAGGTTACCGTGTATGTTAGACGAAATACCAAATATTTTTATGATATATAATATATGATTAAATTGATTTCATTTTGATAATTATTTTATTTTGGAAGCTTGGAACGTATTCCCTATACACCCATACAAACTACCATCCCATATTCACGCTTCCTGTATTCGCGGCATATTTACGGAACATGTCCCTCGCGAATAAGGAGCATTTACTGTATTTAAATATTCATAATCGCAGTTACATCTGTAGAAAAGTTAAATTAGATTACAATTTGAGATTTTTTTTTAATGTGCATGTAATATGCGTACAACTAAAAGAAAGGTTTCTTCTACGTTTCATTGCTTTTTTAATATTTTATTTACTTTTTAAGCAATTGGTGGTAGCAAGATCGCGTCTGGGGTTGCGGATCACGTTTTGACACCCGGTTGGGGTCTGTGAATTTTTACCGTTTAAAAATCTTACGATTATAAGTACATACATCGAGAAAGACGTTTTGCCTTTGTTTTCTGATTTATTCTAGACATTTAATGGTTCTTCTATACAATTTCATTATACTTTTAACTTTTGCACTAATTAGACCCGTTAAAGCAAGCCATATAAAAGAATTAATTTTGAAAACTGAACACAAATCAGTGTGAAAAAGTTACAGCGTTATTAAAGGAAAAATTTAATCTAAAAATAATTACGATATCAACTTTTCCTTTTACTTGAACATAATAAAAACATTAATTTTCATTTTTCAGCTCATTTATGCCAAGAAGATCAGGATAAGTAGTTTTCCGGGCAACGCCGGGTAATCAGCACGCAGTATCTAAAAATAATTACGATATAAGTTTATAATTATTTTTCCTTTTACTTATGCAACTAAATATGAACACACATTGATTTTCATTTATTCAGGCGTAGCAGCGCACTCTGCATATTAGTTAGTTATGAATAAAATTAACTCAAATATTATAACGCAATCAAGAATAGATGCTTCTTCTTCTGTCAAGAAGAGCAATGGTACATGTTCAGAAGGAAGTAACTTTGTCGTGTAATTGCGGTCAGTGTGACTACAGTCCAACAAACACCGTGAGCTGTAATAAGTAGTGGCTATGGCAGCTAGTGGACTCATCCATGGTGTGTCAACATTATCTGTAAAATAGTACAAGTTGGCAGACCAACAGCCTTCCAAACCTGTCTCACTGTGCAATTTAGTTTAGTTTAAAGAACGGGAAAGGTTAATATTAAAACAAAACAATAAAATACAACTAAAAGGAAATGTGTTCATAAACTTAGATTTCAACACATGATCCCCAGCTTTACGCGCATGCGCAATCCAGGAGCAGACACAAGTCCCTGTGTAACTCTTATCTGTTTGCATTACAACAGGATCGTGAACATTATGATGTGCCACATTACCTGCATAAAAAGGCAATATTAATGTGTTCAGTGTTGCTAGTTCATACACGGGGATAGAGAACGGTTTTAATCTGCTCCTGAGTTGTCTAACTAGCACAATTGGTTAGTTCTTCAGCACGTAAAACTGGACCTATTGGGTTTAAATTTCGTTTGAAATAGGACAAAAATCTCTTATTTGTATCAACTAATGCATACAAGTTGAAAACCTTATTATATTGTATCCGCTATAACATCTACAATATACATACATACGTAGTGTTCTGCGTAAGAGCAGGTGTTTCACTGCAAACTCAGCATTCTCCACTCTTTCCATAACTGAGCTTTCCTCTTTGTATCCGCATACAAACAATTTATTTTAATATTATGTGCCATCTGGTGTCTTTTTCTGCCTCTGACTTTCTTTCTGTTGACCACTCGTTCTAGGGCATCCATCAGCAAGCAGTTTCTTCTTAGCCAGTAGCCAATTCAGTTTCTTTTCCTCTTCTTTATGAGTTCCAGTATTGTTCTTCCTTCATCCCCTCTGTCTAGCACATCTTTATTTCTTTTTGTGTATCCATTTTATAAGTTCCATTCCTCTCCATATCCACATCTCAAAAGCTTCCAGTCGCTTTTCCTCATTGCGTCGTAATGTCCAAGTCTCTGCACCATATAATGCTACACTCCACATAAAGCACTTCACTAGTCTCTTCCTTATTTTTTTTTGCCAAAGGTCCGCACAAAATGCTTCTCTTCATATTAAAAGCTTCTTTTGCCATTGCTTTCCTCTCCTTTACTTCTTGACCGTAGTTCATGTTACTACTGAAAGTACAACCCAAGTATTTAGAGCTCTCCACTTGCTCAATGACCCCATCTTTAATCCTCAAGTTTATCTTCCTTTGTTTACTTCATATAATAATGGCCTTCATCTCATAATCCTCTCACTTGTCATTTAGCTCCGTCAGCATGTTCCTCAGTGCCATTGCATTTTCTGCTAGCAAAGCCGTATCATCAGCAAATCTTATGCACTTAATTCTTCATCCTCCCATGTTTACGCCTCCCATATTCCTGAAGCAGTTCTTCATTAGGTCTTCCAGGTAGATGTTGAGAAGAGTAGGTGATATAGAACATCCTTGCCTTACCCCCCCCCCTTCCAATTTCTCTTGCCTCTGTCATTTCTTCTCCGATCTTCACTTTTATTCGCTGTTTCATATAAATACTACTTATGGGTAGAGACCGGATGTTAGGGAAAATGCCTACACCTATTTATTATAGATATTGTAAAAGTGACTTCATATAAGTTCGTACCGACGACCTTAGAGTTGTTTTCCATGAAGTTCATTTTGCCTATAAATGCCTATTGCTTTCCCGTTAAGCGAAATAGCCCTAGGCAATGTTCCATTGTATTATGCTCCGGCTCTAAGGCCGGTATTCAGAAACCAATCTTTACGCAAAGAGCGACTCTCTATGGGGTAGAGAGGGGAAAAGAGTCATTCTTTGGGTAAATATGGTTTCATGAATTCCGCCCTAAGTGACTGGCATTATTTTTGATGTTGGTATCACTTAATTCAGTCTTTAGTCCACATTCACATACAGATGCTTCAAAGACAAAGTGGTTCGATAAGTGTATGTGGCTTATTTTTTTAGCTTTAGAAGAGTTTTACGATGCCTAAAGAGTGGACAACAGTAAAAGACAAACTGACTAATTTTGTAAAAGAATTTGCTGCGGAAATATTCTCAAGTGACGGTTTAATATTGTTCTTCAAAGCGCCACATTTCGCAGCAACACATAAGTCTGCTCTATGTAAAAAGGCAAAACAGATTCCAAAAGCATCTCCGATATCTTCGCATGGTGTTAATAACATATATTTATATTCTTAATGTAAGACTGTAAAAATCTACGTTGTAGTCCATTTTTGCCCTCCATGGTATCTGTACCTTGTCGTAGTGGAGTGGCTTGCTTGCTTAAATGATCCTGAGAGCTATGCCGGCGGTAGCATTGCTGCCGATAGGGTTACCCATGCCAGACTGGTCGAAGATGATAAGCCAGACGAAAAAAGTACCTTGGTCGAAAGAGTGACGATCTTTCACCGTAAAAAACAACCGCCAAGAAATGCGGACATGGGTTCAACTGCGGTAAAATTTTCCGGAGGTCAAATAATCCCCCATTCGGTTCTCCGGGCGGGGACTACTTCAGGGAACCCATGCCAAAGGATCAAACACAGGGACATGTTCCTAGGAACATGGAATGTTAGGACTTTATACAATAGCGGGGCACTAGACATATTAACGCGGGAATTAGATAATTCGCCCTTGGATATAGTCGCTTTACAGGAAGTTAGGTGGCCAGGAGAAGGTAGTCAGGAATCAGGAAGCTTTGCATTATACTACGGGGGTGCACAAAAACATGATTTTGAAACGGGTTTTTTAGTCAGAAGAAGGATCCTATCCGCTATCCGAGATATTAAGTTTGTTAGCGATAGGATATCATACATAATTCTAAACGGTAAACAACATGATTTTATAATTGTAAATGTACATGCCCCCACAGAAGATAAAGATGACAAGATCAAGGATGAGTTCTATGAAGAATTAGAATGCTTATTTGATAGCCTTTCACGATATCATATGAAAATTGTCTTAGGAGATTTTAATGCAAGATTTATTCAAACCAACAATAGGCAAATTCAGTCTTCATGAAGATAGTAACGACAATGGGGTTAGATTAGTCACATTTGCCACATCAAATAATCTCATTGTTAAGAGCACAACATTCCAGCATAAGGATATTCATAAATACACCTGGACGTCCCCAGATGGAGAAACTCGGAACCAAATAGATCATGTATTAGTGTACAAACGCTGGCACAGTAGCATCATCGATGTTAGATCAGTTAGAGGGACAGACTGCAATTCGGATCATCATCTTGTCAGAGTGCAAATCAGACAACGGCTATCCCTTATGAGAGGAACAAACGCTAAAGATGATTCTGTAAAATTTGAATTAAACGGCAAGAATACCAAATCAAAATTGCTAATAGATTTGAAGTACTGGAATCTTCAGATGACAATGTGGCAAACGAAGAAGAAACTGATATAAATAAAGAATGGGAGGCTATAAGAGATACTGTTAAATTGTCAGCATCAGAAAGCATTGGTTGTTTAAAAAGGAGGCAAAACAAGAAATTCTTTGATGAGGAATGTGCCGACATTGTAAAGAAAAGATAGCTAGCAAAAATGAAAAGGCTGCACGAGCCAAATGAGGTACATTTAGAGCAACTGGGTAGTATTAGACGGGAAATCACAAAGTTACTAAAGAGTAAAAAGAGGGAATGCTTGAGAGAGAACATTAATAATCTTGAAATGAACGCAGAAAATAGGAACATTATTTGAGGGAATTAGTATAGAGAAGAAAGGGTTTCAGGCTAGAATAAACATAATTCGGAATGAAGATGGGGATATGATTGCAGATTCCTGGAGTATATTAAATAGATGGAAAAGTTACTTTAATCAGCTATTAAATGTACATACAGAACAGGACATTGAGGGGATTAATTTACAGACAGCGGAAATGCTAATCGCAGAACCAAGTGCATTAGAAGTTGAAATGGCAATTGAAAAATTGAAGATGTATAAAGCGTCAGGCTCAGATGAGATCCCAGCAGAACTTGTAAAATCAGGGGGAGAAAATCGATGGACAAGACACGCTGGTTGCTTAGTATGATTTGGGAAAAAGAAGCTCTTGCAGATGAATGGAAAGAGTCAATTATCGTACCAATTTATAAGAAAGGAGATAAAACTGATTGCAACAACTACAGGGGCATCTCATTACTTTCAACTTCGTACAAAATTCTAACAAATATATTAGTAAACAGATTTACGCCCTATATTGATGGCATTCTAGGAGATCATCAATGTGGATTTAGAAGAAACAGGTCTACAACAGATCAGATTTTTAGTATAAGACAGATTTTAGAAAATAAATGGGAATATAATGGTGCTGTACATCAACTATATGTAGACTTCAAAAAAACATATGATTCAATTAAGAGGGAGAAGTTATATAGTATCCCGCTGCAGTTCGGAATTCCTAAAAAGTTAGACTTATACGAATGTGTCTAAATGGCACAAAGAGTAACGTGCGTGTAGGCAAACAGTTTTCGGACTCTTTGTAATCCAGAGAGGGTTGAAGCAAGGAGATGCATTATCTCCTCTACTATTTAATTTTGTACTAGAGCATGCCATCATATCTTTAGAGAATGAGGAAGGCTTACAACTGAATGGTATTAATAAGCTGTTAGTTTATGCTGATGATGTAGTACTATTGGCCGATAGCGAGGATATACTAAAAGACAGCACACTCACACTATTGAGTAACACTAAGAAATTAGGACTGGAAGTAAATATCAATAAAACTAAATATATGGTCACACGTAGAAATACATAATATAATAGAAATGGACAGCTAATGAAAAATGAGGGAAATTTTGAGGAAGTGGCTGAATTCAAATACCTAGGAAAGATAATAAAAAAAATAGGAATGAGTTGCACAAAGTAATTAAACATAGGCTCAATTCTGGAAATGCGTGCTATTGTGCATTGCAGAGACTCTTGATGTTCCAACTCCTTTCAAAAAACGTTAAACTGAAAATATATAAAAATATTATTCTACCAGTTATATTATATGGGTGCGAAACATGGACTCTTGCTTTAAGGGAGGAAATGAGATTAGAAGTATCTGAGAATAAAGTACTTAGGAAAATTTTTGAACCAAAGAGAGATGAAGAGACAGGTGAATGGAGAAGACTACATAACAATGATCTACATGGTCTTTACAGGAAGCCAGATATAATAAGAACAGATAAGTCTCGTAGACTGCGATGGGCAGGACGTGTTGCACGTATGGAGAATGGGAGACTTGCATGGAAGCTTCTTGTAGGAAAGCCAGGGGGAAAACGCCCAGTTGGTAGACCAAGAATGAGGTGGGAGAATAGCATTACCTATGATTTGAGGGAAGTAGATTATACAGGGAATGATTAGAAAGCATTTGCTCAGGATAGGGATGTATGGAGGGCTTATGTCCGCGCGGTTATAAACCTACGGGTTCGAGAGTGCCAGTGATTAAGTAAGTAAGTAAATTTTTGTAAGAGACTATTTTGTATGTTTTAGTACCTATATTAATGGTTTTTAGTGCCTGCCTATTTTTATTTTTTAAGTGCCTAACATTCTGAATCTACTTATGAGCCTCCTCTCCTTCCAGTTCACGCCAATTTTCTTCAAGGTCTTCAGGAGTTTATTCCAATTCATTCTGTCAAAGACCTTTTCCAGGTCAACAAATACTGCAAACTTCTTTATCTTTTTCTATATATCTTTCTCCTATTGTTCGTATCAATCCAATTGCATCTCTTGTACCCTTTCCCATCCTGAAACCAAACTGTTCTCCTTCCAATTCGCTTTCCATCGTAGAACGTGAACGTCGGTTCAGAATTCGCAGGAGAATCTTTGCAGAGTGTGATATCAAGCTGATAGTCCTGAATTCCTTACATTTCTTCGTATTATTATTTTTTTTATATTGGTGTTAACACTGTCTCAGTCAATTCTTCGGGCCATTCACTTTTTTTATAAATGTTGTTGCATGAACGCATAATTTCCTTCTTTCCTTCACCCAGGCATTTAACCAAATCAATGGGGATTCCATCTACCCCTGTTGCTTTCCCATTTTTCATTTCCTTAATTGCTAGTACAACTTCTTCCTTTAGAATTGTAAATCTTTTTCTTCTTCTAATACGCCATCTTCATTTTCTATATCCAAGTTAGCCAGACGATTTTTTGTCTCATATAGAACTTCTACATATTTCTCCCATGTATTCATAAGTCCCTGTTTATCTGTTATTTCTTCATTATTTTTGTCCTCAATCAGCCACATAGCTTTCCTGCTCTTCTTTCCACTGTCCAACCATTTAACTTCCTGGTACATTAAATCATGTTTTCCTTTCCTCTCTAGATTATCTAGTTCTTCACATTTCTGCTTCATCCATTATTCCTTTGCCTTGTCAGTTTGCCTTCTAAGTTCATTGTTTAGCTTCGTATGGTTTCTTTTGGCTTATTCTGTATTGCTATTTTTCCATTCTTCTTTCTTCCATCTTCTCCAACATTCTTTTTTTATGACCCAAGGTTTCTTAATATTCTTGCTCTGTTTGTATCCTATTGTTTCCTCTGCAGCTATCTGTATAGAGGTTTTCAAATGACTCCAGTGTTCCTTGGTATTGCCATATGTGATTTCCAAAGTAGACGCTTTCTCTTGAAAATTTTGTAGGAATTTTCTCCTTTCCTCTTCAGTTTCTCCAAGTCACACTTTTTTGTTGCCTGTCTTCCTCTTATCTTCTTCAGGCAAATATCTACTTCGCTTATTAGTAAGACATGGTCTGAATTGATATCTGCTCCTGGTAGGGTCTTCGCATTTTTCAAGCAATTTCGGAATCTTTGCTGTATCGTATGTAGTCGATCTGGTATATTTTGTTGTCCATAGGTCTTATCCACGTGTATCTTCTTCTTTTATGCTGTTGAAACATAGTATTTCCAATTATCATAGAATTCCTTTTACAGAAACTCACCAGTGATTCGCCTCTCTCATTCCTTTTTCCTAATCCTAGAAGGCTCTTGGCCTACTAGCTGGCTGTTGGACTCACTTCCAGATGAGTTGATCACAGATATAGAAGATCATTCCCCCAGTGTAGGGTTGACATTTAGTCAGCATGCCAGGTCCCCCATCCATTATAGCTGATTTTCTCAACTTGGAGCCGCTACTTATTGTAGCTACTGAAATGCCTTATGATGCTTGGTGAGCAACGGCCCAATACTGGCTAAAATCACAAGAAAATGTTTTCCCCCATGGAGACCCGAACCAGCGCAAGTCCGGTAACTCTGTGACAAGGCATCTTGCCTTAACCATTCAGCTATGGTGCAGGACATAAAACAAAGAAACGGAATTTAAATAAACTTGTTCACAATTTGCTATATCAGAAATGTGAATAAATGTGCCACATGCACGCATTTTAACTTATGTTATCCAATAAATGATAGCGTTAGTGACTTAAAGGACAATTACAAAGTTCATAGCTGATATGTCACATAGAATGGGGCCTATTTAAATTACTTGTTAGAACAAATAAAATTTAAGATTGGACACAATGATATAATGTTACAGATGCACCAACAATTTAGACGAGGAAATCTGAATATTTAACACATAATGATATATAAATACAACACAAATATGTTCACAGCCTTACAGCAGAGGAAGTATAAAAGACAAAAAAATGCACAATACATGATAGTGTAGTGAAAAGAAAGTGTTCATATAATTTATCCAATCACAATCCTAAAATTACAAGTAAAAATACAATGGGAAGTAACGCTATTAGGTCCTTCTTAATAACAAATAAGGTAAATCCGGAGTTATCCTACCTCATAACTTGTGGTGTTCTGTTTGAACTAGTTTCGATATATAAAGTATACCATCGTCAGCTTTTCCAGAATGTTGAAATTAACGTTGTCTGCCCTCGATGTCCAGAGCTGACAACTTAAATTTCAACAGTCTGGAAAAGCTGACGATGGTATACGTGAAATATCAAAACTACTTCAAATAGAACACCAGTTATGAGGAAGGATGACTCGGTATTCACCTTACTTATTATTAAAAGTGGGCATCTATTAGAGCACTTCTGGCTGCCAATCTATTTGGCAAATCATAAACATCTTTATTCACAACTGGAATAGCATCATTTGGTAGCAGATGCTCTATTTCAGCATTGTTTGCCCTCCTCGCTATATTGTGTAACATAGCTGTTGCATCTATAACAGTTGTCGTTTCAAGTTTGAGGGAAAGATCTTTCCACCAAACTTCTAGTAACTCTAAGTGATATATTATAATTGAAATCAGCTCGGGTTTGTGGGTTGAGGAGAGGTGTCATTAAAAAATGAATCAACGCATACCCAATGTCTCCCAGCAGAATGCCGGACACTTCTCCTTCTTCAAACTGTCCACAGATCGTGCTACTTTCGAACATACGGCTGTCGTATGTAGATCTAGGCCAGTCTGTAACGATGTTTATGAATTCCATATTGGAATTTACAATGGCCTGAAAATTAAAAAAAAAAAATAGAACAAGATATAAAAAGCTACTCTCAATGCAATAAATAAATCGATCGATCGATAGTAATTCTGCCCGAAGGCAGGTCCTTCACTGCAACCATAGCATTTTCATGCTATGCTTGCAGCTTTACTAGGGAATTGTAGGTGTGGTAGCTTCCTATAAATAAATAAATAATATATATATATATATATATATATATATATATATATATAAGGTGTCCACCGCTGTGGTCTCGAGGTAGCGTGCTGCCTTGTCACGCAGCGGGCCCGGGTTCGATCCCCGGTCGGGGCAGTTTTTCTGGGTGAGGTTTTTATCGGGGTTTTCCTCACCTGTAAGACAAATGTCAGGAAAATTTTAAGGCCCGAACGGTCCCCGAAATCATATGGCCATCATCCTTATCATTATCATCCTTACCATTATCATTATCATCATCATCCTTCACCGGTGTGGAAAGCAACGGGAAGCTACCACACCTACACAATTCCCTAGTAAAGCTGCAAGCATAGCATGAAAATGCTATGATTGCAGTGAAGGACCTGCCTTCGGGCAGAATTACTATGGATTTATAAGGTGTAACATAATTCAACGGCAAAATTACGGGAATGAGTTCCTCATATGGAGAGAACCAAAAAGTGTATTACAACATGGGTACGGGAATTGATAATTACAGAGTTATTCGAACTTTTGTGAATGTTAGTACATGACGACAAAAATGCAAGGGACTTGTTGGAGCACTCTGTTCTGTCAGTTGATATATTCAAAGTGACCTCCTTGTGCCTCAATACCGGCAGCTGCTCTTCTTCGCATTGAGTCTCCAACACAATAAAAAAATGTCTGGTGTAGTGCGTACTGTCTGACAGGCTGCAACAATGCGTGCACGGAGTGTTATTACATCATCCACATGGCTTGGATACACCAAAGAGTTGAGGTGTCCCCAAAGATGAAAGTCCAAGGGGTTTAAATCGGAAGATCGTGGTGGCCAAGAAATTGGCCCTCCTCTACCATTCCAGCGGAGACCAAATGTTCGATTAAGGTACCTGCGAGCAGACAGACTGAAATGTATAGGAGCACCATCGTGGATGAAGAACATCAGCCGTCGGGATGCTAGTGGCATGTCTTCCAAGTAACGAGGTAATTGATTGCGCCAGAAAGGTGTTTAATCACGTCCATTGAGCCTGTTTGGAAGAACGTAGGTTCCCAACAAACTATGACCAACAATGCCTGCCCAGGTGTTAATTGAGAATCTATGTTGGTGATGTGTTGCGATTGTTGCATTAGGATTCGAGTCTGCCCACACGTGCTGGTTGTGTAAATTCTGGATCCCATCCCTTGTGAATGTTGGCTCATCCATGAACAACACGACAGCTCCAAAGTTGGGATTCACATCGCATTGCTGTAGGAACCACTGGTAGAACATTACCAGTGCAGGATAATCCGCAGGGGACAAGGCTTGTACATGCTGTAGATGATATGGATACAATTGTTGTTCCCTTAGTAGTCTACGTACCGACATGTGCGACAAATTGGTCTGCAGTCCTAAGCGCCTTGTGCTTATTCCAGAATTTTCGTCTACAATGTTGGAAACAGCTTCCTCCTCTTCAGGCCTTACAACTGTTGGCCGTCCTTCGGTCTTTGGTGGGTGTGCAGAACTCCCGTATTCGCATAAGCGGCGATGGATTCCTTCAAAAGTCTTACGATCTGGCAATCTCCGCGTTGGGTATCGTTCCAGATACAAACGATGCGCCCTCAAAGCATTACCATCCGCCAAACCGTAGATGAAATGCATACAGGCATATTCTTCATTTGTGTACATTACAGCAGCCTACAATCAACAGAAAACAGACTGTCACTGCTCCAGATTTCTTCCTATGGGGACACCTTAAGAGCCTCGTTTATCAGACTCCAGTCAACTCAGATGAGGAGTTAATGGCGAGAGCTTTGGCTGCCAGTGATGAAATCATAAATACCCCAGGAATCTTTGAAGGAGTGAGAGCATAATTTCTGCGCAGATGCAATTTGTGCTTACTCCATCAAGGGCAACATTTTGATCAGTACCTATGATCCTGTTTTTGAAGCAAACATGAATAAAGATATTTTAATTTTGTGTATGCTAAAATTATGCCTCCTTTTCTATCTGTACTGTAATATAAAATAACAAGATGGTTTTCATTTACTATTATTATTATTATTATTATTATTCCTGAATGTTAACATCTTTACTTTAAAACAAAATGCGAATACGAATTTGATTTCCTTTACTATTTGTCCACTGGCAAGTCAAACAATAGTAGACCTTAATTTAATTATTTATTTATTTATTAATTTTGTTATGCCTTTTCTTCATGTTTGTGCTAAGTTTCGCGTCATAAGACTTGATGCTACATTCATACAGTATTATTGTAACCTGAAGTAATGGTTACGCTAATGCATAAATACCCTGGTTATTTCGACCGTCTGAACCACGCGATATTCACTTACGAATACTTACTGTAGTTACCTTGTGTGCTATACAGGATTCCTTGTTTTACACTAGTACAGAATATTGTCATTTATTACTTTCCTGCATCATACTAAAAGAAATTCTATAGTAATGAGTCAAATTTCCAGACATCTTGTACAAGAAAGGAAGAATGTAAAAAATAAATTTCAACATGTCTGAGGCTTGAACCTTGAATATCATATTCGTAACGAATGATATTTCATACACATTACCACTCCGCCAAATGGTCTCGAGAAGTCAACCTGCAAAAGAAAGCTACACTAAGTAACAGCTTGTCAACGAAATCTTTGAAATATTGTAAGTGGCGTACTGGCTCCTAACACATTTATTATTATAACTTGCAAATTTCAACTTCTAGACTATAAGTTGCATATCTCAAATTGTTTATCTAAGACACCCTTACAATACCTGAAAGTTTGTCGGTGTTATTCATTAACGCCCTGTGTGTGTATATATATATATATATATATATATAAATTTTTCATATTCAAAATTCTTGCTTTAAATTATGCCGCTCTTGACAAAAACTATTCATTTTTTAATCATAGCCATTACAAGCACTTCAGTTTTTTGTCATTGCTTTAAAACTTTGATGGTTTCGTCAATTGTTTTATTGGAAGTAAGTTTAGTTGTACTTTAATAAAGAAAGAAAAAATAATGCTTGAATCGTGACTTGAACCCTGGATCTCTGATTCCGTACATCAGCATAATACCAATTATACTATCTGAGCACCGATAAGAAGGTCAAAATTTCTTTCTACTTATACAATTCTCGTTCGTCCGAAGCCTATCATTACCAACACGCCAATTGGCGAGAATTTATACATTACTTTTGAACGGTAAGGCTTCATATTTTGAAGTTTCTATTAAACTAACACTTTCCAACCTAAATTAATTAAGGAAGAAAAATTAAGGTTTGAAAAGTGTAAATTTGATAAAAACATAAAAAAAATTAAAATATGGTTATATTTTATTTGTTACTTGTGCAAAAATCTATGTTATGTTATGGGATAAATGGTATGAGGTAGTAAAAGTTTGTAATCTAGAACAATATTAACACAATACATTTTCAAAATGTTTCTCACTGACATTGGTCTACAAAGTCTCCTACTTGGCAGAAACTATTCAGGTAAAAAGCATCACAAATCAAGTATTCACCTAAAATGGTTCACAGATGCTGCTCGGAGGCCTGTTTTATGTGCTATATATTTAAGACGGTGCACTGATTGCTTTACTTCAATCTTGTTACAACACTAACCAAGGCACTTAAGCTATGGATCACATGCCCTAGATTTAAAACACGTAGAAGAAACTGAATTCTAAAAATAAAGCTTCTAAAAAAATTAATTGGACATTCCATTACCAGTTTTGAATTACAGCTCTAATTATCTTAACAATTAAAGAGCTGAGGGCCTTCTAGACCTGTCCCACTTGGAGAGAGAGAGAGAGAGAGAGAGAGAGAGAGAAAAAAAAAGAGAGAAATAAAATAATAACACACAAAATACTTGCATAACTAGTTAGTACGTACCTGACAGTTGAAGGAGAATACGCCCAACCTATTTCTGAAGATTTCAGAATATTATCCTCCAGGATTCTTTATTTTTCTATGCGTGACATCGATGAATCCCATAGAGAAACTTCGAATAGAGGGGAAACTGAGTACAGTGACATCTAAAAAATTTCGGTCGTTTACGATGAAGTACAATGAGCAAACTACAATGGTAGCGCTGTTTCGTAGTAACAGAATATGTAACTAAATAAAACAAATGCAAGGCACACAGCGTCGTTCACGGCCACAGAGTTTCTCTATGGTTCACGGCGTGTTTAACGGTGTTCACTCGGGATTATGGGAAGTTAGCCATTTTGTAAATTTAAATTTTTAACTGCTATCCTTTCGTTCTATGTAGACGGTACTGTAAATTATCGAAAGTTAAAATCATTACTTAGATTTTATTTTACTCTAATTTGTAAGTAAATTCAAGCTTGTTTACGTTTTTAATGTGAATCTATTTTCAAAGATAAACCTACTAGAAGTGATAAAATTCTAAGATTTGTTAGGTTAGGAAGAGTGATGTTAGTGTACAGCCATTTCTAATAAACATTTTAAAAATGTGACTTTATAATGGACAGATGTACGACATGGCTAAGGTTATTTAATAAATATTGTATAAAATATGTATGTGAGAATAAGGGGGTAGGTCAATTGTACATATTTATTAAAAGAGCTCATAATGCACGTTTTAAAATTTTAATAAACGAAAATAAATTAACATGTTTTATTTATTTCCATTCTTCATTTCTGTTAAAATTAAAGAAAATCTGTAGGTCTGAGAGACTGGGTATACATAATTCCACAATTTAAGATTAATTAATACGTTATTTATTCCTATAAAAGTTAAATTCCATAATTATTCACCAGATGGCGTTATATAATTATAATTCATAATTTTACCACCAGGCGGTGCTGAATTTCATATTAGTACCGAAAAAAATTTAGGTGTCGTTAGTTGTATTACACTAGCGCCGCCTGTGGCATGTACGCGCAACTCGTCCACTTTCTTCTCTGGTACTCTGTGGATGAATCCAACTACACCACAGAAACAAGCAATTATATGAATTCATAATGGAGACGACGAACCTCATCTCCATTAGAGAATGTTACAAATTGTGGTTTCAACTCTCCAATAGAGGTGGATATTTTTCTGATGACATGTGACACAGTACTTTGACTGATGCCAACGGAGATCTGCCACTACAAGCTGCATACTTTCTCTGAATAGAATTAATAAACAAATTGATTAAATTCACAATTGGTATGACACAATATTTATGCCATAATAAATTTATATTTGTCTGGCCACACCTCTATTAAGTATTTGTCCCTGTAATGAGGAGTTTAGCATAAAATTAAATGAAGCATTTTCAGATAATCTTTCATGTGCATAATTTCAAGAGTGGTGCAAATTACGGGAAAACTTTAGTATTCGAATCTCATCTACTCAGTGAATAAGTTCTCCAGAATCGCACTGCACTTGCACGAATGTTTAATGTAACCTTCAGGAAATATATGTGAGATCGAAATAACCAACCTTCTCAATAAATTCCCGAACAGTTTATGAGAAATTGACATACACCAATTTCACATTTCCTAAACTAACAAAATAAATTGCATGCATATTATCCAATAAACTATAAACTAATCGTACGTACACTACCTTGTCCCATCAGAAAAACACGAAATGAAGTTAATTTCTTCAAATTAAATAAGAATAATGTTAAGTATTAAAAAGCAGGAATGGTGTAATTAATAGAAATTTTGTTTTATTAATTTTTACTGCAGTAATTTGAAAGAAGATGTTTCATTATTTGCATTTATATATATATATATATATCGTACTATTGAATTACTAATTATTATTCAATTTTGTTCGTCATGTGGAGTTAATAAAAATTTCCCTTTTTTACGTGTAATATACAAAAAAATCTATCATGTTCTTTGTTATACACCAGAGCGATACTTATATTACTCCACATGAATTATTTGTAATCAGTTTATATAGTATTTTCATACACGTTTGTAATAAACAGCACTAGATTTTAAGAAAATTTTCACAATGTAAATTGAAGAAGTTAGAATATAATGAATCATACAGCATACATTATATCAGTTACCTGTATATAGGGGAATATCCTGAAAGTACAGGCGGCGACGGCGATTCGCTTGATCCCGTATATTTTGTTAAATTTCCAAATCTATTAATTTCTGTGCCTCCAAACCCAAAAGATCATTCACTTCTTGGAATTTCGTCATTTTTACTGAGGAGCAGAACAAAGGGAAAGACGGGAATACTGCCGACTTTTGTTTTGACAATAAAAAGTGAGGAGCGCGGGGCCAAGTTTTGCTGAAAGAGACATGAGTTTTTTTATGAATACTCTCTACGTCATAGAGAGGGGGAAGAGTCGCTCCTTGAGTAAAGTTGGTTTTAAGAATTCGACCCTAAGTGTACCAAGAAGTAATCAGTGAGCCAAACGTACAATTGAAGTCACGCAGGAATTGTAAGCATCTCCGATTCTTTCTAAGCAATCAACTACAATATACAATGATTGTACATGTGGTTGAACACTTTTATCTCTTTTCTTGTTAGTATTACAGTAGGCCTATATATCTTGTGTTTTTTTTTAAATAATCAGCCAATAGTGAAATATGAATTTTGATTTCGTGGTGCTTTTTTTTAAAAATGGAATATTGAAATGACTAATGTATTCTTCGTACAGAGGTTCATCAGATTATGATACAGGAGAGTGAGGTTGTAAAATTTATAACCCTAGTGTATATATTGTATCTGTTAATCCATCTCCAACTGGTACTCCAATTCAATCATACTTTATGTATATTTATACACCTATAGATTAAAAAAGCACTAAAGTAAGAAAACTCCATTATCAAGTCGTAGTACTGGACATAATGTAACACAATATTCCAATATAATTATACATTGATACTTATGTGTTGTGTTTGAGGTTAAAAATTAACTTATCAATGTATTTCAAAGGGAACTATACTAACCTATTTTAAAAGTAATTCTGCCTGAGGCCAGGTCTTTCACTCCAATCATAGCATTTTCAATTATATGGTTTGCAGCTTTACTACGAAATTATAGGTGTGGTAGCTTCCCCTTGCATTTCACACCGGTGAAGGATAATATTGATGATGGTGGCCGGATGATTTTCGGGGATCGTTGGGCTATAAGCTTCCTGACATTTGTCTTACAGGTGAGGAAAAACTCCGAAAAAACATCTCCCCGGAGCCTGTCCCGACCGGGAATCGAACCCTGGCCCGCTGCGTGACAAGGCAGCACGCTACCTCGAGACTACAGCGATGAACATAATAAATATAAAACCAACCATGGAGGTTTTTAATTTGAACTGGAGTAAGTGATCGACAAATAGTGGATTCTTCCAATGTAGAGGAATAAATTAATAAAAGTGGTCACAAACTATTTCACTACATTAGCGATGGGTAATTCGAGAGTGAATCGTTTAATTAGAACGCTTCACTACTGTGAAGTATCAAAAAGTTACTCACTTTTAGTGAACTGCCAGTTCATGGTTCACTTTTTATTTCAAGCTCTGAATGTCTCACACCAAATCAACTTTCCCTCATTCGTTGATTACTCTACATTTCTCCGCACATCGACCTTGTATATCCCCACTCAGAGATAACCCACCATGGTCGCCACCTCTTTTCTACGTCATCCATATCAATCAACTTTCCCTCATTCGTTGATTACTCTACATTTCTCCGCACATCGACCTTGTATATCCCCACTCAGAGATAACCCACCCCTCTTTTCTACGTCATCCATATCTATCGTACAGCAGCGAGTTTACTGCCTGGACCAGAGGTAACCCACTATAGAGATCATAGAGAAACTTCGAATAGAGGGGAAACTGAGTACAGTGACATCTAAAAAATTTCGGTCGTTTACGATGAACTACAATGAGCAAACTACAATGGTAGCGCTGTTTCGTAGTAACAGAATATGTAACTAAATAAAACAAATGCAAGGCACACGGCGTCGTTCACGGCGTGTTTAACGGTGTTCACTCGGGATTATGGGAAGTTAGCCATTTTGTAAATTTAAATTTTTAACTGCTATCCTTTCGTTCTATGTACTGTTCTACGGTACTGTAAATTGTCGAAAGTTAAAATCATTACTTAGATTTTATTTTACTCTAATTTGTAAGTAAATTCAAGCTTGTTTACATTTTTAATGTGAATCTATTTTCAAAGATAAACCTACTAGAAGTGATAAAATTCTAAGATTTGTTAGGTTAGGAAGAGTGATGTTAGTGTACAGCCATTTCTAATAAACATTTTAAAAATTTGACTTTATAATGGACAGATGTACGACATGGCTAAGGTTATTTAATAAATATTGTATAAAATATGTATGTGAGAATAAGGGGGTAGGTCAATTGTACATATTTATTAAAAGAGCTCATAATGCACGTTTTAAAATTTTAATAAACGAAAATAAATTAACATGTTTTATTTATTTCCATTCTTCCTTTCTGTTAAAATTAAAGAAAATCTGTAGGTCTGAGAGACTGGGTATACATAATTCCACAATTTAAGATTAATTAATACGTTATTTATTCCTATAAAAGTTAAATTCCATGATTATTCACCAGATGGCGTTATATAATTATAATTCATAATTTTACCACCAGGCGGTGCTGAATTTCATATTAGTACCAAAAAAAGAACCGAAAAAATTTAGGTGTCGTTAGTTGTATTACACTAGCGCCGCCTGTGGCATGTACGCGCAACTTGCCTACTTTCTTCTCTGGTACTCTGTGTATAGAGATGACCAACGACAATGTTATTCAGTGATGCCTAGACTGCAGAGACCTCAAGCGTGGGCAGAAAACACTAAGCGATTACAGCGTACTGTATTATCGGCAAAACAAATTGCGTCATCTATCGATATAAGTATAACTAATCAGTCCGGTGGCTCAGTCGCCTCATTCGGCGTTTGTAATACCACATTTCAAATAATTCCTAAAATAATAGCAATTAATTAATCAGATTTTACAGCTCATCTCATGTTATTGAAAAACTCAGAACCAGTTTCGAAAGGGAAACGCCTTTCGAAACCGGTCCTCTGTTTTACAAAAGTATGAGCCAAGCTGTAAAATTTGATTAATTCAATTATTATTAAATAAAACCTGACAGTTTTATAAATATGTCAATTCAGAACATCTTAATTTCCAAGACCCCTCGACTTACTTTTCATCCAATACAAGGAATATGTTCGTAACATCAGAAAAAAAGTTGATTTGTATTAGAAAACTGGAAAAATGTTTTATAATTCAATTAATTATTTGAAAGGATTCATGTAAACTGGTTTTTTGTTCAAAATTTTCTTAGAAATAACATTATTTTTTGCATTACATTTTCTTACAATTAAAGATTTAAAGGAAAGTTTCAAATAAAAATAGAGTAATCATTTAATAACCATTTATTTATTTTAGACATATGAACAAAAATAATAATAAACAATAGAGAATTTAAGTAATTATGAAGAATTGATGCATTAAGATGACCTGCAAAAGAAAAAAAAATTGATTACTAATTAATAACATTATACAAACAAGCATGTAAAAAAATGGGGAGATGTACATCTAGTAATAATGGAGAGTATAATACATATATAAGAAAAATAAGTGTTTGAATTGGATTCGCCTGGTAGTGTAATGGATATCACGCTGAGGTACAGACTCAGAGATCCGGGTTCGAATCCCGTCCAGGCATTTATTTTTCTTATCATACCATATTAAGCTTGCATTGCTCAATGTTAAAGATTTAATTATAACATATATATATATATATATATATATATATATATATATACTTACTTACTTACTTACTCACTGGTACTATCGAACCCGTAGGTTCATGGCCGCGCGGACATAAGCTCTCCATACATCCCTATCCTGAGCTAATGCTTTCCAATCATTCCCTGTATAATCTACTTCCCTCAAATCATAGTTAATGTTATTCTCCCACCTCATTCTTGGTCTACCAACTGGGCGTTTTCCCTCTGGCTTTCCTACAAGAAGCTTCCATGCAAGTCTTTCATTCCCCATACGTGCAACATGTCCTGCCCATCGCAGTCTACGAGACTTAACTGTTCTTATTATATCTGGCTTCCTATAAAGACCATGTAGTTCATTGTTATGTAGTCTTCTCCATTCACCTGTCTGTTCATCTCTCTTTGGTCCAAAAATTTTCCTAAGTACTTTATTCTCAAATACTTGTAATCTCCTTTCCTCCCTTAAAGTAAGAGTCCATGTTTCGCACCCATATAATTTAACTGGTAGAATAATATTTTTATATATTTTCAGTTTAACGTTTTTTGAAAGGAGTTGGGACATCAAGAGTCTCTGCAATGCATAATAGCATGCATTTCCAGAATTGAGCCTATGTTTAATTTCTTTGTGCATCTCATTCCTATTTGTGATTATTGTTCCTAGGTATTTGAATTCAGCCACTTCTTCAAAATTTCCCTCATTTGTCATTAGCTGTCCATTTCCATTATATAATGAATTTCTACGTGCGACCATATATTTAGTTTTATTGATATTTACTTCCAGTCCTAATTTCTTAGTGTTACTCAATAGTGTGTGCATGTTGTCCTTTAGTATCTCCTCGCTATCGGCCAATAATACATCATCAGCATAAACTAACAGCTTATTAATACCATTGAGTTGTAAGCCTTCCTCATTCTCTAAAGATTTAATGGCATGCTCTAGTACAAAATTAAATAGTAGAGGAGATAGTGCATCTCCTTGCTTCAACCCATTCTGGATTTCAAAAGTGTCCGAAAACTGTTTGCCTACACGCACCCTACTCTTTGTGCCATTTAGACACATTCGTATAAGCCTAACTAACTTTTTAGGAATTCCGAACTCCAGCAGGATACTATATAACTTCTCCCTCTTAATTGAATCATATGCTTTTTTGAAGTCTACATATAGTTGATGTACAGTACCATTATATTCCCATTTATTTTCTAAAATCTGTCTTATACTAAAAATCTGATCTGTTGTAGACCTGTTTCTTCTAAATGCACATTGATGTTCTCCTAGAATGTCATCAATATAGGGAGTAAGTCTGCTTACTAATATATTTGTAAGAATTTTTTACGAAGTTGAAAGTAATGAGATGCCCCTGTATTTGTTGCAATCAGTTTTATCTCCTTTCTTATAAATTGGTACGAGAATTGATTCCTTCCATTCATCTGGAAGAGCTTCTCTTTCCCAAATAATACTAAGCAACTAGCTTATCTTGTCCATCAATTTTTCTCCCCCTGATTTTTCAGTTTTGCTGGGATCTCATCTGAACCTGATGCTTTATACATCTTCAGTTTTCCAATCGCCATTTCAACCTCTAATGCACTTGGTTTTGCGACAAGCATTTCTGCTGTCTGTAAATTAATCCCCTCAGTATCCTGTTCTGTATGTACATTTAATAGCTGATTAAAGTAAATATATATATATATATCATTTATATCAACAGAATTGAATAAAAAATTAACACAATGAATTCAGAGATACAGAAGAAATGTATCAGTACCTAAAAAGGTGCATCCATGAAGCCGCCTATGAAGCATTGGGTGAGAAAGACGACTATGGAGGAAGGACAGCACTGTTTTGGAACGATGAAATAGAGAAAGAAAGACAGAATAAGAAACAGTTACTTTTAAAATGGCTTAGCACAAAGAACCAGAACGACAAAATATAATACCAAAAAGCACAAGCAAAAGTGAGAAGAATGGTTACTAAACACAGAAACGAGATTTGGGATAAGAAGTGTACAGAAATACAAACATATTTAGGAGGAAAGAACAGTTCTGAATCATGGAATTTTATAAAAAAATATACGTTCATCGAATAGAAATAAGAATCTTCTCAACCCAATAGGGATACATGAATGGGAAGAATATTACAAAGAAACTTTTAGTAGAGGACCGAAAATAAATTTTGGGGGAAAATGACGATTTATCAGAGATGGAAACAGGAAACATAATCGAAATTGATATAAATACTGTAAGAAAGGAAATTATGAGAATGAAAAATGGTAGTAATGCCGGCCCAGGAAATATTGCTATAGAATTGATTAAAAATGGCAGTCAGAAGTTATTGGAAGTAAAGACTGTACTGCTTAATAAAATAATAAATGGTGAAGAAGTGCCAGAAGAGTGGAATGTCACTATTATAACATCGATACATAAGAAGGGAGACAAGAGAAAGTGTGAAAATTATAGAGGCATATCAGTAACGAGTACATTAAGTAGAATATATGGACATATACTAAGTAAAACGGTTGATATAGAATACCAGGATAAAGAAATGGAAGAACAATCTGGTTTTAAAAGTGGTAGGTCATCCACAGATAATATATTTTGCATAACACAAATGATAGAAAAAAAGAGCAACTAACAGAGATTTACATTTGCTTTTTGTCGATTTAACCAAAGCATATGATAGTATTCCCCAGAAAATGTTATGGGAAACTTTAGACGATTCCAACATTACCAAAAAATTAGTAGAAGCTATAAAAGCATTATACAAAGGATCTATTTCGAAAATAAAAGTTGGAAATCATATAACAAAGGGATTTACTATTACAAAAGGTTTAAGGCAAGGTTGCAGTTTATCTCCAACTCTATTTAAAATTTATCTCGAAAGAGTACTAAGAGACTGGAGGAAAAAATGTCAAAAAATGGGCATACCCATCCAAAATACATATGTATATTCATTAAATTTTGCAGATGACCAGGTATTAATAGCACAGGACCACGATGACATAGAATATATGGCTAAAAAACTAAAAGAAAATATGAAAAATGGGGACTTTATATAAACAGTGAGAAAACTAAATGCCTGTTTACAGGAGAAGAAATGGAAAATGTAAATTTCAACAATGGAGTATTCAATGCACTTATTTAGGAACAAAATTAGACCATTCAGGCGATAACACAGTGGAAATTAAAAATAGAATCGCACAAACAAAACAAGCAATAAATGCTTTAAACTCTGTTTCGTGGAGGAAAAATATTACAAAAAATAGAAAATTACAAATATATCAAACCATAATTCAGAGCATTTTAACATATGGTGCTGAAGTCTGGCAAATTCCTACCAGAGAAATGAAAAGAATTTGAAGTACAGAAATGGATGTTTTAAGAAGATCAGCTGGAAAATCTAGAATGGATAAAATACGAAATAAAGAAATAAGGGAAATTATGGGTGTACAAGAGGAGCCGGACATCACAGACATCATAGAAAAGAAAAGATTGCAGTGGTATGGTCATGTCAAACGAATGCCAGAGCAAAGATTGCCAAAACTTGTTATGGAATGGATCCCAATAGAAAGGAGGAAAAGAGAAAGACGGAAGAAAACTTGGATAGAAGGGGTACAAGCAGCTATGAATATCAAAGGAATGGAGGGAGATCAATGGATGGATAGAGAGGAATGGCGTTTGATTTCCGGAAGACGGCGGCAGCTGCCATGATACCGGATGATGATGATGATATATATATATATATATATATATATATTCATATGGTTATTCTTCGAAAGCAGACAGTTATCTATTATGGGTTGCTATGCATGACGTAGTTTTACTGGCTTTATTAACACAGTCTTTTCAAGGGTTGACCAATATATAGACAAAGTCTGTAGAACAAGTTAAGGAGAATGTCTAGAAAATGGTAATTCAATGGATGGGAATTAAGGAAGAGTAGACATGGAATGACCAAGATAGATGGAGGATCTTATCTAAAACTTGACCCCCGGAACAATGATAGGAGGTTAGCTGAAGAATAATAATTCAATATAGTTACGTCTTGTACCTGTCACTAGAAAAAAAAAGTGACATCAAATCGTATTATTTTTAACACTGTGCGTTGTACTAAAATTTCTGTAAATATATAGAATAAAAATTATACACAGGGAAATTAAGAAGTCAGCTTATTTCAAATAATAAAAAATATTTCAAACACAAAGTTGATTGGCTGCACTCTCACTGCAGACGACATAGCCTTTAAGGCTATAGCGACTGCAGCGCTCCAAGCGTTGGCAGAAAAAACTAGGCGTGGCACGCTCGCTACCATTTGCGTTGGCCTGGATTCGGGTGGTATAGTTGTTTATAAATTTTATTGACTGTTTGAATGTAGGCCTATTTTACGTGTGGGCTCTTTTCACTGCTAAATAGATTCCACATGTTGCTGGAATTAAAATAGTCTACATTTAAAAACACTAACACATTTGGCAATATCATTGTATATCTTCCGGAACAGAGTAAGAATTAAAATAAATAAATGTTCACAATATATGATTGCTTAAGTAGAGTTTTCAGTAATGGATTTAACAAATTTGACGGAAAGGTATTTTATTTACATTGCGATTATATCGCCGGCGCGGCGGAGGCATAATTTGGTCGTAAAACCATAGATCAAAGGAACATTTATCTTACAAAACTAACAACAGACACTGCAATGACACTTTACCACACAACGAGAGCTCCCATAGTTACATACGGAATCGATATCATATGGCAGAAATTAACAATGAGCGACCTCAACAAAATAGAGAAAGTGAAAGCAAACTTCATGAAGAGAACAACTAGAACTGGATAAACAGCACCATCCAGATTAATTTATGAACTAACGCGAGAAACATATTTCATAGAAGACATCAGGATAACATACCTCCTACCATCTACAGAACCATATCAAAAGCAGTACAAATATAAACGAAAATGCGCACAAGTTGTGCATTAGAGTTTTATTAGTTCACTTTGCTTTTGCAATCATTATGAATATGTGCAGGTCTCAATTAATGATTTGGGTCGTTTTTTACATGCTGTGACGTGTAACAATCGCAAGATAGTTCACAAAACTCGCACATGAATACTGCGCCTGGGTCGTGGTAGGTCTTCATTCTACACACTTTGTGATGGTATCCATGTACTGCTAGGGAATTTACAAAATGGCGAAGATCTCGGTTTGTAGCCATCCACGTTCGATTTACCATTGCTTCTGTTGAGTAAAATTCTATCCAAATTTCTTTTTTCTTAGCTTGGAGCTCTGCTAGGAGATCTTGGTAGGCTGCGGTGGATGGTAAAAGTATAAGCATTCGCAATTGTTCTATGAAGAAGGTCTCTCCTGAGAGTTCATATGCCAGTCGGGAGCGTGTAAATTTGGATATACATAGTATTCTCTTTAGATAGACTGACTTAATTTTCTCTATGTTCTTAAGGTCGTCTTTGTGAGGTACGGCCATATGAGTTCCAAACCATAGCTCACGATCGGGATTATCTTCGTGTCAAAGATCTGCATTGCCGTAGTCATAGATAATTTTCTTAGGAATTGGATATAATTCATAGCAATTATTGCCGCTGTCACTCTGTCTTCTACATGCTTTTTGAAAGTAGTTCCCTTAGTCTGTAATGTTACGCCAAGATAGTTGAAAGAGCTTACAATTTTCAGTGGATCTTGTTCATGAAAGACTCGGTCTCTGGCTGCTATCCTTCCACCCCTTCTAAAGATCATGTGTACTGTTTTTTCTCTGTTGAGTTGCAGCTTATTGTTACTGTCACATATTGTTACGGTTCCAGCATTCTTGCAGATTCGTGGATCCCATCGCCATATCATCAGCATATGCATAGAGAGATACACTCTCTTCCATACCTTCAAGTATTCTCACTGCATCTGCTGTTGCTAAGTTGAATAGCAACGGACTAGCAGGGTCTCCTTGTAAGACACCATTTGTCTGTGTGATCGGTGCTGAGGACTGTAGATTATCTGCAATTACTACATAGTTGTACTGCATGATGTTGGCTATGATGTCTACTAAATAACTGTCTTCATCGAGCATTTTCTGAAGTTTATCCATGAGAGTCTGACGGTCGAGAAAATCGAAAGCTTTCCTGTAGTCTATGAAGACAACGTGAAATTTCTTTCTCTGGTGACTGATCGCGTCATGGATGTTTTGCAGTAGATTTCCTATGGCGAGTGAAGTTGACATCCCTTTCCTGAAGCCAACCTGTTGCTCAGGTACGTTGCTACCAGCTTCTTCGGTTAGTCTATCCGTCAGAATTTTCGTGAAGATCTTGAGAATTGTGTTCTCAAGAACAATTCCTCTGTAGGAGTCGGGTGAATTCGGATTGCCTATTCCTTTGTACATAATCCTGAGAGTGGAAATTCTCCAGTTTTCCGGAATTTTTCCTGTTTCTAGACATTTGTTGAACAGAGCGGTCCACATTTTTCCTATATACGGCCAGGCCTCTCTTAAGTGTTCATTTGATATTCCATCCGGTCCAGGAGCTTTGTGACTTTTTAGATGTTCCACAATGTTCTCCACTTCCTTTTCTGAGATGGGCTGAAAAACCTTTGTTTCCTGATATTCTGGCGCTCTGAGAGTGGTTCCATCATTTAGTATCTGGTGGAAGTGTCTTTCCCATGTTTCTAGCGCTATTGCCTGCGATTATTTTGGTGTTTTTTTTTTCTTTAAAGCCTCAAAGTGATTCGCCGTGGCTTTCTCTATTAACTTCCTATCTTCTTCTATACATATTTAATAATTGGCTCAACAGTGCATTATCTTCCCCTTCATTTTCCAGTGTATTCTTGTAATAACATTACTCTATGTACAAATGAGGGAACAGAAACGGAAAGAAATAGATGAGGAATTTTAGACCTCCAGTGCCATGACAGACAGAAACTAGACAAGAGAATGTCAGACACTGAGACACGTTGTAACCAGACTAGCGATACATGGCTTTCATCACAAGGTCTGCGAAAATAAAAAATTCCACCAGCCAACTGAAGACAGCAGACGTGTACTATGCGGTGTTAAGTGTAAACTTTCTCATATCACAGAGTGTAAAAACAGAACAACATCAATTAATGAATACAGCAAAGAGTGAATACAAGTGATCAGTGGAAAAGAACATTATACTTTCGAAACTAATGCTCTTGTGCTCCTTTCTATTATTATTATTATTAAAGGAACATTTATACGCACAGTGTAGCCACCATAACAAGTTTATGACTAGTTCCTGCCACTCTAATGGACTTTCTTCCAAATTATAGATCATAGAGAACCGAATAGAGCGGCCTCTCTGTGTTAAATTTTGGACGCAATTTCATACTGCTGCGCCATCTGAAAATGACCACGGTACTACGTGAGCATGGCCACGGTGGCTCAATCGCAATAAAAGTACCCTATCCTTACCCATTCTTTTAAAAATAAAATTTAAAGCTAAACACAAGGAATGCTACTTTGTGGACAATTTTAGCATGTTTTATTCTTACTCTCTTCAGAAGAAAATTACAAGAACTTTGCCAACTTTTCAGATGTCTTTAACTATAAATTATTTTAATTTTTTTTAATTCATCAATTAGTAAGTTGACTAAAATGATTTACACAATTTCATAAGTATTTATTAAAAACCAATTCCATTTTTAGATGAACATAATGAATATGGGAAACCACTATTTATTAGAAAATAATTGGAAATGTTAGACCTATACAACAAAAATATTGGCAAAATTTTTGTAATAATTTTCTTAAGTAAAAATAAAAAATGCAAAATTGTTTACAAAGTAACATTTCTTGTGTTATTTCCATTAAGAAATATCAAACAGGATCTGGATAATGGATATGCTAAGGCAGCACCATTTGACGAGCCTGGTCTAATGAGTCTAATATGCTATTTGTTTTTTTTTTAAGAACTGAAACCATAAAGTAATTTAAGCACAAGTTTTTAAATGTTCTTAAAATGAAAATTCAAAAATACCTTGGGTTTATAAGAATGTAGCAAAAAGAAATTCTATGCATCATTTCTATATTCTGAACTACTCATATGTGAATGCACGCACATCAACTCTATTTAGTAACCAGACTTGTCTTGATTAGTTTGCTTTTAAAAATGAAATAACATGATTCATTTATTGCCTTGTATTAAAATTAATATTTTTAAAAAATTATACATTTTATAGTTACTGCAGTATGCACATTATTCAAGATGAACAGAATTTTTTCAATGAAACTTCAGTCACATACGTAGTTAAAGATTCAATATTTCAACAATAAACCTAATTACTTTATATATGTAATTTTATAAGAAGATTATTTCACATTTATTTACTAGCTTCCTATTGCCGCAAGCCCTATAATGAGATCACCTACCTTTACATTTTGATTACAAAATCTAATAGTTCATTAGAGAAGAAATATGTATATTCTCCAAGGTGCAACAAGCTGAGAATGTCCTTGGCCTACCAGCTAGCTGCTGGCCCAATATCCACCTGTGAGAAGAATCCAAATTGTTTGACATTTTAGGCTTACACACCTATTTAACCTAACACAAATGCCTACCTTCATTACTACCAGGAAATCGCTGAATAGTTGAATGTTAGGCCAAATTATTGTTGTTAAAATTGACGGAACAGTTTTGTTCTCTAAGTAATTACCAACACTTCATATTAAGATTTTTTTGCACATGTTAAATAAATGTTATAAAAGACATAGAAAGTTCTCAACGAGGTAGAAGTAAGGATGAATTAAAATTTACATGACACAATATTAACATAATTTTAAAATTTGTAATTTAAAATATGCTCTATAATAGTTCAAAAATTTGTTTTTAATAAAACACAACCACTTTTCTGCATAGTCTATAATGTACTGGTACGTTCTTGCAATACACTTGTAGATATTCTTGAAGCGCAACTTCTTTACACCTACTGTAGAGCCTGGAAAAAAAAAATATATATATATATATACATACACATATATATGTATATATACATATACAGTGAGTTTCACTTGACCTGCGGTCGTTAGTGGGAAAAGTGACTGCAAGCATTGAGTCATCAACTCACGCTGTCCATGCAATGTCTATGCTAGTGGCCGCAAATCGAGTCAAACTCACTGTATATATAATATTTGTCAATGTCCTTCACAATGAAGGTATTCCCAACCCTTATATATATTGACGATCAAGGATCGTACTATTCTAAGTAAGTGTTTTATTTAGAATTCTAGTTATGTCAATGTCCCATATCTATGGGTATTGAAAAAAAATAAAAACCAAGAATTTCATACTCTAATTTTCCAAAGGTGTTACTAATCAAAATATTGAATTCCTGATTTATTTATTATCAAATGGCTTTGGAAATGTAACATTCACAACAAGAATTGTAAAAAGATGGACTTCACACAATATGATCCTGAACCATTGTCATGGCCGTGGGTAATGACAGTCGGGCTAGATTTTTTATGCTGTAGTTTGCTCTTGTGGCTGCTGCTGTTTTCTCTTGTATATGTTGGTTGAATGATCGTAATGTTGTTTGGAGTGTCATGCCTAGGTATGTGAATTTGTTGACTGTCTTTAGTGGTTCGTCATTCAGCATTAGGATATCTTCTTGTGTGGCTCTTCCTCCTCTTCTAAATGTTAGTTGGACTGTCTTTTCTGGGTTGATGGTGAGTTTGTTTTTGTCGACCCATTGTTCTAGTTCCTGTAGTGCCGCTTGCAATTCTGTTTTGTTTGGACTTCCTAGTATCATATCATCCGCGTACATGATCAATGTCGTTTCCTGCATATTTTTCAGTATGTCGGTGATATCGGACGTTACTGCATTGAAAAGAAGTGGGCTCATAGGATCCCCTTGTAGGACACCATTGGTCTGATGGATTGCGTTTGATGTGTCTATTCCATCATCGATTTCGACGAGGTTGTATGCCAGGATGTTTTCTATTATGTTACTGAGCGGATGAGTTTCCCCTATCATATGCTTGAGCTTGGTGATTAGTTTGCATCGGTCTATCAGGTCGAAAGCCTTTTTGTAGTCTTTGAAGACTGCATGGAATTTGCCTTTTGGTCTCCGTAATGCTGTTTCTATCTCATCCATCAGGCACTTAATTGCATGTTGAGTGCTCCTTCCTCTCATAAAGCCGAACTGGCATTCTGGTATGTATCCAGCAAGTTCTACCTCTAGTCTGTGAGCCAAGATCCTTGTGAAGATTTTGAATAAGTTGTTTTCTAATGCGATACCTCGGTAGGAGTCTAGGTCTTCCCTGTCTCCTTTGCCTTTGTACAGCAGTTTGATTTTTGCTGTTCTCCAACTATTTGGGATCGTCCCTGTGTGTATACATTCATTTAGCAGTAGGGTCCAGAAGGGTAATAATAGGTCTTGTGCGACTTTCAAGTGTTCGGCTTGTATGTTGTCAGGCCCTGGGGCTTTCTTGTTTTTCATTGAGATCACTGCCTTCTGGATTTCCTCTGATGTTATTTGAAGAGTGTATTCATTTCTGTGATCTTGGGTGTTGGTGGTATAGGCTTCCTGGGTGTTCATTTTATTCAGGATACTGTAGAAGTGTTTTTCCCATGTTGTTATGGGTATCTGTCTTGGTTGTGCCACAGGTTTTCTATTTCTTAATACCAAGAAGGGGTTCTGTTTAGCTTCTTCTGCTATTTTCTTGGCTTCTTGCTCTAAGAACTCCGTTTTCTTTTCTTTTAGAAGAAGTTTGTATGTCTTTCTTTTTTCTGCGTAGTGTCTTAGGTCTTCCTCGCTTCCGTCGATTCTAACCTTGTGCAATGCTAGCAGTGTTTCTTTCCTCTCCTTATAGCAGTCTTTGTTGAACCATGGTTGGGACCTTCTTGGCTTGTTTGGTATGATGGCATTTTGTATAATGTTGTTGGTTAGCATTACTGCTTTTTCCATCTGGCCATTTGTTAGTAATTCTATTGCTTCCTGTATTTTGTCATCACATTTAGTTAGCTGTGCTGTGTTTAGTTTCCTGCTTTGGGCGTCATTCGTTCGATTCTTTGTTTCTGCGCGTTGTGTCTTCTTTATTATGAAGGTCGTTTCTATGGGTATGTGTTTTCTAATTGGAGCTGCTGGTGATGTCCATAGTCCTTTTTGTTCCTCCAGGGTGATTTCTGTCCCTCTGTAGAAGACCAGGTCAATGGCGCTTGAACCGTTGTGACAGATGTAGGTCTTTAAGGATTCTTTGTTCGCGAGCGAAAATCCTTCTTCATTAAGTGTTCTTAGCACTAGTTCCGTTTTACTGTTGGTTTTGTCAATTCTGCAGTTAAAGTGGCCGGTTAGAATGTCATCAACTTTGTCTCCTATTTTGGGCATCAGACTTAGCAAAATTTCTATGACATCCTCAGTTGTCCTATGTGGCGGGATGTATAGTCCTATGATTGTCATTAAATTTGTTTCGATCATGACCATGTTTTCTTCTGTGTGAGCTTTTATTAGATTTCCTATGGTGGGTTTGAAGAAGCTAGAGACCCCTCCTTCCGGTCTACCTTCCGTTGGAGTGGCATAAGAGTGGATTCCATAGAAGCCCTTGATGTCTACTGGTTTCAGCAGGAACGTTTCTGTGGCCAATATGGCGTCATATTGTTTAAGGTGCTCTTCTGATACGTATGAGAGGGCGTTTCTAGCTCCTTCCGTGTTCCATGTCATAATTTTTAAGTTCCTATTCGAGAGATGCTCCTTCCGAGGATCCGTATTGTCTCCGAAATCGAAAGCTTCTAACTAGAACTCCAGTTGGCCAGAATTCTGGATTTCTGCGGTGGATAGTTCAGAGAAAGGGATTCCAAGTTTGAAGGCTTTCTTCCTGCCTTTCGTGATTAGCTCTTCACAGTCGATGTTGCCTACGATACCGTTGCTGTTCACATATTTCTTCAGAGTTTCTGTATTGGTTGTATCTTTCAGCTGGCCGATGTATAACCAGGCTCTCTTTTCCGCCGCTTGTAGTTCAGCGTCGTTTCGATTGGTACCGATCACTGTGGATTTTGCATTTCGTCCCTGTGGTTTTTTATCTGCTCGTGGACTTTCTTTCGTAATCTGCACGTACGTGTCAACTCGCTTATCGTTTGGTTGGGTTTCTTCTTCTTCTGCTGTTGTTGGATTGGAATCTGGTGGTTCGGTAGTTTTCTGTCTTATGCTGATTGTGGATCTTGTCTGTAGTGTACTTGTTTTATCTTCTCTTCAATTAGGGTTCCTAGCTTGTTGTTTAGGAATTCTGTGAGAGCGTCGACTTTACTGGTAAGTTCTTCTAAGTGGATGTTGTCTCTCTTTTTCTCTTTTATCAGTTCGTGTTTGCATTTATCGCACAGCCATAACAGTTTGCAGTTCTTTCTCCTCAGAGTGTCGAATTCGCCTCCTGTCATTCCTGTACAATCCTTGTGGAACCATTTATTGCATATGCCATCACATTGGATAGATATGTCTTCATCTTTTACTCTTCTGCTACATGATCCACATATATCCTCTCCTTGTTCTTTAGCAAATTCATTGCTCTGGGTGTCGTCCTTCATTGTATTCCTCTTTAACTATGAGTTGTAATCGGTTAGTGTTTTCTGCCAACGCTTGAGGTCTCTGGAGTCTACGCATCACTGAATAACATTGGCGCTGGTCATCTCTAAATTGGGTTATCTCTGGAGATGACCAGCGCCAATGTTATTCAGTGATGCCTAGACTCCAGAGACCTCAAGCGTTGGCAGAAAACACTAACCGATTACAGCTTACTGTATTATCGGCAAAACAATTTGCGCCATCTATCGATAAAAGTATAACTAATCAGTGTTGACCCCGGTGGCTCAGTCGTCACTTTCGGCGTTTGTAATACCACATTTTAAATAATGTCTGGAATAATATTAATCAATCAGATTTTACAGCTCACCTCATATTATTGAAAAACTCAGAACTAGTTTCGAAAGGGAAACTTCTTTCGAAACTGGTCCTCTGTTTTACAAAAGTATGAGGCAAGCTGTAAAATTTGAGTAATTATTATTAAATAAAACCTCACAGAGTTATGAATATATCAATTCAGAACTTCATCTCAATTTCCAAGACCATCAACTTCCTCTTTATTCAATACATGGAATATATTCCTAACATGAGAAAAACAGTTGATTAGTTTTAGAAAACTGGAAAAATATTTTATAATTCAATTAATTCTTTTAAAGTATTCATGTAAACTGTTTTTTCTGTTCAAAATTTTCTTAGAAATAACATTATTTTTTGCATTACATTTTCTTAGAATTAAAGAAAGGATGACCCTGATTATCAAGGAAAGGTTCAAATAAAAATAGAGATATCATTTAATAATCATTTATTTATTTTAGACATATGAACAAAATAATAATAATAAACAATAAGAGAATTTAAGTAATTATGAAGAATTAATGCATTGAGATTTTTTAATTTCTTTCCCTACATATTTTACCAACAAAATTTGGTCCCTTACAAAAAAGGTAATTAAAAATTACAGGTATCTTACTGTTCTTAACATATGATAATCTCAATCAAACAATGCATTAAATCACAATAAATCATTCATTTCACTGTATTGGTGGTGAATTCAGTTATCAATGACCCCTTTCCAGATGGAGGTTAAGAGCAGCATTACTGGACATTTCCAGATCTGAATAGAAAGAAAAAAAAAGTTATACAAAGTAGGTACTGTTATGGACACTACATAGTTTTTGAATCTTTATAAACATACTACAGTTATATGAACATGAAAAAATACAGAAATCCTACGTATTATTTCAACAGAACAACCATAAAATAAGCTATAAAAGAACTGGTAGAAAATAAACATTCTCCTATCTAAAAATATCAGTTCTTTTGCTGAAATAAAAAAATTATAAAACAAGTACCGTACTTATAATTAAATATTCCTTCATTGATTTTTTTAAGTTTTAATTAATGTAATATGTTTTCAGTCTCAAGTACACATTCTGGGGTTCAAGTTACAATATATATATAAATTCAATATATGGTTATCCTTCGATAGCAGACAGTTATCTATTATGGCTTGCTATGTCTTACGTAACTTTACTCGCTCTATTAACACTGTCTTTCAGAGGTTGACCAAGATATAGACAAGGTCTGAAGAACAAGTTAAGGAGAATGTCTAGAAAAGGGTAATTCATTGGATGGAAATTATGGAAGAGTAGACATGGAATAACCAAGATAGATAGAGAATCTTATCCAAAACTTGATCCCAGAACAATGACAGGTGGCTAGATGAAGAATAGTAATTCAATATAATTACGTCAAAGATATGGCATCAATGTACCTATCACTAAAAAAAATAAGTTACTTAAAATCGTATTATTTCTAACATTATACAAAAGCATGTTTGCCCCCTAAAATTTCTGTATGCACTATATAGGCTAACAATCATACATAGGAAAATTTTCCACTAGATCACGTAAGTAATGGAACAGTCGCATAAGAATCTTGTATTATGTGCAGGAAAAATATTAAGAATTTTAACAAGCATTAGAATTTTTTTATAAAAGTAGGAAATGTAAATAAAAACAAAACCATAACCTAATAATTCCGTAAAAGTAATTTAAGGAATTTTAAAAATTCCGTGACGTAACGGAAATACGAGAGCATTCATATATTTTAATGTATTTGCGTATTAATAATACTTACTAGAAAATATTCTTTTAACAGAAAATTAATTCCATCTAATTAAACAAACAAAAATTGATACACGATGCTCCCACATTTTAAAATACGCAGCCAACATAATAGAATAAAATATACAGTTTATTATGATATAAATAAAAGAAACTAGGTATAAAAATTATTCAAAGCTAATATTACATGGAATAGTTTAAACAAACGTTTTATCAAGATAATGTTTCTACTTAAATTAAGAGTAGGTCAGCTCATTTCAAATAATAAAAAAAATATTTAATTCAGGGAGTATGTTGGCTGCACTGTCACTGTAGACGAATTTGCTTTTCGACATAGCGACTGAAGCGCCTCCAAGCGTTGGCAGAAAAAACTAGGCCAGGCATCACTCTCTTCCATTTGCGTTGGCCTGGGGTGGTCCTGACTTATCCTTTACTTATTTAACCGCGTAAAATAATAAAAAGGACGTTCCCTGGATTTCACCTACGTTAGAGTAATTGATTTGTGTTACAGTAATTGATTTAGGTTTGGTTAGCTTTTAGGTTCCTTGCTTTTTAAATGATTTGATACGTAAAATAAATTACCTCTTCATTTCTGTTATTCTATGAAAAATTCAAAATGTCGGACGGTTACCATTTTGATGTAATTTAAAGTATTGTAAAGTGTTAATGAATCAATATTCCTAACAGCTGTAACCGCCGCCTAAATATGTATAATTAACACGAAATGAAGTAGTGGAAATATGATTTTACATGGTAACCGTCCGACATTTTGAATTTTTCATAGAATAACAGAAATGAAGAGGTAATTTATTTTACGTATCAAATCACATTTAAAAAGCAAGGAACCTAAAAGCTAACCAAACCTAATTCAATTACTGTAACACAAAGCTTTTAGGTTCCTTGCTTTTTAAATGTGATTTGATACGTAAAATAAATTACCTCTTCATTTCTGTTATTCTATGAAAAATTCAAAATGTCGGACGGTTACCATGTAAAATCATATTTCCACTACTTCATTTCGTGTTAATTATACATATTTAGGCGGCGGTTACAGCTCTTAGGAATATTGATTCATTAACACTTTACAATACTTTAAATTACATCAAAATTGGCATAAGTCGCGTAAGTAAAAAGCTTGTCTTGTACAACCCCACCTAACAAGGTTTATTAATTTTTACTTCCTCTACTATTCTTATTCAATCTGTGTACACCAACTTGAAGTACGATATCTATAACAGGCTATTGAATCATTATAGGGAGATTTGGACGCAATATTTTTTTAGTTTTTTTTTCCACGTAGTACCGTGGTCATCTTAAGACCGCGCCACCGTCGCTATTTTATCGATTGTTGACGTATGACGTACAAATAAATCGAGTTGTAAAATGTAAACTCGAATTAAATTTAAATAAATCAACGGTGGAATTGTTATGTACTGCACGAAGAGAAGTTTTGAGGTTGAATATATAATAATATTGTTGATGCATCGAAGTTAATTGTTAAATTAATTAGTTATCTACAATCCGAAGGATAAAATGAAGCTGGAAAATACAGCTAATGGAAGGTAGGTGAATGATTACATATGGTATAATTTTTCTCAAAAATTTTTACTTCACAAAATAGTGTTTTCAAATAATAGGCCTAACCAGGATAATCCGTGGGCCTAACTGTGAATTATGTAAATTGGCCGCCGTATATTTTGTTTGCATCATGACATTAAAATACCCCTTAAAAATTGTTTATAGGCCTACCTAATTTATTTTTATTTCTTAACCTGTAATGTGTGTACTTATTCATCATTATTTCTTTCACAGAATAAACGAGGCTGTAAAGATCAAATCCGATGTGTGTATTTTCGTATGACAGTGATTGGGAAGTCTACACATGTATAAAATTTTAGGTAAGTAAATTTGAGGTATTCAGAGTGGATCTAATGCTGCTACCTTCATTTTACTAACTTTGAAGTTTCATTATTTTTGTTTAGTGTTTCTTATTAGATTCAGTTATGAAAGTGAGATAGCATTATTCAGAACACCCATAAGTGTAAAAATTAATCTTAAAAGATAACAGAAATGAAAAAATGAAAAAAACTTCTGTTTACCTTTCTTAATAATTTTTAAGTCCTGCAGAATAACAGTGCACATGTGCAAACATTTATAAAAAGTTTATAGAGTTGTATTGCTAGATGGAACCACATAGATGTGAAATCGATATGACCAACCTTTGCAATAAATTCCCCTTCCTAACCTAACTAAACAATTTACTTGCATATTATTTAATTAAATGTTCACTAACTTTTTAGCATCGGAATCTAACAAAATGAAATGAGTGAACATCCATTTTTGAATGTTGATTTTATTCCAATTTCACAGATATCACCACCATTTAGTAGAAATTCATTTAAGCGTTTGTGCATATGCACAACAAATCTGTATAACTTTGAAGAAATCATTGCATACATAGATAAATATTTAATAATTATAAAAAAGTTATAAGTATTGTTGCAAGTGTTTAAAATATTATCAAATGTTAGTAAAGGCAGAAGTAGTAGTACGTAGAGAAACAGTATTAAAAGAATATACTATGGAAACTGAAGGGTAAAGTAATCTAAAGTTGAGCCAAAAAAAAATTCAAGTCTAAGTAGATCCATACACATGTGCCAACAGATAAAACTGGATATAATTACAAATCATACGAACCGCCAATATACATAGCATATTAGAATGCTCGTTGCCAACCAGAGGAGAAACATTCCAATATTGAAGACTTAACTTAAAAAAGAAAGTAAATAAACACTGAATGGTAATAATGAAGACAGTGTAATCATTATTATTAGTTTATTTATGGTATTAGTATTCTGTCCTTTAAGTAAAGTATTTTCAGGTATTGTAATTTCAATTTTCAATGCAAGTTTTGACTGCTTGTGAAATATTACAAGAAAGAACTTAAAAATATGTAAGTGTATACATGTACATAATACATATACAGGGCAAGTCAAAATGTTGTGCAGGTTTTCAGAAATTTATTATGTGAAATGTAATGAACATATAATATCGTGAGACATATTGTATGAAAGGTAAACTCTCAAAGTTTAGTTGTCCACTTCTAAAGTTCCGCGTTCACCCGCAAGATGTCAACAGCAGAGCAGTAAAGGAAAATGGCGTTGACTGGGGATCAGAAGTCTTTCTGTGTGCTTGATTACCATGTAAACAACTCTGTGACTAGTGTTCAACGACATTTCCGTACCAGATACGATAAAGACCCGCCGGATGGGAGATCCATTCGTAAGTGGTACACACAATTTAGGGATTCAGGCTGTATCTGTAAACGAAAATCGACTGGCCGTCCGTCGACGAGTGAAGAGACAGTCGAACGCGTTCGCACATGCTTCGTGCGGAGTCCACAGAAATCCACCTACCGGGGAGCGACAGAACTTCAACTACCACAAAAAACTGTATGGCGGATTCTCCGGAAACGTTTACAGATGAAACCCTACCACTTGCAACTGGTTCAAGTCTTAAAACCCGCCGATTATGCTTTGCGAGCGTCCTTCTGTGTTGATTTTCTCGCATTAATGGAAGAGAATGAGTTCCATGAGAGGGTAGTTTACAGTGATGAAGCGACTTTCCACCTTTCAGGAAAAGTGAATAGACACAATGTAAGGATTTGGGGAACTGGTAACTCCCATGCAACTCTGGAACATCAACGCGATTCTCCGAAAGTGAATGTCTTTTGTGCCATTTCCCATGCAAAGGTTTATGGGCCCTTTTTCTTTCATGAACGTACTGTGAACGGACATGTTTTCCTTGATATGCTACAACAATGGCTCCTTCCGCAGCTTGAAGCGGATAGTCCAGATTTCATTCTGCAGTTGGATGGTGCCCCTCCACATTACCATGGCAGTGTTCGAGACCATTTGAATACGGCTTTACCACAACGCTGGATAGGCCGTGCATCTCAGGGTGATCAACAACTCATTCATTGGCCACCTCGTTCACCAGATCTAACCCCGTGTGATTTCTTCATGTGGGGTCTTGTAAAGGGATCATGTTTACGTACCACCACTTCCAACAACACTGCATGAACTGCGTGCCTGCATCACAGCAGCCATTGCTGATATCGACCGCGGACTGCTACAGAAAGTTTGGCAGGAGATTGAATATCGGCTTGACATCTGTCGTGTAACAAAAGGCGCTCACATAGAACATCTGTGAATATTTAAAAAAAAACTTTGAGAGTTTACCTTTCATACAATATGTCTCACAATATTATATGTTCATTACATTTCACATAATAAATTTCTGAAAACCTGCACAACATTTTGACTTGCCCTGTACAATGGTTCAGGATCATATTGTGTGAAGTCCATCTTTTTACAATTCTTGTTGTGAATGTTACATTTCCAAAGCCATTTGATAATAAATCAGGAATTCAATATTTTGATTAGTAATACCTTTGGAAAATTAGAGTATGAAATTCTTGGTTTTTATTTTTTTTCAATACCCATAGATATGGGACATTGACATAACTAGAATTCTAAATAAAACACTTACTTAGAATAGTACGATCCTTGATCGTCAATATATATAAGGGTTGGGAATACCTTCATTGTGAAGGACATTGACAAATATTATATATACAGTGAGTTTGACTCGATTTGCGGCCACTAGCATAGACATTGCATGGACAGCGTGAGTTGATGACTCAATGCTTGCAGTCACTTTTCCCACTAACGACCGCAGGTCAAGTGAAACTCACTGTATATGTATATATACATATATATGTGTATGTATATATATATATATATTTATATATTTTTTTCCAGGCTCTACAGTAGGTGTAAAGAAGTTGCGCTTCAAGAATATCTACAAGTGTATTGCAAGAACGTACCAGTACATTATAGACTATGCAGAAAAGTGGTTGTGTTTTATTAAAAACAAATTTTTGAACTATTATAGAGCATATTTTAAATTACAAATTTTAAAATTATGTTAATATTGTATGCACTATATAGGCTAACAATCATACATAGGAAAATTTTCCACTAGATCACGTAAGTAATGGAACAGTCGCATAAGAATCTTGTATTATGCGCAGGAAAAATATTAAGAATTTTAACAAGCATTAGAAATTTTTTATAAAAGTAGGAAATGTTAATAAAAACAAAACCATAACCTAATTCCGTAAAAGTAATTTAAGGAATTTTAAAAATTCCGTGACCTAACGGAAATACGAGAGCATTCATATATTTTAATGTATTTACGTATTAATAATACTTACTAGAAAATATTCTTTTAACAGAAAATTAATTCCTTCTAATTAAACAAACAAAAATTGATACACGATGCTCCTACATTTTAAAATACGCAGTCAACATAATAGAATAAAATATACAGTTTATTATGATATAAATAAAAGAAACTAGGTATAAAAATTATTCAAAGCTAATATTACATGGAATAGTTTATACAAACGTTTTATCAAGATAATGTTTCTACTTAAATTAAGAGTAGGTCAGCTCATTTCAAATAATAAAAAAAATATTTAATTCAGGGAGTATGTTGGCTGCACTGTCACTGTAGACGAATTTGCTTTTCGACATAGCGACTGAAGCGCCTCCAAGCGTTGGCAGAAAAAACTAGGCCAGGCATCACTTTCTTCCATAGAGTGACTCTCTTTCATTTGCGTTGGCCTGGGGTGGTCATCTCTATATTGGGTTATCTCTGGTCCGGACCTGATTTGTTGAAACCATAAATATGGTACATATATATGAATCACTTGATTAAATGTACACATTGTGCTCATTTAATACTAACTGGAAAGCGCACTAACGTGGGCGGAGTTAATTCATTACTTTTTGCTCATTTGTGATTTACACATTGTGCTCATTTGTGATATATCACTGGTTAGAAGTAAGGACTCTTATAAACTATGTGGTCACGGCAGGACATAGTCCCTAACCTATGTGGTCATGACAGGAAATAGTTCCACTTTATTTTCATATTTACAAGTAAAATAATGAAGTGATAATTACATCTCTTAGGTAAATACGTTTAATATAGTGCTTTATTAATATTTATTGTAATTAGATACTCTTAAAGTGGGTAGAAAAAAAGCTTGTGTACTCCCACCCGGCCTCTTTGTATCTTTAAAAGTTGCATATACGCAACAGAACTTATGTCAAATTACCGCCATTAATTTGGAAAGTGCTTCCGGGCTTGTGTTTGATCCATTTGTTTTCTTATGAAGCCAAAGACAAGGTATTATATCAAATTTGTTTACGTTTTGTGGTTTTTACTATTCTGTTTTATCTGTGCATGTTCTATATCCCTCAATGTAGGTATGTATGTAATTTGTTCCAGCTGGGATTCTTATTTTTGTCTAATAAGTTTTTAGGAAAATATTTAAAACAATTTGAGAAATATAAAATGTCTTAATTAACTAATTGGTTAATCTCCGACTTAAACCATACTTTTAAATTATATTTCTGCTGATATTTATTCTATGAAATACGTTCAAATGTAATTATTTCAAACTTCACTCACAGTACTATAACCTGTCAGCACAGTGTACATAAATTTCCATTATAGGCAGAAAGACGATATTTTCCTTATTTTAGTACACTGGTGCGCGTATAGAATTGCTTTTTATCATGTCAGAGTGTTTGTTTATACTGAATACCATTAGGTCTTGAAATTTTTGGAATATCCATTACAAATTAATCAAATTATTGGTTTACGGTTTTGTTTTTACTAACATTTCCAACTATTTTAAACACTTTCTAAAGCTTCTTAAAACGTTTACAATATTCACAAACAATATAAAACGTATTGGCTTAAGTTTGCAACATGGATCTAAGATTTTAAAGTACCTTACACAGATTCTATATTCACTTTCAAGAATTATTTGTTTTGGCTTAACTTTAGATTATCTTTCCCTTTATTTTCCATAGTATATTCTTGTAATTCTGTTGCTCTATGTGCATATTCTGCCCTTACTAACATTTTGTAATGTTTGAAACGTTTTGCAACGATACAACATTTTTTGGAAATACTTTAGTTTATCTTTCCCAATACATTTTCTATGTCCTACAGAATAACATTGATGCATGTGGAAAAGTTTTTAGAGCTGCTGCTAGATGGAACCACTTATCTGTTAAGTTCTACAGAATGTTTATAGAGCTTCTGCTAGATGGAACGATGTAACTGTGAAATCTATATCAACAACCTTCGCAATAAATTCCCAAATGTTTATTAGAAATGGACGTATACAAACTTACTCCTTCCTAACCTAACAAAATAATTTACATGCATAGTACACATACACCATATACTTATATACACTAACTTGAGCCATCGGAACCTAACAAAATGAAGTGAGTGAACAATGATTTCTTGAAATATATTTTTGATTGTTGGTCATTCCAGTTTCACAGATATCTCCATCATTTAGTGTAAGTTCCTTTAAGCATTTACGCAAACACACAGCACTTCTGCATAACTTCAAAGCAATCATTGCATTTGTAGCTATACATATTTAATAATTGGCTCAACAGTGCATTATCTTCCCCTTCATTTTCTAGTGTATTCTTGTAATAACATTACTCTATGTACTTCTTCTGTCGTTACTAATATTTTGTAATATTTTAAACATTTTTTCATTGAAACTTATAACATTCTTTTAGAATTTTTATGTATTTATTTATTTATTTATTTACTAGAAACATGGTAATATAACATTTTTAGACAATATCGTGATACTCACTAGCTGTTTTCTCTCCTCTTGCAATGTTACCACCATTAACCTTTAAGCACCCAAGTTTAAATGGCCAGGTAGCGGCAGGCTGCCCGGGTTTAAATGTCCACCTAGCTTTTAAACTCCTTGACTTTTGACTATAACTTTGCTGATTTTATTAACTCATATTTTAAAATCTGTGGGGGTCACAAACATGAAACAAGGTTTAAAGTGTTAAATATTATTGTAAGATCAGTGGTATTCACGGCAAAAACCCGTAGTGATATTTTATATCATAGAGATAATTTTTAAATTCACGATAGTTAGCAAATAACTTTCGGGATTTTAGAGTGTTGTGAATCAGGTAGAAGTGAAAAACTATACATAGATTTAGGTATATTCTCACCTCGTTCATTCTTTTGTTTATTATGTTGCATCCGGTCAGTTTTCCCCCAAAGCAGGAAAGTTTTGAAGAAAAAAAAACAGGTCACATTCCACCCACAGCCCTTATTCATTCACAGATTTGTGACTCAGAGTGAAGTTTACGATATGTCTAGTACAAAATCACTACGTTCCGCTGAAATACAAGACATTCTCGGATTGTGACAATGACAAAACGATATCAATGACAAGCTACAATCAACTGACACTTATAGCTGTGAGACACCTGACGTTTGTCAGGTCTTTGGTTCGTGAAACTAGAATTGACAGCGATGAAAAATGTACTCTTCCCCTGACGTGACAGAATCAGAAATGTACCTTTTTCTTGGCGTAATTATTCTAATGTGAAATTACGTGTTGTGGGATAGTAAGACATAAGATAAAAAGGGATGCCTAATAATCTAAAAATAATAATAATAATAATTCCATGGTGCGACAGGCCTAGAAGGCCCTTAGAGCCTACCATCCAGCTTCTGGCCTCACACTCATATGTGCCAATCACAAAGGTAGATGATCATCGAGCCAGTGCATGGGTGACATGTGCTCAGAATGTCGAGTCCCCCAGCCGTTATAGCTTGTATACTCAACCAAAAAAAATATTTTTTCATTTGTTAGACTTAACCATTCTATACAGTTTTCTTCTTCTGACTTAATTGGTGCCAAAACAACATATACTGACTTCTGACTTAGACTTGTCAGAGGCGTATTGCAGCAGGCTGATAGAACACCCTGTAGACGACTCCCTGGATAAACCTAGTATATTGAGTACAGACATTTCGTGATTTGAAGTCAACTTTAGTCAACATTGGGCCAAAACAACACATACAGACTTCCGACTTAGACTTGTCACAGACTTTTCGGAACAGGTTGGTAGAACACCCTGTAGATGACTCCCTGGTCGGTAGACATAGTATATTGAGTTCAGATATTTTGTGACTTGAAGTTAATTTTAGTCAACATTGGTCGGTAGCTTTACAAAGACTAATTTGTCGTGTGTTCGGCGTGGGGAATCTGAAAACGTGTGCAAGTGAAGTGTAAAAAGTATGATGTCGGTTTGTGAATTGGTGATTGTTTCGAGGTTTATCACACAAAAACAAACATTTAATAAACGAATGCTATCTTCACATCACGTTGCCAAGCATCTGATAACCCTGAAAAAAGGTATGTTAGAATAGTAGTATTATCCAGTATAATTTCAAGCAACCAAACAAGTCCGCCTGCTCAGAACCCATACGCTGGGTCTGCGGGCAGATTGGACGTACATTTTAAAACCCAGCATATGGGCTCCTGGGCGTTTAAAGGTTAAGATCAATTACACGATTTTTGTTATGTTATGAGGGGAGAAGTTAGTGTACATCCATTTCTAATAAATGTTTAGGAATTTAATTTGAAGGTTTGTCATACTGCAAGTGCTGCCATCTAGCGACAGCTCTATAAACTTTCTCTAGGACGTGAAAGATTTGTGGTTCCATCTTACCGACAGTTATATAAACTCATGCACATGCGCACTGTTATTCTGTAGGAATTAGAAAATAGCCTATAGTGGGAAAGGTAAACTACTGTTTTTCCAAGTTCTTCAGCAGTATTTATTTTTTACTTTTTAATTACGATATCAAGACATCTGTGCTCCCAGTGTAACTAAAAATTATTCACCATAATTTGAGTTAGTAGTGAGATTATATTTAGCATTCATACATTATAGTAAAACTAGAATAATCACAATGTTATATGTTTAAGCTTTGTTTAGAGAGTTTTGTGCCATAGCTGGGTAGCTTGTATTGGACATGCACTTTGCCTCGAGTCTCAAGAACTGATCTAATAGAATTTAAATATTTATGGGACCACAGTCTGCACAGCGTTGTGAGGAATTGTGATAGTCGCAATAAATATTGGCTCCAGATTGAGAAATGCAGCTATAACGGCTGTGGAACTTGACATGATGACTGCCAAGTCTGGATGATTATCCGTCTCTGTAAGTAGCACTGGATATGAGGCCAGCAGTAGCCAGCTGATGGGGAAATATCCTTCTATGCCCATTGTACCATGGAGTTTTTTTATTTGTATAAAAAAGTTATATGACAAGACTCCCTTGCATGGGTTTCCAGACTTGAACTTGTACTTCTTCTTCTTCCTTCCAAGTATTAGGCCAAGGCCTGTTACGATCCTATAGAAAATTTTCCCGTATGGGAAATTCTCGTATAAGACTTGAAAGCATAATAATAGTCCCTTCGATTGGTTGCTGGCCAAAGGAAGGCAAGACCAGTGATGGGCTACCATCTTATAGCCTCTGGTCAGGCTTTTCTGGAGAAGGAAAGAAAATAAAGGAAAGAAGAAATGGAAGAAAGGAAAGACTCCCTAGCCCTCAGATGCCCTAATAGCTTCGGGGTCGAAAAAACAAGAGTTAACCAAGGGAGGTTAGATAGTAAAGTTAAAAGAGTGCAAAACACAAGTAAGTGGAAGAAATGTTTTGCACAGCTTGGGCACCTTGTGGTCGCCATCCACATATCCCCTAGATGAGGACCCCTGAGGGCTGAACTTGTACTTAATTTCTGTAATTATTGTAGCCAGGTATTTGAATTACATCACTTCTTCAATGTTTATCTCATATGTGATGCAGTATTCATTCCTATTTACTAATGTGTTTGTGACAATAATTAGTTTGTTATTTAAAATTATACCAGTCTTGAGTTGTTTATAAAGAGAGGAAAAATTAAATATTTCTGTTATATAAGATGCAAAGGGACCGAAGAGAACAGTGTGATATATTATTAATTTAAGCACCACTTCCGCAGGCCATGTCACACAGGTGAGTATTATTTACAGAGAGGAGTGTATTTGCGTATTGTATGTGCGGTGGTGGTGATTGAAATCCTGTGCCTCCATGTAGTCATAAGTCTTATAATCCAGCAGCTGGCCTCACATCCACATGTGTTGACCACAGAGGTAGACTATGATTTAGCTGTGTAGGGTTACATGTGGTCACCATGTTGGGTCTACCAGCTGTTGTAACTGGTTTTCTTGACCTGAAGCAACTTACTGTGGCTACCCAAATTATTCATGATAATTGATGGCAGTGGTCTGATATTGGCCAAAATTACATGAGAAAATTTCTTCCCCCATGGGGACTCGAACTGTACCATGTCATCATGCCTTAAATCACCTGTCTTCAGCATGGATCACCGTATAAGAAGCACCAGACATAACATTCCTGTGTGAGTCCACCGCTGTGGTCTCGGGGTAGCGTGCTGCCTTGTCACGCAGCGGGCCCGGGTTTGATATCCGGTCGGTACAGTTTTTCTGGGTGAGGTTTTTATCGGGGTTTTTCCTCACCTGTAAGACAAATGCCAGGACAACTTTAAGGCCCAAACAGTCCCCGAAATCATATGGCCATCGCATTCATCATCATCATTCTTATTCATCTTAGGGACTCTCCTGGCACACCATTATCATCACCATCATATCATCGGGGCAACGTAACTCCGCCTTCCAGGCGCCCCAACCTCAGAAGTGGGTTACAAGTACGCCATGCCAGGAGAGAAACCAGGAATGTCGAAAGACAACCTGGGGCATTTGAAAAAAAAAAAACATTCCTGTGTGATAGATGAATCACTATCAATAATACCTCATGTCTTCTCAACGTATGTACATGGAGAGGTGTGTTTAAAACTTCTACATGACCAACCCTCTTAGCACTGCGATAGGACATTTTGAATTAAATGTTTCCAAGCCTGTCAGGAATTGAACCTGCAATTGATAGTCAGAAGGCTGGCATGATACTCTCTGAGCTAGTTTAATCTTCTGTTTTAAAGAATAAATAAATGTATTAGTCTGCATAGCAATAAAGGAGATAATATGTGACATGCCAGTCTGCTTAAATTCAAATAAATGAAAAGCAAAAAAGTTACTGTAGCAGTAAATGAATAATTACGTGAGAAATATATACTTTTTTAAAAAAACTGCCTTAGAATTGAATGAGAAGTTGAGGTAAAACCTAAATTTTCCAGATTAACAATATAAATATATATTAGTGATTGTTCCAACCGAATAAAAACCTTGTGAGAAATACTCTAACAAAAAATTGAAGGTCGGGGCAAGTTCTTACCTAATCTATATTACCCCATCTAATTTAATGTAACCTAACTCTAATAAACAAGTTGGCAATTGGCTATATCAGAAATGTGAATAAAATATTGGAAAACATGCAACTAGCTGTCACTAGTCCCCAATTGCAAGCGTCATAGACTGGCACATCTCATACAATAGCTGCATAAAATGTTTACTCTGTGATGTGACAGGCCTAGAGCCACCTGCTGTCTTCACATCTGTGTGTTTTAGTTACAGAGATGGACAAACATTGAAGCAATATGGTGGTGCCACATATTAGCTCCCCCAGCCGTTACAGCTGGATTTTCAAACTTGGAGCCTCTACTTATTGTAGCTACGTAAATTCCTCACGGTGCTGGGTGGGCAACAGGTTCATTCTAACCCAAATTCCATGAGAAAATTTGTTTCCCATGGGAATTCGTATCACAGCAAGTGTCCTAGATCTGCACCACAGCATTGTGCCTTAAACCTCTTGGCTATGTGCAATCTAATGTACAGAAAAATGGATCAGTTGATTGTGTTTTAATGTTATTGACATTTGCAGATAATCTGACTGACGAATTACCAGTTTTCTGTCGGGATCAAGAATCATCTAACAAGTATGGAATCACAACTTCAAGTAAGTTATTGTGCAAGATTATATGTAAATGCAATCATAATATGTAAATAAACACAGACTTGCTGTGTGTAATAATTTGTTTATCTAACTAAAATCTCCTCTACTATTTAATTTTGTACTAGAGCATGTCGTTAAATCTTTAGAGAATGAGGAAGGCTTACAACTCAATGGTATTAATAAGCTGTTAGTTTATGCTGATGATGTAGTACTATTGGCCGATAGCGAGGAGATACTTAAGGTCAACACGCACACACTATTGAGTAACACTAAGAAATTAGGACTGGAATATCAATAAAACTAAATATATGGTCACACATACATTATATAATGGAAATGGACAGCTAATGACAAATGAGGGAAATTTTGAGGAAGTGGCTGAATTCAAATATCTAGGAACAGTAATCATAGATAGGAATGAGATGCACAAAGAAATTAAACATAGGCTCAATTCTGCAAATGCGTGCTATTATGGATTACAGAGACTCTTGATGTCCCAACTCCTTTCAAAAAATGTTAAACTGAAAATATATAAAACTATTATTCTACCAGTTATATTATATGGATGCGAAACATGGACTCTTACTTTAAGGGAGGAAAGGAGATTACAAGTATTTGAGAATAAAGTACTTAGGAAAATTTTTGGACCAAAGAGAGATGAACAGACAGGTGAATGGAGAAGACTACATAACAATGAAGTACATGGTCTTTATAGGAAGCCAGATGTAATCAGAACAGTTAAATCTCGTAGACTGCGATGGGCAGGACATGTTGCACGTATGGGGAATGAAAGACTTGCATGGAAGCTTCTTGTAGGAAAGCCAGAAGGAAAACGCCCAGATGGTAGACCAAGAACGAGGTGGGAGAATAACATTAACTATGATATGAGGGAAGTAGATTATACAGGGAATGATTGGAAAGCATTAGCTCAGGATAGGGATGTATGGAGAGCTTATGTCCGTGCGGCCATGGACCTACTGGTTCGATAGTGCCAGTAAGTAAGTAACTAAAGAGAATTCTTTTTCCTCAACTGGGATTTGAGAATTTTGTGTTTGGCCAGTAAGTTTCCTGAATAACCAATCATAGATCACAAACACACAAATTTTGAGATCTTTGGTTCACACCCTGATTGAGGCAAAAATTCTTCTCTTTAGTTGTAACTAACTAACTAACTAGCTAATTCACTAGCCCTATCAAACCAGTAGGTTCATGGCTGCGTGGATATAAGGTCTTCATATAGCCCTGCCCTGAGCTAAAGTTTTCCAATCATTCCAAGTATAATCTACTTCTCTCAAATCGTAGTTAATGTTATTATCCCACCTCATTCTTGGTCTACCAACCAGGCGTTTTTCCACAAGAAGCTTCCATGCATGTCTTTCATGCCACATGTCCTGCCCATCACACTCTATGAGACTTAACTGTTCTTATTATATCTGGCTTTCTATAAAGAGCATGTAATTCATTGTTATAAAGTTTTCTCCATTCACCTGCCTGTTCATATCTCTGTGGTTCAAAAATATTCCTGAGAACTTTATTCTCCAATACTCGTAATCACCTTTCCTCCCTTAAAGTAAGAGTCCGTGTTTCACATCCATATAAATATAACTGGTAGAGTCGTTTTATATATTTTCAGTTTAACGTTTTTTTAAAAAGAGTTGGGATGCCAAGAGTCCCTGCAATACATAATAGCTCGCATTTACAGAATTGAGCCTATGTTTAATTTGTTTGTGCATTCCATTCCTATTTGTGATTATTGTTCCTAGGTATATGAATTCAGCCACTTCCTCAAAATTTCCCTCATTTGTCATTAGCTGTCCATTTCCATTATATAATGTATTTCTACGTGTGACCATATATTTAGTTTTATTGATATTTACTTTCAGTCCTAATGTCTTGGTGTTACTCAGTAGTGTGTGCATGTTGGCCTTTAGTATATTCTTGCTATCACCCAATAGTATTCATCATCAACATAAACCAATAGCTTATAAATACCTTTGAGTGGTAGGCCTTCCTCACCCTCTAAAGTTTTTATGGCATGCTCTAGGACAAAATTAAATTGTAGGGGAGAATGTGCATCTCCTTGCTTTAACCCACTGTGGATTTCAAAAGTATCCGAAAACTGTTTGCCTACACGCGCTCTACTCTTTGTGCCATTTAGACACATTCATATAAGTCTAACTAACTTTTTAGGAATTCCGAACTCCAGCAGGATACTATATAACCTCTCCCTCTTAATTGAATTGTATGCCTCTTTGAAGTCTACATATAGTTGAAGTACAGTGCCATTATATTCCCATTTCTTTTCTAAAATGTGTGTTTCATTTAATTTTTTCATATGCACGGTGTCTCGGAATATGTGTGCATTAATTTTTGAGATTGCTGAGGTGTCTTAAATGAACAGTTTGTGGTAAGCTATGACATATTCTTGAGATTGCTGAGGAGTCTTAAATGAACATTTTGTGATAAGCTGTGACATATTCTTGAGATTGCTGAGGAGTCTTAGATGAACAGTTTGTGATAAGCTATGACATATTCTTGAGATTGCGAGTCTTTGATGAACAGTTTGTGATAAGCTATGACATATTCTTGAGATTGCTGAGGAGTCTTAGATGAACAGTTTGTGATAAGCTATGACATATTCTTGAGATTGCTGAGGACTCTTAAATTAACAGTTTGTGATAAGCTCTGACATATTCTTGAGATGCTGAGGAGTTTTAGATGAACAGTTTGTGATAAGCTATGACATATTCTTGAGATTGCTGAGGAGTCTTAGATGAACAGTTTGTGATAAGCTATGACATATTCTTGAGATTGCTGAGGAGTCTTAGATGAACAGTTTGTGATAAGCTATGACATATTCTTGAGATTGCTGAGGAGTCTTAGATGAACAGTTTGTGATAAGCTATGACATATTCTTGAGATTGCTGAGGAGTCTTAGATGAACAGTTTGTGATAAGCTATGACATATTCTTGAAATGGAACATTTATATTGATAAGTAGCAGTGTGATTTTTTGGTAATAATGAATTACACATAATGTTCAGAAAATGAATAAAATTAACAAATATTGTAAATCTTGTGAAGTTTATAAGGGGTTGGTCATTCACAGAATCCAATTATTTTCATGAATAACTCTATATTATGAAAGTAGAGCCTGAAGTCTCATTTTTATGTGAAATATCCATAAAAACAAACAAAATGGGATTTTTAAATATAATTCACCAGCTGATTGCCTGGGTATTTCTTCTTGTTATCAATCAGCTAAGTGACCCATTTATCTGACACTAATCATGTAATCTTAAACCTACTAATTTTCATCTCTCCTCACCCCATAGCTGTGCAGGTGTCAAACATGTCATCTCATCTGACACTAATGATTGTTAACCATCTTGAAGAGTATGAACTAACCACAAACCTTGGTCATTTTGGACATATTATTTTCACCCTCCTAGGTGTGCTATGGGTCATACTTGATGTTATGTGACATCTGAACTGTCACCAATCGGTGTACCAACCCTTAAAACTATGGTTTTATGATAGTTTAAGATTTTAATTAAATGTTTTATACCCCACCTATATCCAGTCTTCTAATTAAACTGGTTTTGAAGCATGGGTAGTTTCATCTTCAATAGTTTCTTGTCAACAAGTTCAATAGTTAATAGTTAATAACACTGGACAACAAAATTTAACGTTTTGTTAGTTATAGAATTAAAATTACCAGATTTTGATGTATTTTTTCATGCTGAACACGCAAATGACAATGAAATTGTCAGCAGTGGTCCATTTTTTCGTAATTTTGACAAATTTTTTTCAGTAAAATAAAATGCCTTCTTAAATCTGGTAATATTAAGACTAGCGTACCTCAGTTAAGAGCGTTTCCTTTTAGATTGTCTGCTGTAACGGACCTTGGGGACATCTCTCACCACTGACCAAGAATAGTCTGCTATCATAGATGTATTCTATTTGCCTTGGTATCGTATTTAAAATGATGAGATCGTCTGGTGAAAATGTTCTCATGTTCATCAGAAACTGCACCAGTTTTCCAGGAAAAGTCCAAATGAGAAGCACAAAATTGATTTTTAATGACATATTGCACCCCTTTCACGATAAGCTAGTAACATATTGTCCACATGTTGCCTGTTGTTTGGGGCCCTGTGGTTCCCCAAGAAATTTAAGATAACTACTCTAAATGATTCCCATGCATTTTTTTTTCTTTTATATTCAAATTTTCCGAAAAGTGTTTACCCTTGAATAATTCTCTGACCAAGGAACCAATAAAAATACCTTCCTTAATTTTAGTTGTACTTAGTCGCGAAAATGTTGTATCTAAATGTGCCCAAATCAAGTACCTAAATGCACTCACATCATTAACACTGCCTTAAGACTGGACTTTGATGAATTTCAAAATAATCGCCACTCTTCTGGTTTGTGTTGGTTGTTTATAGCAGACATTAGACCTTGTATATTGTTACAGAATTCAATGTAATTTTTTTAAATTGCTCAAATGGCTTCTGGCGTGTTCTATATGCAGAGACCTTTACATTCTCGCCAAGATACTTAAACTGTCTAACTCGTAAAGCCAGGAGCTCTGCTTTGGCTTTTGAGAGTTCTGTGTCTCGGACAAGGTCATTTAATTCCTCTTGAGTCATTCTGTGTGACTGAGTTGGAATTTCAGGATTGAGGTCAGGATCATGGGATGTGGATGGTCTAGGTATTCCTTCCAAAGTGCTGGATTTCGTTTTATCGTCTGAATCAGTATTATAGGAGTCTGGTAGTGCTGGAATAAGAAGATCTTTAGAGTGTGACACTGACGAATAGCTGGAGGTATGTTGGGATAATTCTTGGCTGATCTCTTCTTCTTTCAAAATAAACTTAACTGATGGGACCATGCAGTAATAACGATCACTTACATGATTAGTTTGTTCTCTCCAAATCATGAGGATTTCTTCTTTTCTTTCAACCAGTCACTATGATTTGCAGAACATGCCATTGTAGCAAAGATGTGGAGCAAAATGTTTGCCAAGATCCTCTGTTTTGCATCCAAAATAAGATTGGTACGCTTTCTTAATAAATAGAATTATATGTCCATTTTGCGATGCGAAACGTCACTTTACTCAAATATAACAAAAGTTATGTGGACTATGTACACAATTTCGTGGCATTTTAGCTTTTATTACACTGCAATCGCATCTCTGCGCATAATTTTAAAAATGTATCTGAGAAAATGTAAACCTCACTCATGTGTTCTACACCACAAAAATTCACATCTATATAACTTATACACCAAGGAACGAACCATTGTTCACTCACAAAATTCCACTTCAACTGATTTCACGACCTGTTGGGGTAAACGCCGACCCTTTAAGATAAATCATATTTATATATTATACAGCTGTCACTGTCTCACTTCCTCTAATGGGTATTTCCATGACCTTTACACTGACTACAATATTCCCAGCATATGCAGTAACACTAGGTATGCTGATAATTTAAAAACCAGACCACTGCCGTCATTTTAATTGTCATATTCGTAATTAAGAGTTTCATCATAATAAAAAACGCTCACTTTTACTTCCGAAACTTTTTGGCTGTTGTCCAGTGTAATCACAGTTACAGTTATAATTGTATTTTTCATCCCATCAGTTCACTTAGGTATGTTGATGTTCTAACTGGGGTTAAAGTGCCATCGGGACTGTGACCAAACAACATAGCTAACTTGAAATTAAGCATTTGGTACTCATTTCAGTATCTTTCTGAAATTTTATTTTTCACACTTTGTCTCCACTCCCTTCCTCTTAGGGGAGCTTGAGTACAAACTTGGGCTTAAATGTGAAAGACACTGTCGCTAGTAAGGGGCAAGCAGTGACACTGGGACTGCCAACAATTGGCGTAACAACCTCAAAATATATGAATTTGACACTAATTTTGGGCGTTTTCTATTATGTTTAAATGTCGCTTCCCTCTCATCATCCTTGTAGGGATGCTAGCGGTTTCTTATTCCAACAGCACTTTTTCCATACTGTAAGATATATCTGTACTGATTGGTTGAAATCACTCCATGTGTTCTAAAGGTTCTGCTGGAACATATAAAGGTAATATATAGTTTTTCCATTTTAACCCCGTCACCCTCCAGGTGTACATTACCCATTAAAGCCATTTTTCCAGATTATAATTTATGGGTGCACCAAATTGTGTTGAAATTGCTCCAAGTATTCTAGAGTTACTCATTCATGTACCTTCATTTGTTTATCTTGAAAACGTACTTTTGTTCTCTTATGAAATATAATCATCTGAAAACATGTTTACAACCAACAGTCTGTTATTTAGATTTATTTTTCTGATAGACTATGGTTCCTTATCGCAACTGTCAGACTAAAATGTCTTTCCAAAACAAAGAGAAAATATCCTTCATTATTAACCCCTGAGCGCGGTTTGACGTAAATATACGAGACCGGCTTCCTCCCTTCTGTGCGGTCATTTAAAAGTCCATGCAGTCCATCTGCGCGATAGTATTTTTAAACTACTCACCCAGTAACTTATTTTAGATAACTAACTAACTAATTCACTAGCACTCTCGAACCTGTAGTTCATGGCCGTGCTGACATAAGCTCTCCATACATCCCTATCCTGAGCTAATGTGTTGTAATCATCCCCTGTATGATCTACTTCCCTCAATTCATATTTAATGTTATTCTCCCATTTATTCTTGGTCTAGCAACTGGCCGGTTTCCCTTTGGTTTTCCCACAAGACGCTTCCATACACGTCTTTCATTACCCATTCGTGACAGATGTCCTGCCCATCGCAATCTACGAGACCTAATTTATGTCATTATATCAGGCTTCCTATAAAGATCATATAGTTATCTGTTATGTGGAGCTTATTTTAGATATATACCAAATTATTAATAAATTATATTTAGTTACATTATATTTCTAATCTTACCTTGGTTATACATATCCTTTGCTCACGGAAAGTCGATTTTGATATTGATTGTAGAGCGTATTTATTTGTTTCTTCAACAATAATATTCAACAACGTATGGTCAAATATTTTCTCGAATATAGCAATAATGTCCCCAGAAACATCGAACTGTGGACCACTGATGTCACAGAATGTCTCTCGTATTAAATTAAACGTGTCCATATTTTGCCATACAAAATCTCCTAGCCCTTTAGCAATCAAAACACTTGTAAGTGTCTGAATATGTCCCTCGTCAACACAGCAGATGTCACTATCACTTATATCGTGAGGAGGTTGTGTATAGTCAAGTGCAAAGAAACTATCCTCACTATCTGATATAGACGCTAAATCACTATGTTTATCAATCTCATCTAAAATTTTGTTGACAAACTTAAAATGTTTTTCTTCTGACAACACTTGGTTTTCTGCACAGACATGAGCCACGGTTTCGCAAAGACTGCGATAATTGTTTCAAAAGAAAAGTTTGAGACCACACAATGAGACACTTTACAGATATTTATTCTTTTTCGACAAAAATAAGGCACAGGATATGTTCAGAAGAGGGTCTGGCTGAAAAAAAAAAAAAAAGTATTTCCTTTCACTTACAAGTAGCCACCTCATTCCACTTGCCCTGTCATAAATTATGTCGTAACATGAAGGGGAATCTTTCCTTAACAGGGTGACAAAAAATAAGTTCTCCAACATGTAAAACAACCTAGTTATAGGCTTTGGAAATCATAGATGTACCACGCATGTTGACATGGCAATCTGCATGTGGATATTTAAAAGTCCTGACGTTTTAACACGTCCTTCTGCATCTGGGAAGGGAACGCAATGTTTAAATGTCCACGTTGATGGGTTAATACCTTTGGACCTGTTGAAGTATGGAAACTTTTCGGTAAGAATAAAGTGTACATATATTTGATAAATAAATTCTTGATATGATCGATGAGTTAGCTTGTCATGTTCAAGGGTTGAGACTGTTCTAGACTGTATGTTCAACAACAGGATTGATAAGTGGGGTAATGTTATGTGTATATGAAAATTGTTGTAAACTTAACAATTGAAATAATTAGTTACTAGATTTTAATGTTAAGGACAAAGGAAGAAAATTATGAAGAAGGTCTGAATTCAAATACCTAGGAACAATAATTACAAATAGGAATGACGTGCACAATGAAATTAAACATAAACTCAATTCAGGAAATGCATGTCATCCCAGCTTATCTAAAAAAATGTCTAACTGAAAATATATAAAATCTTATTCTCCCAGTTCTATTATCTTAATGTGAAACATGGATGCTTTCTTTATGGGAGGAGAAAAGATTACATGCATTTGAGAATAATGTTCTTGGAATTTTTTTGTATCAAAGAGAAATAAACAGACAGGTGAATGGAGAAGACTTCATAACTACATGAGCTTTATAGAAAACCTGATATAATAAGAACTTGTAGACCAAAATAATAATAATAATAATAATATTAACCACTGATATTAATATAAAACTAACACACACTTGACCCTTACTAATGAGTATGTAAACTTGCATAATTGCATGTGATTTATCTTGACAATGTATCATTCCAGGTTTGGTCTTGTACAGGATGTTTCAATTTTCCTTGTGTGTGTCATCTCAGACATCTCAATACTCCCAGAACTTTTCATTCCATATTTATTATCCATTCTATTCCTCCTCCTCCTGATAATTTTTATTATATGTTCTATCCACTTGGTCTTCCAAATAGCCTCTTCCTACTTTTTATTTCATTTCCAATGCTCTTGTTGGTAGCCCATCCATTTAACATGTCCAAACCATTGTTAAGTGAATGGCATTTAGATAGATTACTAAGAAGAATGTTGCAAATGAAATAAAAAATAGGTAGTGATGATTAGGAATACCAAGATTGATATGGAACGCCACTACAGAGATGGGTAATGTTTAAGAACTCTCTAAATGACAGTCCTCTAAGTTTACACACAATCAAGTAATATATAAAAGTTAGATTGCAACACTGGCAGCACCACCAGTCTCAGTGTGGAGAGAAGCTTGTGAATTGAGTGGTGGTGGTAGTTCATTATTGTGCAATGCCTTGAACTAAGTCTCTTAACAAAATGTTCACCAAACAGGAGCAACATTTATGGATCCAACTTGAACTGTACAAGGTTGTGGTGCACAGGACTGTTATCAGCATTGCCTTATTGCACCGTGGCAAGATGGGAAAAAGTGTTAGCCGAGTGACTTCTCTTACCATCAGTGCCTCGTTAGCATGTTTTACCCATCTTGTCACTAGACAACAAGGTCAGTGCTGCATCACACATGCTTCACATATTCTGTGACCTCGTGTAATTTCAGTTTTGATCCATAAACTTTTCTCAATATTGAAAACTTGTTGTCATGGAGAAGCTGTAGTTGGGAGCACTGCAGAACTCTACTGAATAATGAACAACTGTCACCAGTCACTGCACAAATACTTATAACATTCTTCTCTCAGCTCATGTGACTTCCAAAAGACCACTGTGTGTTGACACTCCCTGTAAAATATTCTATTGTAATTTGTATTGTAAGCCCATGTTTTCCCTTTACAGAGATTTAGGCGCTCCCCCCTACAGGGAAGAATTTGAACTATACTAATTTAGTTACATTTGTTTTTGTATAAATGCCATATTGAGTGGTTCCTGGTCAGTGTTCCGCCTCATACTGACATGTAGGAAACCAAGGTAGTACTAGGACGGGAAAATTCGGTAAATTTTGCTTAGAGGCCTTTTCATTCAGGCTTAAGGAATTTTTACGAGCCTGAAAATCTTCAGACTCGGGACCCACGGCTTAAAGTCCCTCCCAGAGGACTTGCTCCTTGGATTTTCCATCCTAAAAAATCCATCGACCCTGACCGGGTTTGAACCCGCGACCCTCGGGACCAGAGGCAAGAATTATAACCACTAGCCCACCGCGCCTAAATATAGAAAACTGCTACCTAAGGAATTTCGACTTTTTCATCCAAACCTATATTGATAACACCTGTTTAATTTGACTTCCAAGTAAGTGGTTCCAGGAAGCAGCATTTTGGGTGATGCAAGTCATTGCTAATTCTCAGTGATTAAATATAGATTATAATTTTTTTTTCTAAAATCTCCAAAATGCCTGATAATATTTGCATATGTTTTCTGTAATACTCTTTTTAGAAGCTTAGTTTTGATATCATGATGATATAGTGTGATTTTTATTGAACAGGATGTGAAAGTAGAAGTTAAATCAGAAGGAGAAGATGAAACTGATTACATTACTGTTGATCAGCGAACATTACCAGCTTCCGAAGAAGCAGAACTCAAGGTAATGTTTCTATTGATATATTCACAATTTGGCAATGGGATTAATAGAACTTGGTACTTGAGACAACTAATTCAGAATCTAAACGAGGATGCAATGTTGCTACTATACATGGAGTGACAGCAGTAAGCACCAACTCCTCAGAAAATGTAATTCAGACATGGTAGCATTATGCAGTGAACATTGTCACACAACAGCTGCATAACTAAGTGATTTCCTCAACAAGTCAAATTTATTTTCTGATTTGAATAATGAACAACTGTCACCAGTCACTGCACAAATACTTATAACATTCTTCTCTCAGCTCATGTGACTTCCAAAAGACCACTGTGTGTTGACACTCCCTGTAAAATATTGTATTGTAAGCCCATGTTTTCCCTTTACAGAGATTTAGGCGCTCCCCCCTACAGGGAAGAATTTGAACTATACTAATTTAGTTACATTTGTTTTTGTATAAATGTCATATTGAGTGGTTCCTGGTCAGTGTTCCGCCTCATACTGACATGTAGGAAACCAAGGTAATACTAGGACGGGAAAATTCGGTAAATTTTGCTTAGAGGCCTTTTCATTCAGGCTTAAGGAATTTTTACGAGCCTGAAAATCTTCAGACTCGGGACCCACGGCTTAAAGTCCCTCCCGGAGGACTTGCTCCTTGGATTTTCCATCCTAAAAAATCCATCGACCCCGACCGGGTTTGAACCCGCGACCCTCGGGACCAGAGGCAAGGATTATAACCACTAGCCCACCGCGGCTAAATATAGAAAACTGCTACCTAAGGAATTTTGACTTTTTCATCCAAACCTATATTGATAACACCTGTTTAATTTGGCTTCCAAGTAAGTGGTTCCAGGAAGCAGCATTTTGGGTAATGCAAGTCATTGCTAATTCTCAGTGATTAAATATAGATTATAATTTTTTTTTCTAAAATCTCCGAAATGCCTGATAATATTTGCATATGTTTTCTGTAATACTCTTTTTAGAAGCTTAGTTTTGATATCATGATGATATAGTGTGATTTTTATTGAACAGGATGTGAAAGTAGAAGTTAAATCAGAAGGAGAAGATGAAACTGATTACATTACTGTTGATCAGCGAACATTACCAGCTTCCGAAGAAGCAGAACTCAAGGTAATGTTTCTATTGATATATTCACAATTTGGCAATGGGATTAATAGAACTTGGTACTTGAGACAACTAATTCAGAATCTAAACGAGGATGCAATGTTGCTACTATACATGGAGTGACAGCAGTAAGCACCAACTCCTCAGAAAATGTAATTCAGACATGGTAGCATTATGCAGTGAACATTGTCACACAACAGCTGCATAACTAAGTGATTTCCTCAACAAGTCAAATTTATTTTCTGATTTTGCTCGTTGACGGAATATAACTTTATTTTGTTAATTAGATCGTATGTATCCAGTTTTGTTGTGAGGTAACAATATTACCAGCCAGTAGAAGCATTTGTTAGTTTTTACTTTCAGGTAAATCTCCACTCCTATTGGCCACACTTTTATTAATTTTTGGAAAATACATTTGTAGTTGTTATTCAGTGATATACATGTTGTATTGTTGCACATCGCTGGACAATATTTTTATTTTTGATTTAATTGAAAATACAAAAGAAAAGTTATGTAGATAGGAAATAACACTATGAGGTTCTTTAATATTGTTTATTTTTTATCATTTCACTCACCTCATACTTCATAATTTATAGCAGACCCAGGGTTTCTTCACGTAATTCGTGACATTGTCAATGCTGCGTCATGTTCACAACATGACGCAGCTTTGACAATGTCACGAATTACGTGAAGAAACCCTGGGTCTGCTATAAATTATGAAGTATGAGGTGAGTGAAATGATAAAAAATAAACAATATACAAAAGAAAGTTACATTATGAGGTTTTACATAATAAATAAATTTGGTCTGTATTCCTCTTACCTTATAATTATAATTGTTTCTGTTAAGATATATGTTTGAAATATGTTTTCTCTATCATGAGTTGCTACAGACTCAGTTGATGGAGCTAACATGCTTTGAAACATATGTATTAATAGAAAGAACTATATGAGGTAAGAAGAATACTGACCAAACTTATTTATTTTGCATTTAAGTTAACTCACCACTCCCAATGGTCTGAATTAATTAAATATTGTATGCCGAGTTTTGTTTGGAAAAAACAATAATTGTGCATATAGTTCATGAACACACATTTATGTTTATATATACATATTGCTATGGTCATTTTCAATGTCTAGTGAAATTGATGAACATTTACATTTTTAAATTATGTAGATAGGAAATAACACTATGAGGTTTCTTAATATTGTTTATTTTTTATTTCACTCACTTCATACTTCATAACTCCTAGCAAATCATCACATCATTTGTGACATTCTCAATGCTGTGTCACATTCACAACTGACATCCAACGGCCTTCTATCCTGCAGACTGACCTCCATGCCATCTGATGGCTGACCGACTAACTTCCAAATCAGTCCTCTCTCCTTATAACCGGGTATTTCAAAATTCATAGTTGTATTTTCATTCTTGCATATGTAAATTTTTTCCCAAATTGTGAGTTCCTTCGGTTTTTCCAATTGTTTGAGTAATTTTGTTTTGGTTTCTATTCTATGTTTTTCTGACCAGGCATGTGCAGCTATTGCAGATTTTTCGGTTTCTCCATTTTTAACATTTCTGAGGTGTTCCTTTAATCTTGTATTTAGATTCCTTTTTGTTTTTCCTATGTATATCTTTTCACAATCTTTACAATTAATTTGATAAATTCCTGATTTTTTGCAGTCTTCAATCTTTTCATTTTTGTTGGTTTTTATTAAATTACCTAAGCTGTAATCATTTTTCGGTGCTAATTTAATGTTGAATTTGTTGAAGATTTTTTTTAATCTTGTCAAATACTAAAGGATGGTATGTGAACTTCTTGAATCTTTTACCAATATTTTTATCTGTCTGAAGAGTACTTTCATTAATCATTTTTTGTTCTTTAAATTTATTTATTTTCTTGTGTATCATCTTCTCTTGAAAACCATTATCCTTCGCAATTTTTATTATGTGTTCTTTCTCTTTATTGTAATTTTCTTTGCTCATGGGGACGTTCACAAGTCTGTGTGTTAAACTATTAAATACTGCCTGTTTGTGTGAAAAATGGTTAAATCCTGTAGCTTTTATATAATTGTCAATGTGAGTTTCTTTTCTGTAGATTCCAAATTCTATTTTCTTTTTTTCCTCATTCCTAATCAATTTAAGGTCTAAAAATGGTATTTCATGATTATTTTCTACTTCCATTGTAAATTTGATTGTTTTATTTTGAATATTTAACAGTTTAATGGCATCTTATAATTGTTTCTGTTTTACTATTGTTATGATATCATCTACATATCTACTCCAAAATTTAAACATCAAAGGGTGTGCTTTGGTTACATGACATTCAAAGTTCCCCATAAACATATTTGCTAAGAATGGTGATAATGGATTTACCATTGCAAGTCCTGATTTTTGTCTAAAGTACTTTCCTCTAAAGGTGAAGAACATTTGATTTAAGCATAATTTTGTTAATTTTATGTATTCTTTAACACCATCATCATCTAATTTGTTTTCTTTCAACCATTTTTCTAAAATTTTCAAAGTTGTGTCAGTCGGGATGTTTGTGAACAATGAAGTAACGTCAAATGAGACCAATCTTTCTGAAGGTTCTATTTCTACATTTTCTAATTTTTCCACTAATTTGTAAGAATTTTCTACTGCTAAATTTTCAAATTTTTCCATACCTTTAAATTTATTGCTTAGCCATTTTGATATGTTATATGTCGGTGAGTTGATATTGTTGATGATAGGTCTCATTTTCTTTCCGTCCTTGTGGATTTTAGTAAGACCATGAATGTTGGGGTTTCTAGGATTTGGTATTTTTAATTTAAACTTTTCCTTTTGTGTCATAACTTTTTAAATCAATTTTAGGCTAGTTTCAACTTCCTTAATTGTTTTTGCAAGAGGATTTGTTTTTATTTCTTCATATTCTTCTCCCTTTAATAAATTCTCCATCCTATCATTGTAATCTTCTTTATCCAAAATTACCAAATTATTCCCTGATTTTGAAAAAACAACATTTTTATTGTTAATGTTTCTTACTTTCTTCATATTTGTTTTGCATAGGTTTGCTATTTTTGTGTTTTTAATTTTTTCAATAACTTCCCCACATTCTTTTCTGATTGTTTTGTGTTCTTCAAAATTCATGTCATCGATAGCAATTTCAACATCAGCTACGTAATCTTCTAATTTGTTAGAGTAACTAATGTATGTTTTCAATCCCTTGTCCAAAATAGATATTTCTTCTTTATTAAAGTTTTCGGATCATAGGTTAATTACATTCTCATTTTTTTTATCCCCTCCTAATTTAGTGGTTATTTTTGTACTTTTATTTTTCTTCAATTTATTTAACTCAGGTTTTAAATTAATTATCTTTTTCTTTTGTACATCAATTTTTTTCTTCATTTTGAGGTTCAGTTGGTTGTAGAAGTTTTTTCTAGGTTATCCCACACTATTTGGCCTGAACTGCTGCTTAATTTTAAATGCAAAAAGTACAGTTCAACGTCTATTTTAGATATAGTTGTATAATGTTTGATTTTTTCAAAATTGAGAGTTTTCTTTTCTAAAATTTTACATAACTTAATAAACTTGGCTATCAAGTCATAAGAAAACAAGAATAACGTAAACATCTGAGACAAGAAGGTGGTTCCAAAAATACAAAATTTCAACGAACATTTTTCGAAAACTAAAATAGAAATTAAAAGATACTTGAAATTAAAAGAACGTAGAAACAAAATACCTGCAGATATCAAATTCATTAACAAATGTTTGGAAAAGAATATCACTCCAAAATTTGTTTGGAAAATGGTTAAAAACAACAATAACCAACACCAAAACATTTTAGAAAAGAAAACTCTCAATTTGGAAAAATCACACATTATACAACTATAAGTAAAATAGACGTTGAATTGTACTTTTTGCATTCAAAATTAAGCAGCAGTTTAGGCCAAATAGTGTGGGATAACCTAGAAAAAACTTCTACAACCAACTGAACCTCAAAATGAAGAAAAAAATTGATGTACAAAAGAAAAAGGTAATTAATTTAAAACCTGAGTTAAATAAATTGAAGAAAAATAAAAATACAAAAATAACCACTAAATTAGGGGGGGATAAAGAAAATGAGAAGAATGTAATTAACCTATGATCCAAAAACTTTAATAAAGAAGAAATATCTATTTTGGACAAGGGATTGAAAACATGCATTAGTTACTCTAACAATTTAGAAGATTACATAGCTGATGTTGAAATTGCTATCGGAAAACAAACAATAATCAGAAAAGAATGTGGGGAAGTTATTGAAAAAAATTAAAAACACTAAAATAGCGTACGTATGCAATACAAATATGAAGAAAGTAAGAAACATTAACAATAAAAATGTTCTTGTTTTCCTATGACTTGATAGCCAACTTTATTAAGTTATGTAGATAGGAAATAACACTATGAGGTTCTTTAATATTGTTTATTTTTTATTATTTCACTCACCTCATACTTCATTATTCTTGTTTTCCTATGACTTGATAGCCAACTTTATTAAGTTATGTAGATATGAAGTATGAGGTGAGTGAAATAATAAAAAATAAACAATATTAAAGAACCTCATAGTGTTATTTCCTATCTACATAACTTAATAAAAATGTTGTTTTTTCAGTCAGACAAAGGGAATAATTTGGTAATTTTAGATAAAGAAGATTACAATGATAGGATGGAGAATTTATTAAAGGGAGAAGAATATGAAGAAATAAAAACAAATCCTCTTGCAAAAACAATTAAGGAAGTTGAAACTAGCCTAAAATCAATTAAAAAAATTATGACACAAAAGGAAAAGTTTAAATTAAAAATACCAAATCCCAGAAACCCCAACATTCATGACCTACCTAAAATCCACAAAGACGGAAAGAAAATGAGACCTATCATCAACAATAACAACTCACCGACATATAACTTATCAAAATGGCTAAGCAATAAATTTAAAGGTATGGAAAATTTTGAAAATTTAGCAGTAGAAAATTCTTACCAATTAGTGGAAAAATTAGAAAATGTAGAAATAGAACCTTCAGAAAGATTGGTCTTATTTGACGTTACTTCATTGTTCACAAACATCCCGACTGACTCAACTTTGAAAATTTTAGAAAAATGGTTGAAAGAAAACAAATTAGATGATGATAGCGTTAAAGAGAATGTCACAAATACAGTTACGAAATCTAGATCTGCGAGGGAGTTAAGAAGTATGAGGTGAGTCAAGAAACAACTCAACAAAATTAAAATAAACCTCATAGTGTTATTTCCTACCTACATAACTTAACCCAGTTTCAGTGTTAATTTTTCTTTCTTAAATTCTATCCATGATTGCAATGTGTTAATTTATATAAAAACATCAAAACAATTTTAAAGTGTTCCATTGTGTATTTCACGTTATTGTTTCTAACAAAAAGCTTCATTTGTGCCCACATGAGTTGAGCAGGATAAGATGATAAGTGCATAACTTGACGTCCATGTGTTTTAGCTGATGAAGTAGGTTTTAATTCTGGAAATGCGTGCTATTACAGGGACTCTTTTGTCATCTCAACTCCTTTCAAAAAATTGTCAAACTGAAAATATATAACATTGTTATTCTCCCAATGATATTATATGGATGCAAAACATGGGCAAAGGAGATTGTGATATTTGAGAATAAAGTTCTTAGGAAAATTTTTAGACCAAAGAGAGATGAACAGACAGGTGAATGGAGAAGGCTGCATAACAGTCAGCTACTTAAATTAATGTTTTTATTACCTCACCTCATATCCTTTTTCTTCTATACTGCAGTTTCGGAGCTTATCTCCATCGTCAGTAGCCTCTGGTCGACCGGTGTTATGTCGTTTCTTGGCGGTTTCCTTCAGAAGGAAACCGCCAAGAAACGACATAACACCGGTCGACCAGAGGCTTCCTTCAGAAGGAAACCGCCAAGAAACGACATAACACCGGTCGACCAGAGGCTACTGACGATGGAGATAAGCTCCGAAACTGCAGTATAGAAGAAAAAGGATATGAGGTGAGGTAATAAAAACATTAATTTAATTATTAAATTAAACCTCATAGTGTTCTTTCCCTGTGAAAGTTAAATAGTCAGCTACTTGTTTTGTATAAGAAGTCAGATATTATAAGAACAGTTAAATCTTGTGGACTTCAAGAACAGGACATGTGGAACAACTGGGGAATGTAAGTGGTGCATGGAAGCTTCTTGTAGGAAAACCAGAATAAAAACTCCCAGTTGATAGACCAAGAACGAGGTAGGAGAATAACATTAACTATGATTTGAGAGGAATAGATTATATAGGAACAATTGGAAAAAATGAGCTCAGGATAGAAATGTATGGAGAGCTTATGTTCGTGCTGCCATGAATCTGCAGGATGTTAGAGCCAGTGAGTTAGTTTGTAATTGCACAGTATTATAGAGCAACTCTTTACCATTCTGTCGTCAGAATTACTTTTTTCTTGTTTCATTTTGTATTAGAATTTGGTGCTTATGTTATTGGGATTGTCAGATATATTCAGGACAAGTTGTTCCTGAAATCGTTTTTTAAATCATTCACTGTACATTTCTTCATGGTATTGTTTAGTTGACCCATTTGTCACAAATCCTGTTTTGCCCCCATGTTGTGGAATTTGGAATCTTTATGTTTTGAACTTTCAGGTCGTCCTTACTTTGATCAAGAGCCCACTCGTCATGTTAACATTGACTCACATTTCGTTTAAGAAAATTATTGCTCTTCTCATTGACCGTACATCTCTCTTTTTTCTGAGGTATTCATTACATCAAGTCACTCACTCTATTAAGAATTTATGATTTACATTGTTCTTGCAGTAATGACACCCTATACTATTAATGATCTTCCACAATTAGGATTGAGGTGATATGAAACCAAGTTGACTTGTTACAGCTGACAAAATATTCAAAATTCTTCCTTGCAGAGACTTGGAACACAACGCCTCAAAGAATTTTGATCAAATTTAGTAGGTCTAATATTCGTGCGAATGTGTTATCACTTATTGGAAGCACTTTGCAGATTTTCTTCCGTTTCCTTTTTGTTTAGCTACTGATATTTTGCAGTTTTAAAAATACATATTGCTTTCCAAGTTGTTTTGACCACTTTGTCTATGTTGTTATGATACTCACTCTTAAGTACACATATACTTTTACATACAGTTTGTTTCCACCTACAAACAACAGTGAGGATGAACCATGTAATAACCAGAACAAGAAACTATTTTTGAACTACAGTATCACCCCTTTTTTTAATACTTTTCAAGGGAAAGTGTTGTAAATTAAGGGAAACGTGGATGAACTAACAGTGTTTACTCACATATTCGACAACCATTCTAGAACTTGAAAAAAAATAAACCCACTATATGGGATAATATATAAAATTGGCTAAATAATGTAATGGGTGTTTTGAACTATAGTAAACATAAAATGATTTTCTTTCCTTTATTTTCTCCATTTCAAAAATAGTTAGCTTACAGTCAGCTTCATTGACTCAATTAACATATTCAGCTCTTTATTGATATTACAGAAGTCAGCTTCATTGGCTCAGTTAACTTACTCTGCTCTTTATCAATTGTTCACAAGTCAGATAATCCTTGATCATGCATCAGTTCTTTATATTAGGTAATGCAAAGACTGTGTGCATCAATATGCATCATTTTGTTGTCCTGATCAGTTATATTATCTTCAAATCTCCATCTTTGATTTTTTATGCTGAACATCGACATAATGTGACCTAAATAGCAGGAAAATAAAATTCCCAAAAATGTAAAATTGAGTATTTTAATACATTGTGAATATTAGGGATACTGAAGGGATCTTTGTGCCACGCCGTTCCCGAGTGGTTAAGGCAAGATGCCTAGGTGCAGAGCTGCGGGACTTGCACTGGTTTGAGTCCCCATGAGGAGGAAATTTTCTCATGAAATTTCGGCCAGTATGTTACCAGTGCCCACCCAGCATCGTGAGATATTTAGGTAGCTACAATAAGAAGCGACTCCAGGTTGAGAAAACCAGCTATAACGGTTGGGGACCCGACATGCTGACCACATGTCACTCCTACACTGGCTTATGATTGTCTATCTCTGTGATTAACACATGTGGACGTGAAGCCAGCAGCTGGCTTGTTGGCCATGGGCCTTCTAGGCCTGTTGTGCTTGAATTTTTTTTGTAGGAGGGATCTTTAAAGAATGTAGTAAAATGTGGGGCAACTTTAAATATATGGATGTAAAAGCGAGGTAATACTGTATATCACTTAATTGAACTTAACAGAAGATGCTCTGGGGATGTGCAGGCACTTACCAACTACAAGTGCTGGTACCTGAACTGCTCTTCATGTTGAAACCAGTTGGTAGGATCTTCTCTTCCTTAGAAAAAAATAAGCTATTGTTATTGTGTAATATGAACAGCGTTTTTCTACAAATTTAACTTTAAAACCAACATAAATTTTTAATATCACATTTTGTTAACTCTTGTGGAAAATCATAATCAGACCACATATCACTGTGTGCAGAATATTATTTAGTGCCATAAAAACTTTCTTTAATATTACACTTAAGACTTGTATTTTTCTGCCCTATAATAATCAGTGAAATGCAGTTATATTTCTGCTTCTCACGTAATGATACATACTTACATTTTTAGTGAATTCTGAAAGAATCAAGCCATTGAGGTCGTTCTCATGGAAGGATTTTTTTATTTTTATATGTTTGCATATTTTAATCTATCGTAGATCAGAAATGACCACAACAGAAATTTACATATAACTCTGGCTTTGTTAAGGTACTGAAATGCCTCACCATCTGACTAGTGATGTGCATGAATGGATTAACGAGTTTTGTTCTGTATTTATATTTGTGTGTAATGTTAATGCTCAAGTGTAGCGATTTTTTATTTTGGAACCAAACTCTGCATGTAAAGTAAAGTGGTCCCACAACAGGCCTCATGAGGCCCTTGGGGTAGTAGGAGGTGAAGGCTCCCACTTTTTCTAGACAATCGGCACTTTGTCAGCCGGGTTGTCAGCCCTGCGTGACGGCCGGCTTTACCCCCAGAACAAGCTTCTGGTACTCATTTTCGTTAGAGGCTGAGTCGACCCCAGGGCCATAGTGCCGCCAGAAGGTTTGGGTCAGTTTAAAAATCCTGACCCCAACGGGGACTTGAACTCTCGACCTTCCGGCTTGTAGCGCAGTGCCTTAACCACTACGCTACGGCGTGCCCCCAACTCTGCAAGTTGCATTCAGTAAAAATGGGGTTGAATTTGTTAAACAACAATATTGGACCATTAGCTGTGGGCAAAAATTTAGAAACCAATCTAAGCAGCACCATTTTTTACTTTTTGCAACGAAACTCGGTATGTGCTATTAAAATGACAAGAATAAAGGAATTCTTGAAGTATAAGTGAAATCCACCATTAGGTATGAGGTATACCTGAAACCCAAACTTAAAAAAAAAAGATACTCTATTAACTGCCATATGTGCTTTGTAGCAATTTAAATGTATGCAAACAATTTTACTAACAAAAAAAAAAGATGTATTCCATTAAGGTCCAATCTTCCATATATAAATTTTCAATTGCTGAGCAATTTGCTTAGTTGATACAGTTCATGTATATCATGTGTAACAAGGAGAGCTCAAGTGTTTTTGTAAATTAAATGGTTTCATGGATAAACATACTGAAACAGATTTGTGTCTTTTATTAATGGGACTACTATAGTTTAGTATTAGTAATATAAAATACATTATGTAATGGAAATGGACAGTTGATGGGGTAAATGAAAAAAAGTTTTGAAGAAATGATTGAATGCAAATAACTAGGAACAATAATTACAAACAGGATTGAGTTGCAGAATAAAATAAAACATAAGTTCAATTCTGGAAAGTGCATGCTTTTACACATTACAGGTAACATTTGGAAACATTAGCTCAGGATACCAACATATGGAGACCATGTGTCTGCATGGCATGATCCTATGATAGTGAGTTAGTAATAGTTATGATAAAAGTATTGATAACTAACTCCATTGCATGACAGGCCTAGAAGGCTTTCGCCTACTAGCCGGCTGCTGGCCACACGTCCGCATGTGTTAATCATAGAGGTAGACGATCATCCATCCAGTGTAGGAGTGACATGTCATCAGGATTTTTGGCCCCCTGCCATTACAGCTGGTTTTCTCAACCGGGTTCCGACATTTATTGTTGTTACCCAAATGCCTCACTGCTGGGTGGGCACCAGTCCCATACTGGCCAAAATTCCACGAGAAAATTTCTTCCCCCATGGAGACCCGAACCAGTGCAAGTACTATAGCTCTGTTCCAACACATGTTTTCTTAACTACTCAACTATGGCTTGGGACAAAAGTATTAATAATAAGTTATAATAAATAACAATAAGAATTAAATTAAAGTATTTAATATCTTTAATCACTTTAATTTAATTTTTAAATTAAACCTCAATGAATTTTCCTATATAAGTTCAAAATAACAATAAGTTGTGTAGTACTGTCCATGTGTTGGATTGTCTTGAAAATATCGGCAAACATTTTGTACACTTTGCTCATTCTAATGGACAGGCTATGACTGCATGGAATATTCCGTCAATTTGCATCTCAATATTGTAGTCTTAAAACAAGGGCAGAAGGTAATCAATGCTCTGTTGGTAAATCCTATGAGCTGCAGCTGTATTTCACTGTAGAGCAGAATAATGTGGTGTGTTGCTCATTCATAACCACACCAGGTATCACCTTACAAAGAGAAGGCAACAGAATGACATCCATTGAGTGGTTCATTACCCTTACCATTCCAGTCAAGTTGCAAACGTAAAGGAGTAATATTTTATTTTAGGGAGTAATATTTTGAGGTTATTTTAATTAAATTATTTTCAGTCTGTTTTTCATCTTAATGTTGATTTGTTCTTGAACATGTTTTGATTATATCATAATCATCTTACAGTCAATATGCTGAAGATGATTAAGATATAATCAAACATGTCCAAGAACAAATCAACATTAATATTAAGGTAAGATGAAAAACAGACTGAAAATAATTTAAATAAAGGAGTGAGTTGAGATTCACCTCTAAACCTGAGACCCCTGTACAGAAGAACATCTAACAGAATATAAAATGGCCACTTGGTGCATATGTAGATTAATGTACTGAAACTTTGTCTGTTTGCAGGTTACATCAGATGCTGCAAAGAATGAAATTAAGAACATTGATATTGAAGAACATGTAACAGAAAATTTGGTAAGTTTACCTTCTATGGAAAGTGAATCAAATCTGAAAAGTGTTATAAAATTACAACATTATGAGGATCTTATTAATAAAAAAGGTGAGTCTGTTTACATCTTACCTCTTAGTAGTTGAGTTCTTTTAGGACATGTTTCAAAACAAATTTCTGTTTCATATTTAGCTTGTCCAGACATTGCTCTTGTTGTTGTGGTAATGGTGTTTGTGAGTGTGGATACATACATTTCTAAGTTAGTGAATTCAGCCACTTCTTCAGAAGTAGGTATTAAAATTTTAAAAAATAATTCTGAAACAATCTAAAAATTGGTGTTTTCCGGTTACAATTTGACAGGAACTGACAACTCTATTGAGAGTGCACAATTAAACAGATGGTAAGAGGACTGTAAACTGAGTATTTTAATATTTATATTTTTATTTGTAATGAACCAAGTTCTGTTATAGTGCTCTAGGTTTTAAGTTCCAAGTTTCAAAATTTACCGGTTTTTTTATTTTTTTATATATATATATATAAATAAAAATCCGAGGCACATGTCCTCCAGGAGGGAATTTAAGCTGTTATTTCTGAATCAGAAGATTTTTTGGTTCATAAAAGAATGTTATGCCAAAATTAGAGTTTCTGAACAAAATTTAATCAGCCTTAATTGCCCACTAGGAGTGCCAGGGTCAAACTTTGTCTTATGTGTCATCTGTACTGTCACCAATCGCCTTAGCAGCCCTGAAAACAATAGGACTCAAAATTAATCTCAATCACTAGTCATTTCATTTTTCAGTTTTCTCACTCCTTCCTTCTTAGGGGTGCTTAGGATTCAAACTTGGGCTTAAATGTCATTGGGACTCTGACCAATCTGCAGAGTGAACCCAAAAACTGTAGTTTCAACATTAATCTCAATCAATTTTTGTATTTTTTTTTTCTTTTCCACACCTTGTCAAACTCTTCCTTAAGGTTCATAATAGATAAAATTGTGCTTAAATGTCATTGAGTGTGTCATCGATCAGTTAAGTAGCCCCAAAATCTAAGACATTTTGGTTATTTTGGCGATTTTATTTTTTGTCCCATCATCTACCTTAGGTGTGCTGGAAACCAAACTTGGTTTTAAATACCATTTGGACTGACACCGATCAGCTTAGCGACCCAATAAAAGACTAATTGAATTCGTTTGTAATTTTATTTTTCACCACTAAATGTCACTGGGGCCACTACCTATGCGATCACTGGCTGTGAAAACAATGAATTAACATTAACATTTGCCATGAAGATTATTTTTAGATATTGCCAGTTTTCATTCCCTCATAAGGGTGCTAGGGGTGTCTAACCCCCAATGGAACCTTTTTGTGAATTTTAAGTTACATACCCCCACGTTTTATGAATTTTAAGTTATATACATACTGAGTTTGGTTTAAATCCGTCCACATGAGTTTTGTGGGATATATGTAGGTTGTTGTTGATTGATCATATTTCTATTAAACCACCTCCTTATGTCTAGGGGTTATAGCAATATTTTGCCTGTTACATTCACTTTCTCACTTGGCATTTTATACGTTTACCACATTTGGTTTGAAAATGCTGCAAATGTTCTTGACTTATGCTGGCACATATATATGTGTCGTAATTTGTATAAATACAGATTGTAACTCTGGTTGCAGGTCACACCATTTCATAAAATAGAGGAGTCTGACGACATTGACATTAAACGTGAGGTGGCTGTAACTGAAGTATTGGAACCTATAGTGAAAACTATAACAAAGGTAAGCATTTTGTAATTTCCTTCGCAACATTAGACAATGTGAAGTTCTGATGTTTGTTTATAGTAATGAAGTAAACTGAGTGAATTACTCAATGGCAGATAATGGAGGGGGGGGCTGTTGAAGAAACACTTATTCCAGTCTATGAGATGCACCTAACATGTTTCATGCGATATTTCTAAATAAAGCTCGCAACATACATTTCATGTAATGTGACTTTCAAAATATTTGATGTTATGCTTATTTGACTGCATGTGTACAAATTATTATTATTTTTTTTAAATGGCATTGTCATTTATTGTATTTCCATTTATATATTTCAAAACTGTCCAGTTCAGTCTTCTTCCATATTTTGTACGCTGTTATCTACTAAATTATAGAATAGCCCTATATCTTTCTCACTTTGCCAAGTTCTAATAACTTTTTTTCCATAGATATGCATCTTGTCTATTCCTTCGTTCTTCCGTTACCTTCAATTTGTGATTCTAATGTATGCATATCCAGCACTACAAACTACAGGAAATAACCAAACTTAACACAATCCTGATAAAGATTGAATGTTCTTAGTCACTGATCAGCTAAAAATAACACATCTACTTGATCATCCCCAAAGATAACAGAGTATTAATATAAAAAATTTGGGAATTTTTACATTATGAGGTTTTCTTATTAAGAATCAAATGAATTGTGAATTCTTCTTACCTCATACATCTATGTTTTTTTAACACAGAACTGCAGTATGGCGAAATTTATCAATGGCATCTTCAGCTGCTTTCACGACTGTCAATTTTTTCTCTTGCCGGTAATTTTCCAATCTGCTATCTGATGAAATTTTTAAGGAGTAATTTTCTAAACTGCCATCTTGTGTACTTTTGAAGAACTTTGTAATCAAGCTTGGTTCATCCAGACCTCGAAGTTCATGGTTCTAGTATAGTTTTTTTGAATGTATATCTTTTCCCAAACTGCTAATTCCAAAGATTTAGATGTTTCATAAGTTTTGCTTCTTTTTCAATTCTATGATTCTGTAATAAGCTATGTGCTGCTATAGCTAATTTTTTAATCTTGCCATTTTTTTATGTTTCCAAAGTGTTCTTTTTTTTTTTTTTTGCGAGTTTCTTAGTTACTCTTTGTTTTTCCTATATATACTGTATTGCAATCTTAGCAATTAATTTGTTAAATTCCAGATTTTTTTAGTGTCTGGGGTGTTAACTTTATTAGTTAACAGAAGATTACCTATGCTGAATTTGTTTCGGAGCCAATGTTGTTATTTTTTTTTTAATCTCTTGAATTATGTTACGAACTTCTGGATAGAAAATAAATTTCTTAAATTTTTCATCTTTCATGCAATTACGTTGCAGAGTGGTGTATCATGTAACCTTTTTTGTTGTTTAAATTTCTTTAATTACTTCTTTATTATGTCATCATCAAAACCATTTATTTTAGCAATGTGTACAATATGATTACCTCTTCATTAAGTGGAATATTTATTAATCTGTGTAATAGACTGTTGAAAAAAGCATATGATTCAATTAAGAGGGAGAAGTTATATAGTATCCTGCTGGAGTTCGGAATTCCTAAAAAGTTAGACTTATACGAATGTGTGTAAATGGCTCAAATAGTAGTGTGCGTGTAGGCAAACAGTTTTCAGACACTTTTGAAATCCAGAATGGGTTGAAGCAAGGAGATGCACTATCTCCTCTACTATTTAATTTTGTACTAGAGCATGCCATTAAATCTTTAGAGAATGAGGAAGGCTTACAACTCAATGGTATTAATAAGCTGTTAGTTTATGCTGATGATGTAGTACTATTGGCCGATAGCGAGGAGATACTAAAGGCCAACATGCACACACTATTGAGTAACACTAAGAAATTAGGACTGGAAGTAAATATCAGTAAAACTAAATATGTGGTCACAGGTAGAAATTCAGTATATAATGGAAATGGACAGCTAATGACAAATGAGGGAAATTTTGAGGAAGTGGCTGAATTCAAATACCTAGGAACAATAATCACAAATAGGAATGAGACGCACAAAGAAATTAAACATAGGCTCAATTCTGGAAATCATGCTATTATGCACTGCAGACACTTTTGATGTCGCAACTCCTTTCAAAAAACATTAAGCTGAAAATATATAAAACTATTATTCTACCAGTTATATTATATGGGTGCGAAACATGGACTCTTACTTTAAGGGAGGAAAGGAGGTTACGAGTATTTGAGAATAAGGTTCTTAGGAAGATTTTTGGACCAAAGAGGGATGAACAGACAGGAGAATGGAGAAGACTTCGTAACAATGAACTACGTGGTCTTTATAGGAAGCCAGATATAATAAAAACAGTTAAGTCTCGTAGACTGCGATGGGCAGGACATGTTGCACGTATGGGGAATGAAAGACGTGCATGGAAGCTTCTTGTAGGAAAGCCAGAGGGAAAACGCCCAGTTGGTAGACCAAGAATGAGGTGGGAGAACAACATTAACTATGATTTAAGGGAAGTAGATTATACAGGGAATGATTGGAAAGCATTGGCTCAGGATAGGGATGTATGGAGAGATTATGTCCGCGCGGCCATGAACCTACGGGTTCGATAGTGCCAGTGAGTAAGTAAGTAAGTAATAGACTGTTGAAAATTGCATGTGTATATGAAACATGATTAAAACCTGAAGATTTTATGTAGTTATTTGTATGAGTGTCTTTCCTGCAAACATTAAATTCATTTCTTTGTAGTTGCTCATTTCTTAATAGATCTTCTTCTTCTTAAACTTAATTTGTAGGATTTTCATCTGTTTATTTCCAAAATCACTCCTCGGAGGAAGACGTATTGGATGTGCATTCACTGTCTATACATCTCTTGGCTGGTCTTCCTCTTGTTTTTCTCCCGTCCATTGGTCTATCTTCTTTAGCTCTTTTTGCAAGCCGGTTTTCTTCTATTCTTTCTATATGACCCTTCCAATATTTTCGTCTATCTATAATAAATTTGGTTATGTCTTGAATATGGCATTTTGTCCCTTATTTGTGTTGTGTATTTTAATAAATAATGTTTTCTCCTGAATAGTTCTTAAGATTTTGAATTTGCATGTGCTTATTATATGTTTAGTTTTTGTTGTATCAGCCCTAGTTTCTGCACCATATAGGATAACTGATCAAACTATCGTTTTGTATATGCGGGTTTTGCTTTCTATTGACATATGTTTGTTGCACCAAATTAAATCTTTCATATACCCTGATATTTGTGCTGCTTTATCAGCTTGTTTCTTTACTTTTATTAAATCTTTAGTGTTTGTTGTTAATACACCTAAATAATTAAATTCTGACACTTGTCCTATAATTTTTCTTTCCACTTCTAATTTGCATCTTACTGGTTCTTTTGATATTAAGCATTTTTTCTTATTCATGTTAATTTCCATATTGTATATTCTGGCATTTATATTAAATTGATGTAAAGATCTTTGTAAATTATCTTCAGATTCTGAAAGGAGAATGACATCATCTGCCTAACATATTAAGTGAAATCTAGTGTTTCCCATTTTATAACCAAAATGTGGTGGTATGTTTTCAATAATTTTACCCATTATAATATTAAATAAGAATGGACTTAAAGAGTCACCTTGCCTGATGTCCTTTGTGAGAGTTATTTCTTATTAGGGACAAGCCTAAAAATGGCATCCTGTTCTATTTTAGTAGTGAATTTCACTGACTCATCTTGAAGATCAAGCAATTTTAATGCATCTTGGATGTACTATAAATCAATTACGGAGATAATTTCATCTGCATATCTATACCAACACTTTAATGTCCAAGGCTAAGCATTGGTAAAATGGGATTGAAGATACCCGATAAATAAATTGGCCACAGATGGAGAAAGAGGATTTCCCTTCGCCAGTCCAGAAATTAGTTAATAAAATTTTTCATTAAACGTGATAAAATTATTATCAATGCAAAGGTTGGTTAGCATTAAATATTATTCAGTGACTTCTGCTTTTAGATTTCTTGTATTTAACCATTTTCTTAAAATCATGAGCAACTTATCAATAGGAATATTTTGGGAATAAAGAGATATCATCAAACTGAACCAATCTATCATTTGAAAGAATGTAATGTTATGTACTTCTTCTACTAATTTTATTGAATTTCCGCTGCTCTTATTTCCAAATTGAGATAGTTCACTAATTTTTTTGGCTAGCCATTTTGATAAATTGTAGCAAATCTTCAGTTTCAATCATGTTTTACATAAACATGCAATTTTCAACAGTCTATTACACAGATTAATAAATATCCACTTAATGTAGAGGATTTGGATAATGAATATAATCATATTGTACACATTGCTAAAATAAATGGTTTTGATGAAGAAGTAATTAAAGAAATTTAGGCAACAAAAAAGGTTACATGAATACATCACTCTACAACATAATTCCAAGAAAGATTAAACATTCAAGAAATTTTACTTACTATCCAGAAGTTCATAACAAAATTCAAAAGATTTTCAAAAAAAATTAATATAACATTGGCTCCAAAACAAATTCAGCATAGGTAATCTTCTGTTAACTAATAAAGTTAACACCCCAGACAATAAAAAATCTGGAATTTATCAAATTAATTGCAAAGATTGCAATACAGTGTATATAGGAAAAACAAAAGTAACTTAGAAACTCGCAAAAAAGAACACTTTAGAAAAATGGTGAAATTGAAAAATCAGCTATAGCAGCACATAGTTTATTAGAGAATCATAGAATTGAAATAAGAAGAAAATCTTTTGAAACATCTGTCTAAATCTTTGGAATTAACAATTTGGGAGAAGATATACATTAAAGAAAACCATACTAGAACCATTCATAACCACATCAGGTATCCCTCACAAAGAGAAGGCCTTACTTCTACAAACAAAACAGAATGACATCCATAACCCTTACCCTTACCATTCCAGTCAAGTTGCAAACGTAAAGGAGTAATATTTTATTTTAGGAAGTAATATTTTGAGGTTATTTTAATTAAATTATGTTCAGTCTGTTTTTCATCTTAATGTTGATTTGTTCTTGAACATGTTTTGATTATATCATAATCATCTTTCAGTCAATATGCTGAAGATGATTAAGATATAATCGAAACATGTCCAAGAGCAAATCAACATTAATATTAAGGTAAGATGAAAAACAGACTGAAAATAATTTAAATAAAGGAGTGAGTTGAGATTCGCCTCTAAACCTGAGACCCCTGTAAAGAAGAACATCTAACAGAATATAAAATGGTCACTTGGTGCATATGTAGATTAATGTACTGAAACTTTGTCTGTTTGCAGGTTACATCAGATGCTGCAAAGAATGAAATTAAGAACATTGATATTGAAGAACATGTAACAGAAAATTTGGTAAGTTTACCTTCTATGGAAAGTGAATCAAATCTGAAAAGTGTTATAAAATTACAACATTATGAGGATCTTATTAATAAAAAAGATGAGTCTGTTTATATCTCACCTGTTGTAGTTGAGTTCTTTTAGGACATGTTTCAAAGCAAATTTCTGTTTCATATTTAGCTTGTCCAGACATTGCTCTTGTTGTTGTGGTAATGGTGTTTGTGAGTGTGGATACATACATTTCTAAGTTAGTGAATTCAGCCACTTCTTCAAAAGTAGGTATTAAAATTTTAAAAAATAATTCTGAAACAATCTAAAAATTGGTGTTTTCCGGTTACAATTTGACAGGAACTGACAACTCTATTGAGAGTGCACAATTAAACAGATGGTAAGAGGACTGTAAACTGAGTATTTTAATATTTATATTTTTATTGTAATGAACCAAGTTCTGTTATAGTGCTCTAGGTTTTAAGTTCCAAGTTTCAAAATTTACCGGTTTTTTTATTTTTTTTATATATATATATATATATATAAATAAAAATCCGAGGCACATGTCCTCCAGGAGGGAATTTAAGCTGTTATTTCTGAATCAGAAGATTTTTTGGTTCATAAAAGAATGTTATGCCAAAATTAGAGTTTCTGAACAAAATTTAATCAGCCTTAATTGCCCACTAGGAGTGCCAGGGTCAAACTTTGTCTTATGTGTCATCTGTACTGTCACCAATCGCCTTAGCAGCCCTGAAAACAATAGGACTCAAAATTAATCTCAATCACTAGTCATTTCATTTTTCAGTTTTCTCACTCCTTCCTTCTTAGGGGTGCTTAGGATTCAAACTTGGGCTTAAATGTCATTGGGACTCTGACCAATCTGCAGAGTGAACCCAAAAACTGTAGTTTCAACATTAATCTCAATCAATTTTTGTATTTTTTTTTTCCACACCTTGTCAAACTCTTCCTTAAGGTTCATAATAGATAAAGTTGTGCTTAAATGTCATTGAGTGTGTCATCGATCAGTTAAGTAGCCCCAAAATCTAAGACATTTTGGTGATTTTGGCGATTTTATTCTTCGCCCCATCATCTACCTTAGGTGTGCTGGATATCAAACTTGGTTTTAAATACCATTTGGACTGACACCGATCAGCTAGCGACCCAATAAAAGACTAATTGAATTCGTTTGTAATTTTATTTTTCACCACTAAATGTCACTGGGGCGACTACCTATGCGATTACTGGCTGTGAAAACAATGAATTAACATTAACATCTGCCATGAAGATTATTTTTAGATATTGCCACTTTTCATTCCCTCATAAGGGTGCTAGGGGTGTCTAACCCCCACGTTTTATGAATTTTAAGTTATATGCATACTGGTTTAAATCCGTCCACATGAGTAATGTGGGATACTGTTGATTGATCATATTTCTATTAAACCACCTCCTTATGTCTAGGGGTTATAGCAATATTTTGCCTGTTACATTTACTTTCTCACTTGGCATTTTATACGTTTACCACATTTGGTTTGAAAATGCTGCAAATGTTCTTGACTTATGCTGGCACATATATATGTGTCGTAATTTGTATAAATACAGATTGTAACTCTGGTTGCAGGTCACACCATTTCATAAAATAGAGGAGTCTGACGACATTGACATTAAACGTGAGGTGGCTGTAACTGAAGTATTGGAACCTATAGTGAAAACTATAACAAAGGTAAGCATTTTGTAATTTCCTTCGCAACATTAGACAATGTGAAGTTCTGATGTTTGTTTATAGTAGTAAAGTAAACTGAGTGAATTACTCAATGGCAGATAATAGGGGGGGGGGCTGTTGAAGAAACACTTATTCCAGTCTATGAGATGCACCTAACATGTTTCATGCGATATTTCTAGATAAAGCTTGTAACATACATTTCATGTAATGTGACTTTCAAAATATTTGATGTTATGCTTATTTGACTGCATGTGTACAAATTATTATTATTTTTTTTAAATGGCATTGTCATTTATTGTATTTCCATTTATATATTTCAAAACTGTCCAGTTCAGTCTTCTTCCATATTTTGTACGCTGTTATCTACTAAATTATAGAATAGCCCTATATCTTTCTCACTTTGCCAAGTTCTAATAACTTTTTTTCCATAGATATTCATCTTGTCTATTCCTTCGTTCTTCCGTTACCTTCAATTTGTGATTCTAATGTATGCATATCGAGCACTACAAACTACAGGAAATAACCAAACTTAACACAATCCTGATAAAGATTGAATGTTCTTAGTCACTGATCAGCTAAAAATAACACATCTACTTGATCATCCCCAAAGATAACAGAGTATTAATATAAAAAATTTGGGAATTTTTACATTATGAGGTTTTCTTATTAAGAATCAAATGAGCTATCTGGTGAAATTTTTAAGGAGTAATTTTCTAATCTGCCATCTTATGTACTTTTGAAGAACTTTGTAATCAAGCTTGGTTCATCCAGACCTCGTAGTTCACGGTTCTAGTATAGTTTTTTTGAATGTATATCTTTTCCCAAACTGCTAATTCCAAAGATTTAGATGTTTCATAAGTTTTGCTTCTTTTTCAATTCTATGATTCTGTAATAAGCTATGTGCTGCTATAGCTAATTTTTTAATCTTGCCATTTTTTTATGTTTCCAAAGTGTTCTTTTTTTTTTTTTTGCGAGTTTCTTAGTTACTCTTTGTTTTTCCTATATATACTGTATTTGCAATCTTAGCAATTAATTTGTTAAATTCCAGATTTTTTTAGTGTCTGGGGTGTTAACTTTATTAGTTAACAGAAGTTTACCTATGCTGAATTTGTTTCGGAGCCAATGTTGTTATTTTTTTTTTAATCTTTTGAATTATGTTACGAACTTCTGGATAGAAAATAAATTTCTTAAATTTTTCATCTTTCATGCAATTATGTTGCAGAGTGGTGTATCATGTAACCTTTTTTGTTGTTTAAATTTCTTTAATTACTTCTTTATTATGTCATCAAAACCATTTATTTTAGCAATGTGTACAATATGATTACCTCTTCATTAAGTGGAATATTTATTAATCTGTGTAATAGACTGTTGAAAATTGCATGTGTATATGAAACATGATTAAAACCTGAAGATTTTATGTAGTTATTTGTATGAGTGTCTTTCCTGCAAACATTAAATTCAATTCTTTGCAGTTGCTCATTTCTTAATAGATCTTCTTCTTCTTAAACTTAATTTGTAGGATTTTCATCTGTTTATTTCCAAAATCACTCCTCGGAGGAAGACGTATTGGATGTGCATTCACTGTCTATACATCTCTTGGCTGGTCTTCCTCTTGTTCTTCTCCCGTCCATTGGTCTATCTTCTTTAGCTCTTTTTTGCAAGCCGGTTTTCTTCTTATTCTTCTCTATATGACCCTTCCAATATTTTCGTCTATCTATAATAAATTTGGTTATGTCTTGAATATGGCATTTGTCCCTTATTTGTGTTGTGTATTTTAATAAATAATGTTTTCTCCTGAATAGTTCTTAAGATTTTGAATTTGCATGTGCTTATTATATGTTTAGTTTTTGTTGTATCAGCCCTAGTTTCTGCACCATATAGGATAACTGATCAAACTATCGTTTTGTATATGCGGGTTTTGCTTTCTATTGACATATGTTTGTTGCACCAAATTAAATCTTTTATATACCCTGATATTTGTGCTGCTTTATCAGCTTGTTTCTTTACTTTTATTAAATCTTTAGTGTTTGTTGTTAATACACCTAAATAATTAAATTCTGACACTTGTCCTATAATTTTTCTTTCCACTTCTAATTTGCATCTTACTGGGTTCTTTTGATATTAAGCATTTTTTCTTATTCATGTTAATTTCCATATTGTATATTCTGGCATTTATATTAAATTGATTGTAAAGATCTTTGTAAATTATCTTCAGATTCTGAAAGGAGAATGGACATCATCTGCCTAACATATTAGTGAAATCTAGTGTTTCCCATTTTTATAACCAAAATGTGGTGGTATGTTTTCAATAATTTTACCCATTATAATATTAAATAAGAATGGACTTAAAGAGTCACCTTGCCTGATGTCCTTTGTGAGAGTTATTTCTTATTAGGGACAAGCCTAAAAATGGCATCCTGTTCTATTTTAGTAGTGAATTTCACTGACTCATCTTGAAGATCAAGCAATTTTAATGCATCTTGGATGTACTATAAATCAATTACGGAGATAATTTCATCTGCATATCTATACCAACACTTTAATGTCCAAGGCTAAGCATTGGTAAAATGGGATTGAAGATACCCGATAAATAAATTGGCCACAGATGGAGAAAGAGGATTTCCCTTTGCCAGTCCAGAAATTAGTTAATAAAATTTTTCATTAAACGTGATAAAATTATTAATCAATGCAAAGGTTGGTTAGCATTAAATATTATTCAGTGACTTCTGCTTTTAGATTTCTTGTATTTAACCATTTTCTTAAAATCATGAGCAACTTATCAATAGGAATATTTTTGGGAATAAAGAGATATCATCAAACTGAACCAATCTATCATTTGAAGAAAATGTAATGTTATGTACTTCTTCTACTAATTTTATTGAATTTCCGCTGCTCTTATTTCCAAATTGAGATAGTTCACTAATTTTTTGGCTAGCCATTTTGATAAATTGTAGCAAATCTTCAGTTTCAATCATGTTTTACATAAACATGGCAATTTTCAACAGTCTATTACACAGATTAATAAATATCCACTTAATGTAGAGGATTTGGATAATGAATATAATCATATTGTACACATTGCTAAAATAAATGGTTTTGATGAAGAAGTAATTAAAGAAATTTAGGCAACAAAAAAGGTTACATGAATACATCACTCTACAACATAATTCCAAGAAAGATTAAACATTCAAGAAATTTACTTACTATCCAGAAGTTCATAACAAAATTCAAAAGATTTTCAAAAAAAATTAATATAACATTGGCTCCAAAACAAATTCAGCATAGGTAATCTTCTGTTAACTAATAAAGTTAACACCCCAGACAATAAAAAATCTGGAATTTATCAAATTAATTGCAAAGATTGCAATACAGTGTATATAGGAAAAACAAAAGTAACTTAGAAACTCGCAAAAAAGAACACTTTAGAAAAATGGTGAAATTGAAAAATCAGCTATAGCAGCACATAGTTTATTAGAGAATCATAGAATTGAAATAAGAAGAAAATCTTTTGAAACATCTGTCTAAATCTTTGGAATTAACAATTTGGGAGAAGATATACATTAAAGAAAACCATACTAGAACCATTCATAACCACATCAGGTATCCCTCACAAAGAGAAGGCCTTACTTCTACAAACAAAACAGAATGACATCCATAACCCTTACCCTTACCATTCCAGTCAAGTTGCAAACGTAAAGGAGTAATATTTTATTTTAGGAAGTAATATTTTGAGGTTATTTTAATTAAATTATGTTCAGTCTGTTTTTCATCTTAATGTTGATTTGTTCTTGAACATGTTTTGATTATATCATAATCATCTTTCAGTCAATATGCTGAAGATGATTAAGATATAATCGAAACATGTCCAAGAGAAAATCAACATTAATATTAAGGTAAGATGAAAAACAGACTGAAAATAATTTAAATAAAGGAGTGAGTTGAGATTCGCCTCTAAACCTGAGACCCCTGTACAGAAGAACATCTAACAGAATATAAAATGGTCACTTGGTGCATATGTAGATTAATGTACTGAAACTTTTGTCTGTTTGCAGGTTACATCAGATGCTGCAAAGAATGAAATTAAGAACATTGATATTGAAGAACATGTACAGAAAATTTGGTAAGTTTACCTTCTATGGAAAGTGAATCAAATCTGAAAAGTGTTATAAAATTACAACATTATGAGGATCTTATTAATAAAAAAGGTGAGTCTGTTTACATCTCACCTGTTGTAGTTGAGTTCTTTTAGGACATGTTTCAAAGCAAATTTCTGTTTCATATTTAGCTTGTCCAGACATTGCTCTTGTTGTTGTGGTAATGGTGTTTGTGAGTGTGGATACATACATTTCTAAGTTAGTGAATTCAGCCACTTCTTCAAAAGTAGGTATTAAAATTTTAAAAAATAATTCTGAAACAATCTAAATATTGGTATTTTCCGGTTACAATTTGACAGGAACTGACAACTCTATTGAGAGTGCACAATTAAACAGATGGTAAGAGGACTGTAAACTGAGTATTTTAATATTTTTATTTTTATTGTAATGAACCAAGTTCTGTTATAGTGCTCTAGGTTTTAAGTTCCAAGTTTCAAAATTTACCGGTTTTTTATATTTTTTTATATATATAAATAAAAATCCGAGGCACATGTCCTCCAGGAGGGAATTTAAGCTCTTATTTCTGAATCAGAAGATTTTTTGGTTCATAAAAGAATGTTATGCCAAAATTAGAGTTTCTGAACAAAATTTAATCAGCCTTAATTGTCCACTAGGAGTGCCAGGGCCAAACTTTGTCTTATGTGTCATCTGTACTGTCACCAATCGCCTTAGCAGCCCTGAAAACAATAGGACTCAAAATTAATCTCAATCACTAGTCATTTCATTTTTCAGTTTTCTCACTCCTTCCTTCTTAGGGGTGCTTAGGATTCAAACTTGGGCTTAAATGTCATTGGGACTCTGACCAATCTGCAGAGTGAACCCAAAAACTGTAGTTTCAACATTAATCTCAATCAATTTTTGTATTTTTTTTTTCTTTTCCACACCTTGTCAAACTCTTCCTTAAGGTTCATAATAGATAAAATTGTGCTTAAATGTCATTGAGTGTGTCATCGATCAGTTAAGTAGCCCCAAAATCTAAGACATTTTGGTTATTTTGGCGAATTTATTTTTCGCCCCATCATCTACCTTAGGTGTGCTGGAAATCAAACTTGGTTTTAAATACCATTTGGACTGACACCGATCAGCTTAGCGACCCAATAAAAGACTAATTGAATTCGTTTGTAATTTTATTTTTCACCTCTAAATGTCACTGGGGCCACTACCTATGCGATTACTGGTTGTGAAAACAATGAATTAACATTAACATCTGCCATGAAGATTATTTTTAGATATTGCCACTTTTCATTCCCTCATAAGGGTGCTAGGGGTGTCTAACCCCCACGTTTTATGAATTTTAAGTTATATGCATACTGGTTTAAATCCGTCCACATGAGTTATGTGGGATACTGTTGATTGATCATATTTCTATTAAACCACCTCCTTATGTCTAGGGGTTATAGCAATATTTTGCCTGTTAGTTTCACTTTCTCACTTGGCATTTTATACGTTTACCACATTTGGTTTGAAAATGCTGCAAATGTTCTTGACTTATGCTGGCACATATATATGTGTCGTAATTTGTATAAATACAGATTGTAACTCTGGTTGCAGGTCACACCATTTCATAAAATAGAGGAGTCTGACGACATTGACATTAAACGTGAGGTGGCTGTAACTGAAGTATTGGAACCTATAGTGAAAACTATAACAAAGGTAAGCATTTTGTAATATCCTTCGCAACATTAGGCAATGTGAAGTTCTGATGTTTGTTTATAGTAGTAAAGTAAACTGAGTGAATTACTCAATGGCAGATAATGGAGGGGGGGGGCTGTTGAAGAAACACTTATTCCAGTCTATGAGATGCACCTAACATGTTTCATGCGATATTTCTAAATAAAGCTTGTAACATACATTTCATGTAATGTGACTTTCAAAATATTTGATGTTATGCTTATTTGACTGCATGTGTACAAATTATTATTTTTTTTAAATGGCATTGTCATTTATTGTATTTCCATTTATATATTTCAAAAGTGTCCAGTTCAGTCTTCTTCCATATTTTGTACGCTGTTATCTACTAAATTATAGAATAGCCCTATATCTTTCTCACTTTGCCAAGTTCAAATAACTTTTTTTCCATAGATATGCATCTTGTCTATTCCTTCGTTCTTCCGTTACCTTCAATTTGTGATTCTAATGTATGCATATCCAGCACTACAAACTACAGGAAATAACCAAACTTAACACTATCCTGATAAAGATTGAATGTTCTTAGTCACTGATCAGCTAAAAATAACACATCTACTTGATCATCCCCAAAGATAACAGAGTATTAATATAAAAAATTTGGGAATTTTTACATTATGAGGTTTTCTTATTAAGAATCAAATGAGCTATTTGCTGGAATTTTTAAGGAGTAATTTTCTAAACTGCCATCTTGTGTACTTTTGAAGAACTTTGTAATCAAGCTTGGTTCATCCAGACCTCGAAGTTCACGGTTCTAGTATAGTTTTTTTGAATGTATATCTTTTCCCAAACTGCTAATTCCAAAGATTTAGATGTTTCATAAGTTTTGCTTCTTTTTCAATTCTATGATTCTGTAATAAGCTATGTGCTGCTATTGCTAATTTTTTAATCTTGCCATTTTTTTATGTTTCCAAAGTGTTCTTTTTTTTTTTTTGCGAGTTTCTTAGTTACTCTTTGTTTTTCCTATATATACTGTATTGCAATCTTAGCAATTAATTTGTTAAATTCCAGATTTTTTTAGTGTCTGGGGTGTTAACTTTATTAGTTAACAGAAGATTACCTATGCTGAATTTGTTTCGGAGCCAATGTTGTTATTTTTTTTTTAATCTTTTGAATTATGTTACGAACTTCTGGATAGAAAATAAATTTCTTAAATTTTTCATCTTTCATGCAATTACGTTGCAGAGTGGTGTATCATGTAACCTTTTTTGTTGTTTAAATTTCTTTAATTACTTCTTTATTATGTCATCATCAAAACCATTTATTTTAGCAATGTGTACAATATGATTACCTCTTCATTAAGTGGAATATTTATTAATCTGTGTAATAGACTGTTGAAAATTGCATGTGTATATGAAACATGATTAAAACCTGAAGATTTTATGTAGTTATTTGTATGAGTGTCTTTCCTGCAAACATTAAATTCAATTCTTTGCAGTTGCTCATTTCTTAATAGATCTTCTTCTTCTTAAACTTAATTTGTAGGATTTTCATCTGTTTATTTCCAAAATCACTCCTCGGAGGAAGACGTATTGGATGTGCATTCACTGTCTATACATCTCTTGGCTGGTCTTCCTCTTGTTCTTCTCCCGTCCATTGGTCTATCTTCTTTAGCTCTTTTTTGCAAGCCGGTTTTCTTCTATTCTTTCTATATGACCCTTCCAATATTTTCGTCTATCTATAATAAATTTGGTTATGTCTTGAATATGGCATTTGTCCCTTATTTGTGTTGTGTATTTTAATAAATAATGTTTTCTCCTGAATAGTTCTTAAGATTTTGAATTTGCATGTGCTTATTATATGTTTAGTTTTTGTTGTATCAGCCCTAGTTTCTGCACCATATAGGATAACTGATCAAACTATCGTTTTGTATATGCGGGTTTTGCTTTCTATTGACATATGTTTGTTGCACCAAATTAAATCTTTCATATACCCTGATATTTGTGCTGCTTTATCAGCTTGTTTCTTTACTTTTATTAAATCTTTAGTGTTTGTTGTTAATACACCTAAATAATTAAATTCTGACACTTGTCCTATAATTTTTCTTTCCACTTCTAATTTGCATCTTACTGGTTCTTTTGATATTAAGCATTTTTTCTTATTCATGTTAATTTCCATATTGTATATTCTGGCATTTATATTAAATTGATGTAAAGATCTTTGTAAATTATCTTCAGATTCTGAAAGGAGAATGACATCATCTGCCTAACATATTAAGTGAAATCTAGTGTTTCCCATTTTATAACCAAAATGTGGTGGTATGTTTTCAATAATTTTACCCATTATAATATTAAATAAGAATGGACTTAAAGAGTCACCTTGCCTGATGTCCTTTGTGAGAGTTATTTCTTATTAGGGACAAGCCTAAAAATGGCATCCTGTTCTATTTTAGTAGTGAATTTCACTGACTCATCTTGAAGATCAAGCAATTTTAATGCATCTTGGATGTACTATAAATCAATTACGGAGATAATTTCATCTGCATATCTATACCAACACTTTAATGTCCAAGGCTAAGCATTGGTAAAATGGGATTGAAGATACCCGATAAATAAATTGGCCACAGATGGAGAAAGAGGATTTCCCTTTGCCAGTCCAGAAATTAGTTTATAAAATTTTTCATTAAACGTGATAAAATTATTATCAATACAAAGGTTGGTTAGCATTAAATATTATTCAGTGACTTCTGCTTTTAGATTTCTTGTATTTAACCATTTTCTTAAAATCATGAGCAACTTATCAATAGGAATATTTTGGGAATAAAGAGATATCATAAAACTAAACCAGTCTATCATTTGAAACAATGTAATGTTATGTAATTCTTCTACTAATTTTATTGAATTTCTGCTGCTCTTATTTCCAAATTGAGATAGTTCACTAATTTTTTTGGCTAGCCATTTTGATAAATTGTAGCAAATCTTCAGTTTCAATCATGTTTTACATAAACATGCAATTTTCAACAGTCTATTACACAGATTAATAAATATCCACTTAATGTAGAGGATTTGGATAATGAATATAATCATATTGTACACATTGCTAAAATAAATGGTTTTGATGAAGAAGTAATTAAAGAAATTTAGGCAACAAAAAAGGTTACATGAATGCATCACTCTACAACATAATTCCAAGAAAGATTAAACATTCAAGAAATTTACTTACTATCCAGAAGTTCATAACAAAATTCAAAAGATTTTGAAAAAAAATTAATATAACATTGGCTCCAAAACAAATTCAGCATAGGTAATCTTCTGTTAACTAATAAAGTTAACACCCCAGACAATAAAAAATCTGGAATTTATCAAATTAATTGCAAAGATTGCAATACAGTGTATATAGGAAAAACAAAAGTAACTTAGAAACTCGCAAAAAAGAACACTTTAGAAAAATGGTGAAATTGAAAAATCAGCTATAGCAGCACATAGTTTATTAGAGAATCATAGAATTGAAATAAGAAGAAAATCTTTTGAAACATCTGTCTAAATCTTTGGAATTAACAATTTGGGAGAAGATATACATTAAAGAAAACCATACTAGAACATGAACTTCAAGATTCCGCACGAACCAAGCTTGAGTACAAAGTTTTTCAAAAGCACACAAGATGGCAGTTTAGAATATTACTTCTTAAAAATTACACGAGATAGCAGATTGGAAAATTTCCGGCAAAAGAAATTGACAATCATGAAAGCAGCTGAAGATGAGAATGATATATTTCGCAATACTGTGGTACTGTCTTAAAAAAGCATGGTTATATGAGGTAAAAAGAATTCATGATTCATTTGATTCTCATAACAGAGTATGTATGGCTTTGGACAGAGGATGAATCTTTACCTTTGATTTGAAAGTCATCCCTCATTTATAAGACAATGAGTTGATCTTATAAATGAGAGAATTTGTACCTATTCTGCAACTTTGTGTAACTAGGATTTCATGACGGTACATACTCTAGAAAACACCATGTAATTTGATGTCCCTGAGGTACAGCTACATATCTGTGAAAGTTTCACATTCCAAAATGCTATTCTTCCTGAGATATGATGCACATCATAGTGTAGTTGTTTAACCTTTAGGTGCTATGAGCAGATTACATCCGCTCTGATCCTTCTGTACATTACCTGCCAGTTAATATGCTTAAAATACGTGCAAAGCCGATCACATCTGTGGATGCAATTAAAACTCTTCACACAAGAGATTTTACCAGTGGCATGCAGAGGGTTAAAGGCAAGACACTTGCAAGCCAAAATGTAAGTGGTTCATGTCCAATTGTTTACGGATTTTTATAAACATCCCTAAACCCTCTGCTGATTGCATGACCCTGGGTCAACTCATCCTCTAACTGAAATGAGGTGCCAAACATTTGTTTTGTGCATAAAAATGGTTGTTGTGTAGGGCTGACATCTTGTTCAGTTTTTCTAAAAAAAACAGGTGCTTTATTCTCATACTATCTTCTGGGCCTCCTAAGACCTGTACTGGAAACACTGTACCTTCTTCTTCCTCATCCTGTGTGGTGTTACATGAAGAAATAGCCAGTCATTCAGTCATATAAACTGACCAAATTTCTGAGCAAGTTGAACTTTTGGTCTGATTTTGCCCGTTTATTTAGTATAGATCTTTTGTTAATTAAATTCTATGTATTGAGTTCTGTTGTAAAAAAATCAATTGTCCACTACAGAAATTTTATAGTTTTGTCTAAATCCCCATCGCTAATGCTCAAATTTTGCTGATTTCTTAAAAAACAAATTAACTTTTCATTTTATTCTAATATATGGCTTCCACTGGAAGTGGAATCGTTAAAAATATGTTCTCCACTCACTATTAATAATATATACCTAGTGTTTTAATTTGAGAAAATGGCAGGCACTAAATTAATTTAAAGTTCTCACTTAGCTTGTGTCTACACTCCTAATGGTCTTCTTCTAATTTTCTGGTTAATGAACTCAACCATACTTTTGAATTGAGTTTGTTTCAGAAGAAAGAAACTTCTAGAAAATTAACTGCTTATATATATTTGTATAGTCATTTTTGTTATCTTCTAAGTAGGATCGATGAATGTAAGTAACAGTTAATAAAAATCTCTTGATGAGAACAGTCTCAATAGCTATATTTCATCAATATTCATGAAAGTGGTGTAAAATAATTTCGACAACTCAAAAAATTTAAAAAGGAAGACAAATGCTTAATTTATTTTAAAATATAATAGGAAGTAACATTAAGAGGTTTTTAATAATTAAAACATTTTGTCTGTTCATTCTTACCTCTTATAGTTGGTTTTGTCGAACTTATGTGTCAGGGCTTCTTAGCTCCATCGTCAGCGATTACAGACTGAATTATCTCATGTTGTCGGCCCTGATTCTTGATTCTTATTCTCTCTGCCTCTGGTCCAATTAATTTACTAATGAGGTTGCTTTCTGCAGGAGTTTCAAAGTTCATAATTCTTTCCTTATTTTCTGTATATAGATTTTTTCTCATATGGTGAGTTCATTTTTGTGTTCTAACTGTTTTAATAATGTTGTGTTTACATCTATTTTGTGTTTTTCTGATCAAACGTGAGCAGCCACAGCAGATTTTTCTACTTCCCCCTTTTTTTACATTCCTTATGTGTTCTTTAGTTCTAATGGTTAAATTTCTTTTTGTTTTCCTATGTATATCTTATCACAGTCTGCACATTTTTTTGATATATACCTGATTTCTTGCCATCAACAATATTTTCATTTTTATTAGTTTTTATTAATTTATTTAAACCATAATCATTTTTTGGTACTAAATTAATATTGAATTTTTTAGATGCCTTTTGAAATTTATTGTGTGTCCACAATTTTCCTGATTTCTTTAAAGAAAATAATTTGTCATTTTATTCTAATATATATACCTAGTAACAGGTGCTAATTGAATTTAAAATCCTCACTTAACTAAAATCCACACTCCTAATGGTCTTTTTCTAATTTTCTGGTTAATGAACTCAACCATACACTAAATTTAGTTTGTTTCAGAAAAAAAAACTTCTAGGAAATTAACTGATTATATATATATTTGTATAGACATTTTTGTTATCTTCTATGTAGGATCGATGAATGTAAGTAGATGTTAATAAAAAATCTCTTGGTGAGAACAGTCTCAGTAGCTATATTTCTTCAAAATTCATGAAAGTGGATTAAAATAATTTTGAAAACTCAAAAAATTTGAAAAGGAAGACAAATGCTTAAGCTAATAGTCAAAAGAAAATGATCACGAGAATGTCCACATAAAAAGTAGATTGCCAAGTGGATTAGATAGGAGAAGAATATGGGAAGACAGACGGATGGAGCCTCCCATGAAGTAGATTCCTGAAGAAACCAGGAACTAGCAGAGATATTTTAGTATGACTTGTAGATACTTATGGTCAATACTCTGTATAGCCAGTCTTGAAATTTTTGTTCTTAATTTTGCCCTTCATTTAGAAATATCATTTAATCCATTTCACCCCTGTTTTTCTGTTGTACTGTTTGTCACTTTTATCAGAGCCTATTTTTGTAAGTTTATCTTTTTTTTTTTTGAAAATACAATAGGAAATAAAGTTATGAGGTTTTACTTAATAATAAGTTTGTTCTGTTTAATTCTTACCTCATGTTGTTGTTCCTGTTAGACATATGTTTCAAGACATGTCTGTCTCATGAATGAAAGTAAATGCGCACAAATGTGCAAATTGTTAGTAAATTTAGTCTAAGGAAAACTTGTTAAATGATAATTGCCTTTCCGCACACTTTTCGACGTGATATCATTCACAAGGATTGTTGCACAGTTTGCATATGCATTCTTGGTTTGGCTCGTGGAATCTCTTTGTGCTGCAAACCTTGTGGTGAAAGCCATGGATTGCATACCGTTTTAGGATGTGCCTCCTCTCGTAGTTTGGTCGTGTCCACTCTCTCATACACATATCCTCTGTTGTGTAGAATTTGCTGCAGATATCATTCCTCTTCTCTTGTAGTCCTTGCATTGTTGTCTCATATGCGCAGGTGTTCGGTAGGAATAGCTGCCGTTTAATGTCTTCGATGAAGAAGGTTTGTTTCATTAAGACGTATGTCATTCTTGAAGGTGCTGTTTTTCCAACTCCCAGAACTCTTTTCATGAAGCGTGCTTTTACTGTTTCTATTTGTGTCAAGTCTCTGTTTGTGAGTTTGCCCATATTATGTTAATTCCATATGTTGTTACGGGAGTTATGACTATGTTGAAGAGCGTCATTGCTGTTTCTGTTGATAATTCGTGGAGATTTTTGATGCTGTATATCGCTCTTATTACAGCTGAAACCTTCTGTTTCACATGTATTCTGTAGGATTTAATGGTTGTTTTGTAGGGTGATGCCTAGGTAACATGTCTGTCTCATGTTCACTAGTTACAGACTGATTTTTCCAAAGTTCTCGGCTTTGGGTTTCGACTTCTGCTCCCTCTTTCAGTGTTTCAAAGAACTTAGTAATTAGGTTTCTCTTTCCAGGAATTTCATAATTCTATTCTTGTTCTACTGTATGTAGATTTTTGCCCATATTGTGTGTTTGTTTGTTGTTTCTAATTGTTTTAAAATTTTTGTCTTTAAATCTATTTTGTGTTTTTCTGCCCAAATGTTAGCAGCTACTGCAGATTGTTCTTGTTTTACATTTGTTATGTGTTATTAGCTTGTATTGGTTAAATTTCTCTTTGTTTTCCCTATGCATATCTTATAATCTGCACATTTAGTTTGATATATTCCTGATTTTTAACTATCGTCAATCTTTTTATTTTTCTTGGTTTTTATTAGTTTGTTTAGGCTATAATCCTTCTTTGGTGCTAATCTGATATTAAATATTTGTAAATATCTTTTGGAATTTATAGTCTGCCCGTGGGTGATATGTGAATTTCCTGTATCTCACATCCTTTGGTTTTTCTATTAGAAGAGTTCTTTCATTCATTAATTTTTTCTTACCTTTTTTTTTGTGTGTAATTTTCTCCTCAAAACTATTATCTCTTGCCATTTCTAATAAGTATTTTTTCTCTAACTCATAATTTTCTGTGTTCATGGGCATATTCACCATTCTATGTGATAAGCTATTGAAGACTGTCATGTGTGAAATATGGTTGAATCCAGTTGATTTAATATAGTTATTGTGTGTGATAAAGTCAGGTATTTACCTGATAATATAGATATTGTGATAAGATGTGCATAGGGGAAAAGAAAGAGAAATTTAACCATTAGAACCAAAGAACACATAAGAAATGTAAAGAATTGGGTAAGTAGAAAATTCTGCAGTAGCTGCTCACATTTGGTCAAAAAACACACAAAATACACAATATTATTGAAACGGTTAGAAAAGAAAAATGACTCACCATATGGGAAAAAATCTGCATATAGAAGAGCAGAGAGAATATTATGAATTTTGAAATTCCCGGGGAGAGGAACCAAAGTAGCAAGTGCTTTGGATCACAGAATGAGGAAGCAGCAGTCGAGATCTAGAGCCGACAACTAGGGACAAAATCGGTCCGTAACTACTGAACATGAGACAGACATGTCTTGAAACAAATGTCTAACAGAAACAACAATATGAGGTAAGAATTAACCACAACTTACTTATTATTAAGTTTATCTTGTTCACTTAACACTTGAGAAAAAGTTCCATCTTTTAATGGCTCTATTACTCCTCTTCTGCCTATTAGTTGTAATTGTAAATTAACTTTCAAAGACTATTAGCATCCAATATATCCACATGTATGTTCCTTTTGATACAATATTGTGCGATTCTATGATCATCATTAATTAAAAAGAAAAATTCTACCAGAATGCATATGTGAATAATTACCTGAAAAAAAATATATGTGTGTGTGTGTGTGTGGTTTCTTTTCAAATGAAGTCATAAAATTGTAATAGAAGCTGATGTAAAATAACCTAAAATACCACATTATTGTTGGAAAAAATCTATTATCATTGCTAAATAGAATAGCCAAGTAATGAAATAAACACTAATAAAGAAATGAAAATTGCCAAATGCCTACTTAATCTAAACTACCATAGCCTACCTAATCTGACCTGATTAAATGTTAAATATGTTTGAAATAAAAATTAATGTTTTGAAGTAAACATCATGAGGTAATATTCATTTAACATTAGTCAAACTATATTTTAAAAAATCATCTCATAAATTTCGGAGTTGTAAATCACAATAGACAGAATTATGTCTTGAAGCATGGTATTGTGTAAAGCACAAAATTTATGAGATGAGATTTTAAAATGTATTCAGAATAATGTTTAAATGTTTGATATTGGATGTAGTGAAAACATTAATAACATGTTGGCAAGCATGCTGTTAGTACCGATAATTATCAATGTAGTTGGTAACTTGTAATTTGTTACAGGATTCATAATCTGATACCAGATAAATAATATCTCTATATGCATCTGTGTTTTGCTTTTATGGAAAATGTATTCAATTTCAATTTTCTCTCTTCATTCCGAAGTTGATATTTTGGTATTTCATACAATTACACAAATTTTAGTAAATTATACTTCACTACAACATCTTTTACTTATAAATGAGGTGTGTGAAATTTTCATGTTTCTTCGTCAAATAGTTTTTTTTAAATAAGAATTCTAAATATGGTGAAATTAAATGTTTCTTTCCTCTCCTCATATAAATCTTCTAAGTAGATCGCGGTTTGGATACCATAATGTTCTCATCTTCAGTACTTGTTTGGCGACTGATGTTATGTCGATCGGAAGAAACTCTTCTTCTTCTTCTTCCATCTGTTGGTAGACCGATGAACTCATGGATCAGGTCAAAATTTGCGGGAATTTCAAAGTTTTCCTTTGTTTTTCTGAATGTGGATCTTTTCCCAAACCGTGAGTTCCTTTTGGTTGTCTATTTGTTTAATTAGACTGGCTTTTGATTCAATTAAATGTTTTTTGGACCAAGCATGAGCAACTACTGCTGACTTTTCCACTTCTCCATTTTTGATGTTTCTAAGATGTTCTTTCACCCTTGTTTTCAAATTTCTTTTCGTTTTCCAATATAAATTTTGTCACAATCCCTGCATTTGATCTGATAAATGCTTGATTTGTTTACATTTTAAATCCTTTCATTTTTATTGGTTTTAATTATCCTAATAATGAATGAATGAATGAATACAGCCTTAGTAGGATAATTAAAACCAATAAAAATGAAAGGATTGAAAATGAAAACAAATAAGGAATTTATTAGATCAAATGCGGGGATTGTGACAAAATTTATATTGGAAAATGAATAGTAATTTGAAAACAAGGGTGAAAGAACATCTTAGAAACATCCAAAATGGAGAAGTGGAAAAGTCAGCAGTAGCTGCTCATGCTTGGTACAAAAAACATTTAATTGAATCAAAAGCCAGTCTAATTAAACAAATAGACAAACAAAAGGAACTCATGGTTTGTGAAAAGATCCACATTCAGAAAAACAAAGGAAAACTTATGAACTTTGAAATTCTCGCAAATTTTGACCTGATCCAGAGGTTCATTGGTCCACGAATAGAGGGAAGAAGAAGAGTTTCTTCCAATCAACATGACATCAGTCGCCAAACAAGTACTGAAGAGAACATTATGGTCTCGAAATCGCGATCTACTTAGAAGATTTATGAGGAGAGGTAAGAAACATTTAAATTCACCATAAATTAAACCTCATTGTTATTAATTCCTATAAAAGTTAAGTATAGAATTCTAAAATTATGAAAAATTGCGACAACCAATTATGGGCTGAGTGCAATTGAAGCATCATCATGACAAATGTGAAATATGTGAGATATATCATTTGTATATTTTGTTGGGTTTTATGTTAAAGTGAAAGTGTTATGTTTCTATATGATTAATGTGGAGCCTGGAGAACAGGGAAGGGACCTGCAGATTGGGGAAAGCCCTAAGTGTAATTAAAATTCACTCCCAGTGACAGACGAGTTTCCCTAAGTTGTATTGAATTCTATCCACATATAAAGTTAATGTGATATTGAATATGCTCTCTGAAACTGAATTATCTTAATGTTACTAAGAAACTGCTACATTTGATAATTTTTAAAAATAAAATCCAGAATCAAACTGCTTGGTACAAAGTTACCCCAAGCATACAAGTAACATTGTACCACTGTATACAGGTTTATCTAATAAATGTTATTTGACTTCCTTAACCCTTTCAATGTTTAGCAGCCATTGTATTGGCCCATGCTACTTTTACACAAAATGCCAGTGTCATTCTAGTATCCACAAACTTCAAAATGTATGACATGTCGAAATTCTGAATGAATAGGTGAAAACGTTGTTGTATAACATTATGTATCCTTTTCTGCAATTGTTAAAGAATATATATCTATTTAATTTTTTTGCATGAACAATCTAATTTTTATTAGATTTATAAATTTGAAGCACTATGTAACAATATCTCATTGTTGCATTTTGTAACCATCAATCACATTCTCTTATAGTTCACACAATTTTCATCAGAGGCACAAATCTGTATTAGTCTTTAATTGTATTCTTTTAATATATATATATATATCCATATATATCCATACAATGATCTAACTTCTCAAAAATGTATTAGATTTTTTATCAAATTTAAATTGAAGTACATTAATTGCATCACTCTAAATGAGGGCTCTTGCTTGGAGTGCACTTAACCAACTATTGTGTAGAGTGCTGTTTAGGACTTTTTTTTTGTGTTTATGCTACTTGTATACACTTAAATCTTATTCTATTAAGTTTCTTTGTTTTGTGCCACAAAACATAGTTTTCTTGAGAAAAAAATCTCCTTTTTTATTACTTTTTACATCATAATTTAAACATATATAATGATAAAGTCATGGTATAATACATTCATGATCTTGGTGTTCATTACTACAACAGTCATATAAAGGAGACAGGAAAAATTAGGTTTTATTCTCTTAAAAGCACTAGTTTCTGTTTGAGTGCATGACCTCATAAATACCAGTACAAGTCGTTACCATTACTCTACAACTGTGACATGCAAAACACTTCCATTAACTATACATATGTCAGGGCAAGTTTCAAGAACATGTATCATTGTCATCTCCAAGTGGTAGCAAAAGCACTCAAATGAATCTTAATTTTATGTCAATGGCCATTTTCAATTTTGACAGCTGTACACTGAGCACAAGTTATCTGAAAGCCTGGGTGACTGATAGATGCTAAGCTCTCCTTCCTCACTACATATTTAAACTAACACATCCATCAATAAGATGATGTTTCCCATATTTTATGAACCATGAATTTGTTTTTCCCTCTCTTTCATTGTTGTTAATCTCTGACCTGCAAACATTGGTTCTTTATTGCCTCATCTTTTCCATGAAGTAGATCTGTTAGCCTGATGTGGTCTTGAATCATTGCTCAACTGTTCTCCCACTATTTCTTTATTCTCTCATAATGCTTTATATAATCCAGCATATTTTAACATAACTCAGTGCAAGAAAATACACTCGTAGACACAAAATATTGTTTACAAAATCCTAAATTATATGGAATCAGAATTAAAAGCAAATGATGATTGGTGTCTATAAAAAATTACAAATAACAACTGTGTGAAAGCAACTGGTAAATCTGGATCTACAGGAAAGGAAATTGAGAGGGGAAACTAAACTATATGAGCCTGATGTTTTCAATCACTTGTCTACCATTCTCTTCTCTTTGTGATCAATCCCCTATATTGTAGGTGAAGCATTGAGTTAAATTTTGTGCTTGATGTACCCATTTGCTCTTGTATAACCTGAGTGTATATTTGTAGTATCACACCAGTGAAGGAAGTAGTCTTTCTTTTCTTTTCAACATGTTTAAGTAAATGGACCGATTGGTGCTAAAAATTTTGAAGGAAAGAAAAAAATATTAAGTGGATATCAATATTTTTAATATTTTATTATTATTATTATTATTATTATTATTATTATTATTATTATTATTATTATTATTAATATCATTATCACTTTTATTATTGACAAGTAGGATTTTCAATTCTAGAATTAAAACCAAATTAAATGCTACATAATTGGGATTTAATTTCTAATTAGACTGAATAATAAGACAATCTTGACATTTATTAGATATTAAATGTTCAAAACATAGTAGAAGATATCCAAACATATACAAAATTAAAAGCTAATCTCCATGATATGGCATGTTAAGTAGGATCTTGGTTTACAAGCTATTTGCTGATCTTACATCCACATATGCCACTTGCAGGGGTGGACAATTATCCAGCCATTATAGCAGTGACATGTGGTCATCTTGTTAAGTCCCAAAGCCATTGTGTCTGCTTTTTTCAACTTGGGTTAGGTACTTATGGTAACTACCGTAATACTTGATGATGCTGTTTGATTACTGGTCTCATGCTTGTCAAAACTTCAAAAAACTCCTCTATGGAATTCGAATCAGCTTGTGTCCGATAGCTTTGTGTCGGGCTATGATGCATTAGGCCTTTTAGCTACAGCACAATACGTGATTAAATATCATCCAGAGAATAACTTTAAATTGTGTACGAAAGAAGAAATCCTGTATCAACTTATACAACACTGAGATATGACTAAAATCATTAAAACTGCTAGAAAAATCGAGAATATCTTGAGTTACAGGAAGTGCTCAATTGAGCATAATCCTGAAATGTTCATGATTTACTATTATTATTATTATTATTATTATTTATTATTATTATTTATTATTATTATTTATTATTATTATTATTTATTATTATTATTATTACTATTAATATTACTGTTATCCTTAGATATATTTCTGCTACTTTCGTTATTATTAATTTTACACTGTGATTTGTAAAGTGTTTAGAGTTTTCCTATGGATAGTTATTTATTTTAAAAAGAATTACGTGAGTTGATATATTAAGTTTAGTTGAGGCTGGAATTTTGAAACAAATACATAAAACATTTCATTTTTCATAATTTTTACTTTATGTTACTTAAATTTAATAATTTTTTATAACTAAATATTCAACAACTAATAAAAACATTTCCGTCAAATATACTCGGGTAGAACCTGTTTAGTAATAAATAAGCTGAAAGTAATACAGTTTATCTGAAAATGTAATCAATATTTATCTTTTTTATTAAAAGAGTGACACATTAAGGTGAACACAGATAATATACAAATATAATTCTGAAACTTCACGCCTCGGGCATGTTTCATCTATATTTGAAATGAACCATTAAGTCCATCCTTTCTCGAGTCACCTGCTGGGAGTTACATGAACTTTGACATCACATCTAGTTCTCTGCAAACATAACCATGTCCAGTTCTGTTCTTCTAAATGTGTATCATTTTCAATATTATAGGTTCCCTTGGTCTTTCCAAATGTTTCAATAATTTAGTTTCATGCTGAATTGTATGATCCTGTATCATCGAACAATATGCCACTCCAAATTTTCAATTTCCTCATTTTTATTATTGCTTTTTCTTTGTTACTTATGCATACTTTATTGCAGTCCAATAAATTTGATAAATTACTTTTTTGTCATCTAGAGTTTATATTTTCTTACTTGTTTCATGAAGAATACATAAGCTGGATATGTTTCATGGTGCTAGCGATATGTAGAATTTCCTAAATATTTTATGAAAATTGTTATGGTTTATCTCTAGCATCCTGTAACATACAAAATATTAGAAAATAATCAGAAAATTTAATGTCACATTAGCACTAATAAACAAACTTGGAAATTAAGATATAAAATTATAGAATATTCACCTGAAAGGCCCGTCTCCTCAACTTAATTAATTATGTAACTGTAGCGCTTTCGGGGCTTGTCCCATCGGCAAGATTCAAAACTGGTGTTTGACTGAAGATCTGGTAGTGGGGGTTACATGTATTGGGTTCGTTTTCGTTTATCTGATTGTCGTTGTTGTGGAAATCATGAAAGCAGCTCACAACAAAGTCAATCTGATAAACGAAAACGAACCCAATACATGTAACCACCTCTACCAGATCTTCAGTGAAACACCAGTTTTGAATCCTGCCGATGATGAGACAAGTCCCGAAAGCGCTACAGTTACATAATTAATTAAGTTGAGGAGACGGACCTTTAAGGTGAATATTCTATAATTTTATATTTTAATTTTGAATAATACCTCAACCGAACACAACATGAATCTTATAAAAGTTAAACAAGCTTGGCTTAAGCAATCTGCAAACAAATATTGTAAAAATCACAAATAGCAAAAATCAGCGTTTTTAAATTTATTTACAAGGACTGCAGTAAAATATGGATAAGATAAAATCTGTACTTGTTCTAAACATTTCAGGAACATTAAAAATGGAAAACTATAAATTGTGGTAGCAAGTAATTGCTAGATTCAAGATCACAAAATTTAAGTATATACTAAACTTAATGAATAAGATTAGAAGCCCTCAACTCATGCGTATTCCCGGTCTTAACATATGGCTGCCAAACCTGGACCCTAAGAGAGAGACAAAGGAGGAGCATTGAAATCTGCCAAAGGAAGATGGAGAGGAAGATAGTGGATATCTCACTCCGAGATAAGATTTCCAACACGGCGCTACAGAAAATTACAACTTCAAAGAACATTTCTCAAAAAGCCCTCCAAACAAAGTGGACATGGGATGGTCATGTAACAAGAAAACAACAAGGCAGATGGGCGCGGGAAACCACCATGTGGGACCCCTACATTGGAAGACGAACACGAGGTCGGCCAAGAAGAAGATTGGCAGACACGACAAACTGATGTTGGGAGGACATTGGTCAACGACAGAACGCAACAGGAGCAAGTGGAAATAACTAGCGAACAATCTAAGAATGGACTAAAATTCTTAATAAACTGCAGTGAAGTGCACAAGTGAAAGACAAGTAATGTTCACGTGAATTAGCTCACCACGTGAACCACTTAAAACTTTAAAATTGAGCCCCCTTTTGTAGGAGACCCTAGCCCTTCACGGGACATAGTGGCTACATTCATTCATTCATTCACTAAACTTAAAACCACTTGGATAGATCAATAGAACTCACATTATGAAAAAATAAAGAACAGAAAAATGAATATAGAAGTTCTTGGATATAAATGTTTTGATCTCAAAGTTCATTCAATCTCCACTAGATGGCACTAGGAAAGCCTTTTTTTCAAATATCGATATTAAGTTTAATTTTTTATAGGGATGATCTCTAAAACATTTACAAGTAACAGGTTGATATTTTATTATGTGAGGTATTAAGATTCCAATTCATGTTTGTGTTGTAATATTTTACTTGTAGGGTCACATAAACCGTAGTAGGTACAAGTTGTATGCACTCTATGTGCAATGATGCTCTGAGTTTGATGGCTGCAAAAAACTGGAATGAGTCACAGTATAAAATAAACAAATGAAAATCATAGTAAAGTAACATTTTCCATTATTGCACAGATTTTTTTTCCGTTTTAGAATTAATGATATATAGATCGTGTAACTGTGTGGCACATCTGTTGGTTATTTTTGTTATATTTTCAGGTGGACCAGACTCAACAGAGACATAATAATAGAATGTACAATTCTAATCATTCCTCAAAATCAGAAGACATGGTCTTGATAGGTAAATCTTTTTCTGTTTGTAGTAAGTCATTTTCTATCAAGAAGAAATTTAATAGAAATTTACTTGTGCATAGTAATGAGAAACTCTTAAAATGTTCTGTTTGTAATATGTCATTCTCTCAGAAGTCGAATCTTAATGAACATTTACTTGTGCATAGTAATGAGAAACTATTCCAATGTGATATTTGTAATAAGTCATTCTCTCGGAAATACCATCTTAATAGACATTTATTTGTGCATAGTAATGTGAAACTATTCGAATGTTCTGTTTGTAATAAGTCATTTTCTCACAAGTCCACTCTTAAAACACATTTACTTCATCATAGTAACGAGGAACTATTCAAATGTTCAGTTTGTACTAAGTCATTTTCTCATAAGGCCAATCTTAATACACATTTACTTGTGCATAGTAATGAGAAACTATTCAAATGTTCTGTTTGTAATAAGTCATTCTCTCGGAAGGGTCATCTCAATACACATTTACTTGTGCATAGTAATGAGAAACTCTTCAAATGTTCTTTTTGTAATAAGTCATTCAAGAGGAAGGACTATCTTACTACACATTTACTTCTGCATAGTAATGAGAAATTATTCCAATGTTCTGTTTGTAATAAGTCATTCTATCTGGAGTCCTCACTTAATAAACATTTACTTGTGCATACTAATGAGAAATTATTCAAATGTGCTGTTTGTAATAAGTCATTCTATCAGAAGTCCAATCTTAATAAACATTTACTTGTGCATAGTATTGAGAAACTCTTCAAATGTTCTGTTTGTAATAAGTCATTCAAGAGGAAGGACCATCTTAATGCACATTTACTTGTGCATAGTAATGAGAAACTATTCAAATGTTCAGTTTGTAATAAGTCATTCTCTCAGAAGTCCCATCTTAATACACATTTACTTGTGCATAGTAATGAGAAACTATTTAAATGTTCTGTTTGTAATCAGTCATTCTCTCTGAAGGGTCATCTTAATACACATTTACTTGTGCATAGTAATGAGAAACTCTTCAAATGTTCTTTTTGTAATAAGTCATTCAAGAGGAAGTCCAATCTTAATACACATTTACTTGTGCATACTAATGAGAAACTATTCAAATGTTCTGTTTGTAATAAATCATTCAAGAGGAAGGGTCATCTCAAAACACATTTACTTGTGCATAGTAATGAGAAACTCTTCTAATGGTCTGTTTGTAATGTCATTCAAGGGGAAGAACTATCTTAATACACATTTACTTGTACGTAGTAATGAGAAATTATTCCAATGTTCTGTTTGTAATAAGTTATTCTCTCAGAAATACCATCTTACTAGACATTTATTTGTGCCTAGTAATGTGAAACTATTCAAATGTTCAGTTTTTTAATAAGTCGTTCTCTCAGAAGGTCCATCTGAATACACATTTACTTGTGCATACTAAAGAGAAACTATTCAAATGATCAGTTTGTAGTAAGTCATTCTCTCAGAAGTCCAGTCTTAATACACATTTACTTGTGCATAGTAATGAGAAACTAATCAAATGTTCAGTTTGTAACACCATTTAGTCACAAGACCAGTTTTAAAACTTTTGTACTTCGTAGTAAAGAGTTGAGTCCAAATTTTGTGGAATATTAATCTCCAAGTAATATGTATTAAAAATAGTCAAATTATGTAATATGAAATTTTTGTTATGTAATATAGCAATATTTATTGTAATAAAATACTCTGTTATATCGTTGCCCTGGCTTTGTATGTTATAATTTAATGTTAGTGTCTTAAAATTCACTATTTTATAAGAACATTGTAAGTGAATATATTTGTAGTACAATGATAAAGTAACAAGCAGAAGCATTTTCATGTAAAAAGATATAATGAATATCAAGTTTTTGTTGTATCTTACCTCAATTTAATGTTGATTTGTTCTCTAACATGCTTCGCTATATACTTCTTTATATATATTCTTTATTATTATTATTATTATTATTTCTTAGACCAACAAGTCTATACTCTGAACCCTGGATGTCGATATCAGCTCCCTCTTCAGGGTTCACAACATAAAACTCACCAGTCTGAAAAAGCTGACGATGATATAGAAGATTATATCAAACATTTTCAAGAACAAATCAACATTAAATTGAGGTAAGATATTACAGATTCCAAAAAACTTGAATACAAGGACTTCAATATTACTTCCTAAAATAAACCATTATAATGAATATATTTAAGACACAAGTCCTGAACCTAAATTAAGATATATAGATCCTAGTATTACTTTAAAAAATCTACATGCTAGAACAGCGGAAAATATGAGGCGGTCAGTGGACAAGGGGTATTATAGTGATAAAACATTATATTGGGAAAATTAAGTTTAAAGATCAATGAGAATATAAAATACCAGGAATATCTTTACAAGTGTCATAAATTGTGTTTCTTACATATGAATCCACTGATCCGCAAAATATGAACAGATTTAATATAAACATTAGCCCATACTGTAACTTTTTTTTTGCATTAAGATCTACCTCTTGTCCTCCAAGCAATATTTGAAATAACTTGCCCAACAAAAGTAGATGCATACCAAATTTTTTATTATGACTGAAAATATGTACTTATCCAAGGAGATACATATTATGACATAATTAATTGACAACATCAGTCTTAAAGTTCTTTATACTTTAACCTGCATTTATCGATACATTCTCTTACCCACATCTCCATAAAAGTTCCCTTCCTGTCTATATTCTGTTTGCCTTCATTCCTTCCACTTTTTGCTTTATTTTTAACCCTATATTCTAGTTTACTAATCCTCTTTCCACCAGCATGCAATATTGGAGAATCTTCTTGTTCTGTAGGGCCTTTAATGCCAGGTTCTTCAATGCCACAATCTTTGAAATGAGCCAAGAAAACAAAAACCACACCAGTGATTAATATTCATATTAAAAAAAACGTATAAAATACCTTTATTATAGACTTTATTATATTGCAAATCCTGTAGTTCTAAATCGTATTATACCTTTAGAATGTTAAATAATTTCCAATTATCTCAAAATGTATTTCTAAAAAGTATTATTTTAATATACAATTGTGAAAATATAGATAACGTAGTTAAAATATTCTAGTTACCATGAATGCTAAGATTACATTCATGCCCACGTCCATCAGATTTTGATTAAAAAATAATAATTTTGATAAATTAATAAACCTCGTAGAATGACCAGCACTATATTAAACACTAATAATACAATAATAATCTTCACGTAAAATTATTAGAAACATTAAAAAATACAACATTCTAAGCTTGAGCCCACCTAGCTGTTGGGAGCCTAGGAGCACAATTACAGAAGTACCCCTTGTCCTCCAAGTAGAAGAACTGTTTCTCTGAGTGATTTTCTAAGACTCCACTGTATGTCAGAATCTGTTGAACTCACACATATACCTCTTGGGCACCAAACAGTTTGTCATATTAGGTAACCGTTCCTGCTCTTAACTCAAAAAAAATATCACTTGTACCCTTGTCCTCTGACAGCCTCATATAACCTTACAGTTAGTTCCACATAAATTTACTTGTAATTTTAGACGTTTAAACTATTTATGTACAACTCTCAAAGTACAGTACTTAGTGTTTTCTTCCAATTCAACAATATTTGTCGAATGGTGTAGTAGGAGGAGCAAATGCCTATAACACTATCATTCATAGTTATCCATGATCGATTTTGTTGTTTTGTTTTACAGGTAACAATGAAGTAGTTAAAGCTATTTTCATCTGCGTTCACTGACATTCAATGAAATCAATACAGGCCTTACTTATTCACTGGCACTATCGAACCCGTAGGTTGATGGCCGCGCGGACATAAGCTCTCCATACATCCCTATCCTGAGCTAATGCTTTCCATTCATTCCCTCTATAATCTACTTCCTCAAATCATGGTTAATGTCATTCTCCTACCTCATTCTTGGTCTACCAACTGGGCGTTTTCCCTCTGGCTTTACTACAAGAAGCTTCCATGCATCATCAATACGAGCCTATTAAGTGAAAACATAAAAATCTGAAAATGGTCAGACGAAATCATATCCCACACTTAATTTGGTGCACAATATCTCTGATCTAACCTGACATTCCACTCCAGAATATTAAAGCTCTGGAAAATATTGTTTCATATTCTTAAATTGTATTCAATTTTAAAAGAGTTATTTGTAACAACATTAGGATGTAATGGAGCAACATGCTTGTATTACCCTGGTGTACAGTAGAGTCGGTCTTATTCCCGGTAGCGAATCGCACGACAGTTGACTAACTGATTCATTGACAGTTGTCGTCATGGTTACGCATCGCAGATATAAATGTCACTTACGGAGGATATTACTGTTTTGCCAAATCTATCCTTGTGCTGCGGGACCATTATCCCGTAGAGAACTGTCGGAAACAAAAGTCAGTCTTGTCCTATATACAGGGGTCTGAAAACATATTCACTCACATAATTTGCAGCCAATTTTATTGTGTAATATTTGAAAATTATATCGAATTTGTTTTTTTATCTGACAAGCAAACTGTCAACCATTGCAGCCGAAATGTACCTTCAAATATAATTCGGAGAAGCGTTGATATGTATAAAGTCCGTGTCCATAAAAATATGCCTTTTTAACTGCAAGACACTATAATCCAGAGCAATATCTCTCACTTAAACGATAGGGAAATAACACAACAACTAAATTGGTATATTGGATAACCTTCACTACCTGCCGTCAGCTCCGCGTCTCGCCTCACTTCCACTTAAATTTAAATATAACTTTATTATTTAATCACGCAGGGAATCTGTCTGCTCCGTGTTATTGACTGAGATTGCTGGATTTTGGCTTCGATTTCTGTGCCTTGCTGTTAAAAACGACTATTTTTTGTGGATTCTGTCTTGGTACATCACAGCGCTACCCCGCGAAAAAATTCCAACGAAGCTTCGGTATTCAGTGGTTGACAGTTCCCTAGTTAGTTTGGGAGTCCCGATGATTCACAATTTGAATCCTGCTGATGATGGGATTACTCCCAGTGTTTCACTGTTTGGAATCATGATGAAGGGACTCGGCCCGGTGTTTCACTGTTTTGAATCCTGCTGATGATGGGACTAGTCCCGGTGTCTCACTGTTTTGAATCCTGCTGATGATGGGACTAGTCCCGGTGTTTCACTGTTTTGAATCCTGATGATGTTGTGACTGGTCCCGGTGTTTCACTGTTTTGAATCCTGTCGATGATGGGACTAGTCCCGGTGTTTCACTGTTTTGAATCCTGCCGATGATGGGACTAGTCCCGGTGTTTCACTGTTTTGAATCCTGATGATGATGTGACTAGTCCCGGTTTTTCACTATTTTGAACCCTGCTTTTGATGGGACTCGTCCCGGTGTTTCACTGTTTTGAATCCTGCCGATGATGGGACTAGTCTCGGTGTTTCACTGTTTTGAAACCTGCCGATGATGGGACTAGTCCCGGTGTTTCACTGTTTTGTAGCCTGCCGATGATGGGACTGATACCAGTGTTTCAGTGTTTTAAATCCTGCTGATGATGAGACTAGTCCCGGTGTTTCAGTGTTTTAAATCCTGCTGATGATGAGACTAGTCCCGGTGTTTCACTGTTTTGAAACCTGCTGATGATGTGACTAGTCCCGGTGTTTCACTGGTTTGAAACCTGCTGATGATGAGATTATTCCCGGTGTTTCACTGTTTTGAAACCTGCTGATGATGGGACTAGTCCCGTTGTTTCACTGTTTAGAAACCTGCTGATGATGAACACTAGTCCCGGTGTTTCAATGTTTTGAATCCTGCTGATGATGGGACTAGGTCCTGGTTGTTTCACTGTATTCACTCCTGTTGATGATGGGACTGATACCATTGTTTCAGTGTTTTGAATCCTGCTGATGATGAGACTAGTCCCGGTGTTTTACTGTTTTAAATCCATCTGATGATGAGACTAGTCCCGGTGTTTCACTGTTTCAAATCCTGCTGATGATGGGACTAGTCCCGGTGTTTCGCTGTATTCAATCCTGCTGATGATGAGACTGATACCAATGTTTCAGTGTTGGAATCGTGCTGATGAGACTAGTCCCGGTGTTTCACTGTTTTGAAACCTGCTGATGATGAGACTAATCCCGGTGTTTCACTGTTTTGAAACCTACTGATATTGAGACTAGTCCCGGTGTTTCACTGTTTTGAAACCTGCCGTTGATGGGACTAGTCACGGTGTTTCACTCTTTGGCATCCTGCTGGTGATGGGACTGATACCAGTGTTTCAGTGTTTTTAATCCTCCTGATGATTATACTAGTCCCGGTGTTTCACTGTTTAGAATCCTGCTGATGATGGGACTAGTCCTGGTGTTTCACTGTATTCTCTCCTGTTGATGATGGGACTGATACCATTGTTTCAGTGTTTTGAATCCTGCTGATGATGAGACTAGTCCCGGTGTTTTACTGTTTTAAATCCATCTGATGATGAGACTAGTCCCGGTGTTTCACTGTTTCAAATCCTGCTGATGATGGGTCTAGTCCCGGTGTTTCGCTGTATTCAACCCTGCTGATGATGACACTGATACAAATGTTTCAGTGTTGGAATCCTGCTGATGATGAGACTAGCCCGGTGTTTCACTGTTTTAAATCCTGCTGATGATGAGACTAGTCCCGGTGTTTCAGTGTTTTGAAACCTGCTGATGATGAGACTAGTCCCGGTGTTTCACTGTTTTGAAACCTACCGATAATGAGACTAGTCCCGGTGTTTCACTGTTTTGAAACCTGCCGTTGATGGGACTAGTCACGGTGTTTCACTGTTTGGCATCCTGCTGGTGATGGGACTGATACAAATGTTTCAGTGTTGGAATCCTGCTGATGATGAGACTAGTCCGGTGTTTCACTGTTTTAAATACTGCTGATGATGAGACTAGTCCGGTGTTTCACTGTTTTAAATCCTGCTGATGATGAGACTAGTCCGGTGTTTCACTGTTTTGAAATCCTGCTGATGATGAGACTAGTCCCGGTGTTTCACTGTTTTGAAACCTACTGATGATGAGACTAGTCCCGTGTGTTTCGCTGTATTGAACCCTGCTGATGATGACACTGAGTACAGATGTTTCAGTGTTTTGAATCCTGCTGATGATGAGACTAGTCCGGTTGTTTCACTGTTTTAAATCCTGCTGATGATGAGACTAGTCCGGTTGTTTCACTGTTTTAAATCCTGCTGATGATGAGACTAATCCCGGTGTTTCACTGTTTTGAAACCTACCGATAATGAGACTAGTCCCGGTGTTTCACTGTTTTGAAACCTACCGATAATGAGACTAGTCCCGGTGTTTCGCTGTATTCAACCCTGCTGATGATGACACTGATACAAATGTTTCAGTGTTTTGAATCCTGCTGATGATGAGACTAGTCCCGGTGTTTCACTGTTTTAAATCCTGCTGATGATGAGACTAGTCCCGGTGTTTCACTGTTTTAAATCCTGCTGATGATGAGACTAATCCCGGTGTTTCACTGTTTTGAAACCTGCCGATAATGAGACTAGTCCCGGTGTTTCGCTGTATTCAACCCTGCTGATGATGACACTGATACAAATGTTTCAGTGTTTTGAATCCTGCTGATGATGAGACTAGTCCGGTTGTTTTCACTGTTTTAAATCCTGCTGATGATGAGACTAGTCCGGTTGTTTCACTGTTTTAAATCCTGCTGATGATGAGACTAATCCCGGTGTTTCACTGTTTTGAAACCTACCGATAATGAGACTAGTCCCGGTGTTTCACTGTTTTAAATCCTGCTGATGATGAGACTAATCCCGCTGTTTCACTGTTTTGAAACCTACCGATAATGAGACTAGTCCGGTTGTTTCACTGTTTTAAATCCTGCTGATGATGAGACTAATCCCGGTGTTTCACTGTTTTGAAACCTACCGATAATGAGACTAGTCCCGGTGTTTCGCTGTATTCAACCCTGCTGATGATGACACTGATACAAATGTTTCACACAGTTGGAAATCCTGCTGATGATGAGACTAGTCCGGTTGTTTCACTGTTTTAAATCCTGCTGATGATGAGACTAGTCCGGTTGTTTCACTGTTTTAAATCCTGCTGATGATGAGACTAGTCCGGTTGTTTCACTGTTTTAAATCCTGCTGATGATGAGACTAATCCCGGTGTTTCACTGTTTTGAAACCTACCGATAATGAGACTAGTCCCGGTGTTTCACTGTTTTGAAACCTACCGATAATGAGACTAGTCCCGGTGTTTCGCTGTATTCAACCCTGCTGATGATGACACTGATACAAATGTTTCAGTGTTTTGAATCCTGCTGATGATGAGACTAGTCCGGTTGTTTCACTGTTTTAAATCCTACTGATGATGAGACTAGTCCGGTTGTTTCACTGTTTTAAATCCTGCTGATGATGAGACTAGTCCGGTTGTTTCACTGTTTTAAATCCTGCTGATGATGAGACTAATCCCGGTGTTTCACTGTTTTGAAACCTACCGATAATGAGACTAGTCCCGGTGTTTCACTGTTTTGAAACCTACCGATAATGAGACTAGTCCCAAAAGCGCTACAGGTAAATAACTAATAAAGTTGAATAGATGGATCTTTTAGATAAATATTTCATAATTTTATATTTTAATTTTGAAATATGCCTGAACGGATCTTAATCATTATCTTATTAATTATCCATGTTATGCATTTAACAAATGTTTTTTTTTACATAAGAATGGAACATTTGAAAGTTCTGGACTTTCTATGAAAAACCCCCTTTCATACTTTTTGACTATTTTATTTATGGGCAGTTTGAGCATAAAATAACAAGTGGACAACCTTTCAAATTTTGGTTCAGATATGTTGACAGTATATAACTGTTATTGTAAATCATAAACAGATAGATAATGCTTTAAAGCTTTTGAACATCCAGAGTAGAACTGTAAAATGTACAATGGCAAGTGAAATTGAAAGACAAATTCCAGTTTTAGTCCTAAATTTAACAAGAAAAAAAAGAGATAGAATTTGGAATATACAGAAAGTATAGCTATACTATTACTATATTAAGGCCTCGCGGTTCAATCATTTTGCTCACAATGAGGCAGTGTTCAATATTTTGACACATAGATTGGTAAATGTACCTATGATGAAAGAAAATGAATGAAAGGATACATCATTAATGTAGCAACAAAAAACGGTTTGAAGAAAATATGTTACACAAGAAATAAATAAGTTTAAAAGACAACAATTAATGAATGAAAGTTCATTCATAAAACAAAGAGAAGAAAATATAGAATTCAAGAAATTCACTAACAGTGGATTGAAACGCCACAAGTTTCATTTTTTTAAAGTTTAATATAAGATGGCACCAAAGAATGAATACAGCTTAATAGGTTAATTAAAACCAACAAAATGAAAGAAAAAAATTGAACAAAGAAACAAATCAGGAATATATCAGATCAACTGCAAGGATGTGACAAATTTACACAGGAAAAATAAATTTGAAAACAAGGATGAAAGAACATCTTAGAAATGTAAAAAATGGTGAATTGGAAAAGTCAGCAGTAGTTGCTCAGGCTTTGTATGAAAAACATTTAATTGATACAAAAGCCAGTCTAATCTTGTATCTTGTAAGCCTATGTTTTCTCTTAACAGAGATTTAGGCGCTCTCTCCCTACAGGGAGAATTTGAACCATACTAATTTAGTTACACTTGTTTCGTATACATGCCATTTTTTAGTGGTCCGTGATCATCGTTCCACCTCATACTGACATCTAGGAAACCAAGTTAGTACCAGGACGGGAAATTTCGGTAATTTTTTTAGAGGCCTTTTCATTCGGGCTTAAGGATTTTTTACGAGCCTGAAAAACTTCAGACTCAGGACCCACGGCTTAAAGTCCCTCCCGGAGGAGTTGCTCCTTGGATTTTCCGATTCCGATTGAGGGTCTTTCCACTTTTCAGCGGTTGCCCTTTTACCAGCCGGCTGCTGGCCCTTCACATCCACATGTGTGAATCACAGATGTAGATGATCAACTGCCAGTGTAGGGGTGACATGTGGTTAGCATGTCGAGTCCCTCAGCCGTTATAGCTGGTTCCTCAACCTGGAGCCGCTACTTATTGTAGCTACCCAATTGCCTCACAATGCTGGGTGGGCACCGGTCCCATACTGGCCGAAATACCATGAGATAATTTCTTCCCCCATGGAGACTCGAACCAGCGCAAATCCCGTAGCTCTGCGCCAAGGCTTCCTACCTTAACGCTCGGCTACGGCGCGGCACTCCTTGGATTTTTCCATCCTAAAAATCCATCGATCTCGCCCGGGTTTGAACCCGCGACCCTCGTGACCAGAGGCAAGGAGCATAACCACTAGTCTACCGCGGCCGACTAATTAAACAAGTAGAAAAAGAACTCACGCTTTGGGAAACAATCCACATAAAAAACTTATGAACTTCGAAATTCCCGGGAATTCTGATTTGATCCGGAGGTTCATCGGTCCACCAACAGAGAGATGAAGAAGCAGTTCTCCTGATCAACATAACATCAGTCGGCAAGAAATGACTGAAGATGAAGCTGCCCAAGCCAGTGTAATTAGAAGACTGGATATGGCGTGACGTATAAAACATTGTAATTTAAATATTAAATTAAACCTCGTAGTGATTTTTATAAAGTTCAATTTATAGTAATTATCTTCTGTTTAATAGATTTACAAAAGTTGTTGAAGAAGTGTGAATATATATGTTTTGTGTCCTAATTCTTCTTCTTCTTCTTGCGAGGACTGAACGTTTATGGTTCGTTCCGGCCCCAAGTATTATACCTGAAGTGCGCATGTCTTTCGTGGGCGACCCCGATCTTATTTTCCTCCTCTTGGTTGATAGTTTAGACTTTTCCTAGCCAATCTGTTGGTATCAATTCTGCAGAAATGGTCACACCATTTTCTCCACTGTTCTATTTTATCTGCCAAAATGGATATTTGTAGTTCTTTACGGATATCTTCCATTTGTATCCGTCCGGCTTAATATTTGGAACTTGCCAGTAATTAGAATTTCGCCCTGAGTTACGAACGCTGCGTAGGGCTGTTATGTTACCGCTTCCAGGACTGTGCGAGTCGATTCGAATCATCTTCTCTAGACGTATTGCCTTGTCAACGGCTCTTGAGCTACGTCCGCCCATGAGAAGCCGTCCAATTTGTTCAGCCGCTCCTCTTCGCTGGTTGGTTCACCCCAGATATTCGATTTCCCAGGTACCTCACATATCTGCCGGGATTCCCCCTAATCACCACCTGGGCAGGCGCCCGATCGGTCCAACTCTAAGTTGTATCCAAGTTAGAAAACAAAATACGAGGCTCTGAGCAACAATGGGTTGGGAAAGGATAGTAATGTTTTTTTTTTTTTTTTTTTCCAAATGCCCCAGGTTGTCTTTCCACATTCCTGGTGTTCTCTCCTGGCATGGCGTACTCGTAACCCACTTCTGAGGTTTGGGCGCCTGGAAGGTGGGGTTACGTTGTGCCCGATCACATGATGATGATGGTGATGATAGTGGTGCGCCAGCAGAGTCCCTAACCCTAAGATGAATATGAATGATGATTGCGATGGCCATATGATTTCGGGGACCGTTCGGGCCTTAACGTTTTCTCTTACAGGTGAGGAAAAACCCCAATAAAAACCTCACTCAGAAAAATTGTCCCAACTGGGGATCGAACCCGGGCACACTGCGTGACAAGGCAGCACGCTACCTCGAGACCACAGAGATGCTTTTTCTCAGAAAATATAAATTCAAGGAATTGTACATTTTAATTAATTTTAGGCATTTATATACATATCTTGAACTAGTAGCTTTTTTTTTATATATTGAGCAATTCCACGAACATGTCATACCGAGGTGAAAATTTTGAAATTGACGCAGGAATATTTTTTTTACGTAATATATATCTTTAAGGATCAAATTTTCTGATTCTATAAGATAATGTTCCAAAAGTGTATTATTTTAATCTAATATTAGTGGTAGAACTTTTAAGTTTCCAAATCTGTAAACACACGCAAAATTTTACCAATTTGTTGTTTAATGATTTGGTCGTATAATTCGTTTTATTTTACAAAATCTATTGTTAAACCATACTTTAGTCCTTCCTAGTCGTAAATGTATTAATATTAATTGCATTCTAATGTTCTATATGCAATGTGTCCTATAATTGTTAACTGCAAGCTATGGTCAGTCAGTCACAGAAAACGTATAAAAATTACTCTACACAACATAATAATTGATGGAATATAATTTCCTCTTGGATTCTACGTTATCGGTACACAACTAACAAAAACATATTGAAGACATTTTCTTGTAAAGTCATTATTTTTCCCGCTAGTGTCCCGTGACTGACTGACTTTTTTCCCTATCATATATATGCTAATACGCATGGTGTAGTCAGTTGCTTGCTGCACTCCGCTGAGGATTAACATAAACATGGTTTAGGAAATCTAGTATACTGTTCGGCTCAGCTGTTCCATAAAATATTTACTGACCCTTTTTCTGTGTCAATTTCAGCTAAAAGGCAGTTAGCGGAAGCATTTAAATATATTCAGGAAAAAGGTTGCAGTAAACGAAGCAGCCATACTTGTTGATTTCTCAGAAAATCATGGCTACCAAGAACAAAATGAAATCCAGGCAGTTGATTGGAAAAATTAGCATATCTCAATATTAACTGTTGTTGGCTAGTTTAGATGGAAGGTGACAGAGAAGTTCAGAAGAAATACTTTGTTCTATTGTAAGGTTATGTGACACGTAGCAAGTGTGCTATAGAAAAGTGTTCCTTTCGAACTATAGTGATTTCTTCCAAAACTTGATGTGATACAAATTTTCAGTTGGAGCAGCTGATAATAGAAATAGGCCTATACATTTAGCAATGTGACACTGCTTACTTGCATATTTGGATTTTGACATAAAATGGAACTTCTTTGAATCGTACCATGGAAAGGGGACTATAGATGCGATTGACGGCCAAGTAAAAAGGATGGCACGGATGTAAGAAAAATCGGGAAAGAATATACAAAATGGTGCAGAATTATGTAATGTGAGCTGTAAAACCAACCAAATAACTGGAGTCACAAAATGATATAGAAGAAGGAAAGATTTTTTTAGATAAACAATGTGAATATCTTGCATCTATCACAGACTCATTGCGTATACAACGTGAAAGCGATGGACCCGTATGTTATAGAGTATGCACAACTGTCAAACAATAAGCGCAACAAATTCATAAGTTCGTGTGTTAAAAAAAACTGAATGGCGTGACATGCCTAGAAACCCTTGGCTGCTAATCTCACATCCAAGTATATAAATCACAGAGGTGGACAATCATCTAAACAACATATTGGGTGACATGTGGTCAGCATGTCGGATACTCCAGCCGTTATGGCTGGTTTTCTTGACCGCAACCTCTAAATATTGTAGCTGCCCAAATTCTTCATGATTCTGGGCGGGCACCAATCCCATTGTGGCCGAAATTTCATGAGAAAATTTCTTCTCTCATGGGGACTCGAATCAGAGCTCTCTATTGAGACATATTGACTCAAACCATTCAGTTACAGCGTGAGACTTCATGCGTGACAGGAAACATTATTTTTATTAATGGGTCAAGTCAGGTCAAGTTAGCGGCGAAGACTAGAGAGAGAAACGATCTCATATACATCATTGTTATGATGTGAGTCATCAGAACTCGGGCTAATTAGAGTTACGTTTTTATTGTTGTTTAAAAGTAGAATTCACTGCTTCAGCAATTGTTTACACTACAGCTTACTAATGCGATTTATGATAATTTGTTTTGAAAGTACATGCACTCTGATAAATAAGTAACTTACTAAGAATGTGTATACATTCTCCAAGCTTAATTTTTTTATCCAGTGGTTCAATCTAGAAATAAAAAATACACTGCTCAAAACAATTAGAGGAACACTTGTAATAAATTGAATAAGTAATTGTTTTTAAAGCTGTGATGCTGGAAGTTGGACAATATGTAAATTGAATTATTTAATTTTATCATTGGATACAAATTTTAAAGATCCATGGCCTCAATACAGAGATATTACCTCAAATAACAAATATAGAGTTTTTTTTATTTTGGAAGGCACTGGCCACTTCTAATTGGTAAGCTTCCTGATGTTGCTATAGTGACGAATGTTGATTATTGCCTTGTTTATTGAAGAGTCTGACAAAATGAGGCATTTAAATGAGTTTGAAGTGTATCATGCTCTACATCTTTTACGACATCTCTACAACAAGTGGCTAGAGAGCTTGGGGTTTCTCCTTCCGTGGTGTCCAGGTTACGCAACAGGCACAGAGAGACAGGTCAGTATTGTAGAAGACGTGGCCAGGGCCGTAAATTTAAAACAAGCCAGGATGACAGATACGTTGTTCTTTCTGCTCTTCGCCAGCGTACAAAAACTGCAAAAGACCTGCAGAATGACCTTCATATGGCTTCCGGAATCCGGGTTTCAGAGCAAACCATAAAGAACAGATTAAGACCTGCAGAATGACCTTCATATGGCTTCCGGAATCCGGGTTTCAGACCAAACCATAAAGAACAGATTAAGGAAAGAGAATATTCGTCCAAAAAGACCCGTTAAAAAACCACGCTTGACAAATGGGCATAAGGCAGCAAGACGTACCTATGCTGAAAACCATGGTGATTGGAACCTGAACCAGTGGGAGTCTGTGCTCTTCTCGGACGAATCCAGGTATCGTCTTACACGTTGTGATAGTTGATTGAGGGTGTGGGGACGGCCAGGAGAAAGATTTTCTGCAGGGGGTGTACAGGAAATTGATAGATTCGGAGGAGGTTCCATAATGGTGTGGGCCGGAGTTATGTACAACAATCGTACGGACCTTGTACTTGTTCCCCAGCGACTGAATGCTGTCCGGTATATCGAGCAAGTTCTGGAAGAGCATGTAGTACCTGCTGCCATTGGAGTAGGCCCTGGATTTCTGTTTATGCAGGATAATGCCAGGGCACATTGTGCGGCTGTCACCAGGGATTTCCTGAGGAGGAATGAAATTGAGGTAATGGAGTGGCCAGCGGTCAGCCCAGACCTCAACCCTATTGAACACTTGTGAGATCTTCTAGACAGGAAGGTCCACAAACTCTGCAGCAACTTGGAGATGCTCTGAAGGAGGAATGGAAGAATATCCCGCAAGAGGAAATCCAGAATCTTATTGGGAGCATGCCACGAAGGTGCCAAAGTGTCGTCGAATGTCGTGGAGGCCATACACGACACTAACTCTATATAACGAGTGTTTAACTTTGAAAAATAAGCACAAGATTCAATTGCTTACGTAGCGGAATTATTTGAAAAGTTAATTGTGAGCGTTATTCATTTGTTTTTACTGACATGAGCAATAAATAAATAAATAAACAACCACAAATAATGTACTTTATTAATTTCATGTTTGTACCTTTATCCAATGAAAAAATATTTGCATATTTCATAGTGTTCCTCTAATTTTTTTGAGCAGTGTATTAAATCTTACATCAAGTAAACTGTAATAAACTCCACTCCAAGCGCGAAAGACCTAGAATGCTCTTGGTCTACCAAACTACAGCTAGCCTCACGTCCACATGTGTTATAATCACAGAGGTAGACGATCATAAGCAGTGTAGGGATGACATGTGGTCAGCATGTCGGGTCCCCCAGCCGTTATAGTTGGTCTTATCAATCTGGAGTCGTTACAAATTGTAGCTACCCAAATGCCACACGATGCTGGGTGGGCATCGGTCCCATACTGGCCGAAATTCAATGAGAAAATGTCTTCCCCAAGGAGGCTCGAAACAGCGCAAGTCCCATAGATCTGCGTCAAGGCTTCTTACCCTGACCACTCGACTATGGTGCCGGTCTAAATTGTAATAAGTTACTATATCCATCCATCCATCCATAGCAATTCTGCCCGAGGGCAGGTCTTTAACTGCAATCATAGCATTTTCATGCTATGCTTTGCAGCTTTACTAGGAAATTGTAGGTGTGATAGCTTCCCGTTGCTTTCCACACTGGTGAAGGATGATGATGATGATTATGATGGCCACATGATTTCGGGGACCGTTCGGACCTTAAAGTTTTGCTGACATTCGTTTTACAGGCGAGGAAAAACCCCGATAAAAATCTCGCCCAGAAAAACTGTCCCGACCGGGATCGAACCCGGGCCCGCTGCGTGACAAGGCAGCACACTACCTCGAGATCACATCGGTGGATAGTTAATATATAGGTATATATTATACGCACACATGCATACAGTTTTAGTAGGTGCATTTAACAATAGAGAAGGCAATTTTTTATTAAGTATTTAATAGTTTCCTTATTTTATATAATTTAAAATGGTACATGGTAAGCGAGTTATTTAATTACATTATTGATTTAAATTATCATTTATTTTACAGCAAAATTAAATTTAACAATTTTCGTAGAATTGATAAAGTATTTGCAGCTCTTTATTAATCTCTGTTACTGAAGCTGTTTATCTAGTTTCATAGTATTTTGTTACATTTGTGTAATATTTGCATTTTGTATTTCTAAATAAAATCAGAAATGTCAGTCAGTCACACCTCACACATAGGTCATAACTTCGGTATTAATTGTGATTTAGGTTATTTTTTTATTTAAAATATAACTTGAAATGTGCCCTTCAAACGGTATTTTGGAAAATTGAATTAAGAATCACATTTCAGAGAACGGTGTAGATGAACATGTTAAGCTGCATGATGGGTTGACATTTATGTCAGTCAGTCACACATACTTTGATAGATAATAAATAATATTGTTTTTCTTCAGAAGTTGTATATTTATGTACAATCTTAATCAGACACTTTTCCTCTATCATACCACGTATATAACACCTCTAGTTTCAACCAAATGTAATATTTATGCAACCATTTGCAGCAAAAGTGTATTGTAAATGTCAGTCAGTCACATATGGAATTACTCTATTTTCAAACTCTTCACGGCAGAGTTTGTATCTTACATTTCATTCACCTCTAATGGGAAATATTTGCTCATTTTGTGCACGATGAGAAAATCCCTTATTTCTTTTTGTGAGTTGAAGAACGTAATTACATTATTGTCATCTATTTAAGACTTTAAACTTTTTTTTTTCAAATGCCCCTAGTTTATCTTTCGAGATTCCTGGTTTCTCTCCTGGCATGGCGTACTTGTAACCCACTTCTGAGGTTGGGGCGCCTGGAAGGCGGGGTTACGTTGCCCCGATGATATGATGGGTGACGATGATAATGGTGCGCCAGGAGAGTCCCTATTCCTAAGCTTAACCTAAGATGAATATGAATGATGATGATTGCGATGGCCATATTATTTCGGGGACCATTTGGGCCTTAACGTTTTCTGACATTTGTCTTACTGGTGAGGAAAAACCCCGATAAAAACCTCACCCAGAAAAACTGTCCCGACCGGGGATCGAACCCGAGACCACAGCGGTGGACAGACTTTAAATATTGTTATTATTATCTCATGCTTAAAATTATACAACAATGTATACAAAATAAATTATGGTTATGCATGATTTGTTTTCACTCCAGTCCGACGTATTTAAATAAACTGACATAAGAAATTTAATTTCACCAATTAGGGGGTTAACTTGTCCCTTTTACGCACTACTTTTAGGTCTCTTGTGTCACCCGGACACAGAGCATGTTAATTTAAGAAAGATAACTGCAGGGTGCGGCATAAGTCAATTAACCACTGCGCATGGTTACAAGAGAAAAATCAGATTGGTTGAAACAGGGGTTTGAATACGGGAGCTTGATAATATAATCTCAAACACTACTGCTTGAGGTGATTTTGAAGGATAAAATTTTCAGTACAAAACCACTAAACCTGCAACATTACGAGATTTGATTGAACAGGAATTTGAAAACACTTTTGTTAACAATGGGAAATTGTGTGACATCATCTGGAAATAAGTGTTAAAACGACATCATAAACGCTTAAACAACAATGGTGGTCACTTTGAACAATTTCGGTAGTTGTTTTTTGTATAGTTGTTGTAAGCTGCATAAAATAATATATTTGCATTTTCGGTTAACTGACTTATGCTGCACCCTGTATTTGGGAAAATTTTCGAGCAGCAGAAATTGTAGATGGACCTGGGATAATTAGAACAAATGATGAATTGAACAAAAAAGTTTATAAAATTCGGGTTCGATGCCCGGTCGGGACAAGTTTCTTGGGTGATTTTTTTTCGCGGTTTTTCCTCATTTGTAAGAGAAATACAGTATCAGGAAACTTTAAGGCCCAAACGGACCCCGAATATCGTATGATCATCATAATAATCATCATTCATATTCGCCTTAGATTAAGTTTAGATTAAGGACTCTCCTGGCATCACCCACCATATCACCAGGACAGCTGAAACCCCGCCTTGCGGACGCCCCAAACTCAGAAGCGGATTACAATTACGTCAGTGCCAGAAGAGAACACCAGAAATGTAAAAATGGCAACCTGAGGTTTTGAATACATAAAATGCATAAGAGCACAAAAATTAATTTGGTTTGTCCTTGTATCCAGAATGTGTGATGGAAGACTTTTATTGTTAAAAAAATTTCCAGTGAAACCTTTAACAACTAGGCCCCAAGTCAGACCGAAAATTAGATGCGTTACAAGACTGAATAATCATATTCTTCTTCTTATTCATAATTTGTAGGATTTTAATTCTGTTTATTTCCAAAATCACTCGTCGGAAGAAGACGTATTGGATGTGCATTCACTGCATAATCTGTATCTTTATGTAATTCTTGTGTACGTGTGTTTGTCACTCAACTCCTCCTAAACGACTGGTCCGATTTTGATAAATTTTGTGTGTGTGTCTGATTGCGTCCCTCGATTGTTTAGATTCACAATTTGACCCACTTAAACCATTAGGTGTAGGACTCAGCTGAAGTGAAAATTTAAAAATCGCTCTAGCGATCACAATTTTCGATGTTTCACAACGAAACTCAGTATATGTTGTTAAAATAAACCGAGGTAGATATTACCCAAAACGCAGCCAAATCCGTCCATTTTAAGTTGGGTTTACCTGAAATCCGAAAATAATAATTGACTCTAGCAAACCTCCATGTTTGATTCGTCGAAACATATAACTTTGTGTACACACATTTTCAAGTACGGCGAGTGTTCATCTGCTATTATGCTCTAAAACATTAGGTGTAGGAGTTTACCTGAACGAAAATAAAAAAAAACATATGTGATTTGTTTAGGAGTAGGGGCGCACTCCAGGCATTAGCAAGTTGAATATAAAAAATTAAATTAGTGACAGGAAGCGTTGGAATTAAATTTTTACGTATTCAACTAAATGAAGCTGCAGTGTATAATAAGTGTATTTGTTCTAGTATGAATTATTTGTGTAATGAATGTATTCAAACTTACCTAACTTCCATATCCCAATGCCTGAGCTAATATTTTCCAATCGCTCACGGCACTATACAAACAGAATGAAATTTTAAACCGTTCAAATGTTGCTACGTTACAATGCAACAGTACTCAATTGTTATATCAATCAAAACCCCATGCAAGCGTAACATTTGGATTTTGCATTATTGTACGATCAGAGGCATCGTTGCGACATGTCCTGCTTATCGCAGTCTACGACACTTTATTTTTCTTATTATATGTGATTTACCACGTACCTGATTGTTATGTAGTCTTCACATTCCCTGTGTAACATACTGGCGTCTGCTTTAGAAAATTAATATTTAGCCCATCTTCTTCTCAATTTTGAACACATCTTACAATCGAGTGGGCATGGAATCTACTAGTCTGTGTTCTCATCCCATTTATAACTTAATCCTGAGTGTGGCTTCCTTCGGGAGAGAAGTAAAGTCGTGCCATAGGTTTACAGGGTTATTTCGCCATATAATTAAAATTCGTCATAGAAGTAACTCGTTAAATTAATTGGTCACAGATATCAGCCGGGTTGTCAGCCACATACACGGTCTTTTTAGGTGTCTACTGTACTTCCTCCGAGCTAAGTTCAAGTTGTAATGTAAACAAACCAGACGTATGACTGCATTTTAGAATAGTTGTTTTAACTTTAAGTGTGTAAGAAAATGTAGTGTTGTCTCTCTAAACTCGAAGTAAAGGAAATAAAAATATGTATTTTTTAGAATATGTCTACATAAGTTATACGAGAGAACATCTTAATACTCTTGTATATAATTCTTGTGTCCTTGTGTTTGTCGCTCTACTTAACGACTGGATTTTTTTGGTGAAATGTTTAATTGTACTGAACAACTTGTTAGGACGGTATTACTTACAAAATGTGAGGAACTGTCTCCGGACATCATATGGCCACAATCATCATCATCATTCATATTCGCCTCTGATTAAGTTTAGGATTAAGGACGTTCATGGCGCACCATTATCATCATTATCAGCCATCACATCATCGGGGCAGCCGTAACCCCGCCTTTCGGGTGCCCCAACCTCAGAAGTGTGTTACAATTACGCCAGTGCTAGGAGAGAATGTCAGAAATGTCAAAATGACAACCTGAGGTATTGAATAAAAAATACATAACATTGATTTGGTTTCCAGTGAAACCTTTAATAACTAGACTCAAGTCAGACCGAAAAATACATGTTACAGGACTGAATAATCTGTATCTTTATATAACGTGCGTGTGTTAGCGCTCCACCCCTCCTAAACGAGTGGACGGATTTTGATGAAATTTTTTATGTGTGTTTGAATGCGTCCCTGGATTTTTTTATGTTAAAAACTCATTTATTTCCCGCATGCTCCATTACATTATGTGCAATGCTATATGCTAAATAACAAGATTAATAAACAGTATATTAGTTTATATTTATACACACAATTTGTTGTCTTTTTCGTCCATGCCACTATTATATTGATATTTTCGAAATCTATTTCATTTACGTATTTTTGAAACATTTTGTGTTTTATTCATTATTTCACTAATTTCTAACTGAACAACACACGTTTCTCTTTCTGTTTTGTATATTCACACACTCACTGAATATAATCCACTGTTTATGTTGCCGCTTTACACACACATGTCGTGTCATCTCTCATTCTGAGTCTTCAGAAGTTTGTAGTGTTCATTGCTTATTTACATTTTCCTTCTTTTTTCTTTCCTCTCCTTTTTCCCCTTTTCATTTTTTCCTTCATATATTAATTGTTTCGGCGAATCTTATAAAACCTCTCAAATGCCTGGTTAGTAATTGTTGCTTTGTATCTGGTCAATTGTCTCCTTTGTAGGTCCTTGGATGGTTTACATTCACAATTGGACCCTCTAAACCGTTAGGTGTAGGAATTCACCTGAAGTGAAAATTTAAAAATCGCTCTAGCGGTCACAATTTTCCATGTTTTACAACGAAACTCAATATATAAACCGAGATAAGTATTATCAAATAATGAGCGAAATCAGACATTTAGAGGTGGTGGTTTACCTGAAATCCGAAATTAAAAACTCCCTAAACGACTGGACCTATAACATTTTGTAAGTGTGTTTGAGTGGCTCTCTGAACGGTTTAGATTCACAATTGGACCATATAAAACGATTAGGTATAGTTGATTACGTGAAGTGAATATTTAAATGTCGCTCTATCAGTCACAATTTTCGATGTTTCACAACAAAAATATGCTATTAAAATAAACCGAGGTAGGTATTGTCCAAAAATGAGAGAACTCCGACAATTAGAAATGAAGGTTTACCTGAAAGTCATTGTTTGGTTCGTCTCAGCGTATACCAAACAATTTAATTAATCTTTAATATTCATTTATTTAGGCGCAGCAACGCACCCCGGGTATTAGCTAGCAGTTTGTACATGTTTGTGACTTCTAAACCCCTCAACAGATCTGCATGAAAATTTGTACAGACATGTTTTGAATTACGCCAAGCGTTTGCCGCTTTCTTCTTCTTCTTCGTCTTCTTATTTTCTTCTTCTTGTTCTTCTTCGTCTTCTTGTTCTTGTTATTCTCTTCTTGTTGTTGTTCTTCTTCTTCTAGTTCTGCAGCCCTTTATGAGCCCTTGCTGCTCTTCTACGCCCACGTCCATCCCCGGACAACGAGCTTCCTCTACTCCATCCATCTATCTCAATTAATTAACTATTATCGTGTACTTAAAAAACAAATTTCGGCGCATTAATTAGCAAAATCGTTGCTGACCGGCCACGAGTAAACTCAATGTTGAACGAAAAATAAATATAATTAGCCTATCTTGGTACGACTATTTTTCTCTCCTCATAGTTTGTTTTTGTGATCAGCATAAAAAATACGTTGGTAATATTGGTTTAGTATTACATGATGTCGTGAATTTTTATCTTGTTTAGTGTTTGTATTTTCACTGCAGTACAAGAACGTAACATAATGGTAAGCACCAAGCCATTAACTTGTGTAAATAAGGTTAATGTGCACATTTCAAACCTAAAAGTTATTGTTTTTATTTCCTTAGTACATACAATTTGTAATTCACTCAAATTTTGTTCAGGCTCAATCTGTGTTTTAGAAAAAAAAATGGAATTAAACTGCTGCTCAAAATTAAAGGAAAAAATAGGTAGTTTTTAAATGGCTGTATCTTCGCGAGGAAGATTGAAAAAATAAATAAAGCGTCTTGAAGGTTGAAGACTCTAGTGTCTGAATCAGTAATGCAATTATTTTTTGTCAACTTTGATTTTTTTTTCAGTATAAAGTGGAGAAAGCACAGCGCCAAAAATTATCGACAAGTTTGACTTTATACATCGTTTCTTTATATGATACATCGCTTTAAAATTAATATAATCTAGTTAAATTATAAAAAAAGTATTGATTTGTTATCTATTTCATCTAATTTTAATTAAATTTGTCACATCCTATTCCTCCGTTCTTAGAATCTTAAATGAAACAACCTTTTTTAGAGACTATTCGATTTTACTACGCCATAGGAGCGTATGAGAGTCTTGTGTTATTTTAGTATTACTTGCGTTTTCCAGATTAAAGATAGCTGATGGCATATAATTCTGTTTGATATACAACAAATTTTTAGAAAGAAACGCAAATTATTAAAATAAAAATAAATATCTAAACTCTTTGTTTTGTATTTAAGTGACAACCGCTCTTAATTGGTTTATATAAAGTAAAGATAGACAGTGGCGTAACATTTCTCGGCCTGACCTTACACAAAAAAGTTTCTCGGGCCCCAATTAACTGATATAAGAATGTTGTTGTCTTTAATAAAAAAATATTATGAACTGTTTTATAGACGGATAACGTAAACTGTTTACTAAAGAGACCTCTACATTCATAATGTAAATTTATCCATGTTAAATACAATTTAGTTATTCTTATGATTTTTAGTGGCGTATCTCTATTGAACTAAACATTTCGTTAAAGGTTCATTTTTCTGCCCATACATTTAAAATTGTTTACACAGTACCAACTTAGGGTAGAGTAGGGTCTGAGGAGTTGTACGTTACGCAACTCTTAATATATGACTATATTCAATTATTATTTTTTTTGTAAATACCCCAGGTTGTCTTTCGACATTATCGATGTTCTCTCCTGGCATGGCGTAATTGTACCCCCACTTCTGAGGTTGGGGCGCCTTACGTGACCCTGGCGATATGATGTGTGATGATGATAGTGGTGCGCCAGGAGAGTCCCTAATCCTAAGCTTAATCTAAGATGAATATGAATGATGAGATTGCGATGCCCATATGATTTCGGGGACCGTTTGGGCCTTAAAAGTTTTCCTGACATTCGTCTTACAGGTGAGAAAAACCCCCGATGAAAACCTCACCCAGAAAAACTGTCCCGACCGGGGATTGAACCCGGGCCCGCTGCGTGACAATGCAGCACGCTACCTCGAGGCCACAGCGGTGGACTCACTTATTAATATTCCGTTCATTATTTTAGGAATTTCGAAATGACCGAAAACGCTCGAACCCAAACCAAATAAGTTCATATTTAAAAAAAGTACAGAAAAGAAAAAACAGAAGTGAAACACGAGAAACACCTATAAAATGATATAATACATCATCATTACGTTGTGATGATGAAATCATAATTGTAATACTTTTTTCAGTTTCTTTCAATGTAGTTGGACTTAACTATAATCTGAATATGAACATTGGAGAGCCAACTAGCAATGAAAACCAAAATACTACTTCTGTATTGGAATCGACTAGCAGTAACAGTATTTTCGCCAACGATACAAAGAATCTTGTAAATAAAAAGACCAATGAATCATACAAAGTGTCAATTATTGGAACGACCTTGGGAACCACCAAAGTCATATTCCAACATCCACTTTACAAAAAAGATGGGAAGGAGTTGAAATGCTATTTGGGTCATCAGCACTTGGAACAAAGAAATTGGCTAGCTCTTTCCTACACGAAACAGGGGCTGTTTTGTAAGTTCTTTGTGCTGTTTGCTGATGAAAAGTGTGGCCGTATAAAGGAATGAGAGCGCCAAAAACTTGTCACCCAACCGTTGACATCGTTCGCCAAGCTTTTAGGTAAAAATGGACACTCACAATTACATGAATACACTTCTTACCACAAGATGTGTGTTCAAGCAAACTTCCTGCAAAACTACCATAACCCACAAAAGGATGTTGAAAATCAGGTAAATACTCAACGACTGCAACAAATAAAAGAAAACAAAGAGAGACTTCCACCGAGATATGATGGCCGTCTTGATCAAGAGGCTGGGCCCCATAATATGGGTAATTTTAGAGAATTGTTAAGATTTATAGCGTCTGCAGGAGACGAAAATCTTAAGCGACGCTTGTTAACAGCCTCTTCAAGAACCGCATACATAGGCAATACAACACAAAACCAATTAATAACAAGCTGTGATGAACAGTGGCGTGTATTGGATATTTTTTAGGGTAAGCAATTTGGGAGTAAATACCAGAAACTTTATTTTACTGAATTATCGTATATTCCGTGGAGAGGAAATGAGTTTCTTTTGGATTTTGACACTTACTCCCTTTTCAGTTTAATTCCGTCTAACAGTTTAATTACCTATATATATATATATATTACATTGCTGTATTTTGGTGAATACAATGGAATTATCGAAAAACAGAGAATTTACTTATCGAAATTTTTCACATTCAAATGTTCTAAAAATAATAATCAGTCTGAATTACTGAATCTATAACTTATTTGACACAGTATAGTGTGAATAATTTGTACGTAGATTTGTCTGTATTTTATTTTGGTGTCAAAAGTTTTACCTGAAGTTCGTTTTTTTTGTTCAAATTCTTCCCGTTTTTTATTTCTAGGATTTTTTTATTCACTTAATCTGTTTATACAGTAATCAATATCGTGATATTTTGCGTATCAAATAAACTGTCAGTTACAAAGAAAATATTAACAAACGTATTCAATATAAAATTGAAATCAAATCTTGCAGTGTTATCAAAACTCCATGTGCAGCAATATAGGCTTCCTGATCCTAATATTCTTGTCTGGATTCGTAATTTTTTCAAAGACAGAAATTAGCACATCCCGATACTCATGTACTATTCCAACCAAACTAGAACTGTAATTTTACCTCGTCAAAGACACTCTTGCCAACCATTTCTTTATTTCATCATCATCATCATAGTACATTCACGAATTTAGGCCATTTGTGACCTGCTTCGGCCTCAAGAGGAACACCATCCTAAAGTCTTTTGAGTGGACGTCCTGGTCTTCTTCTTCCTGCAGGTTGATATCTTAACATTTGTTTGGGTATTCTGTGATCTTCCGTTCGATGAACATGTTTCATCCATCTTGACTTATAATCAGAAATTTTGTGTTCTAAAGGTTCCATGTGTAATTCTTCTAAGATGTCTTCATTTTTTTTGTGATCTAGTAGTGTGTATCCTGCAGTCCTCCGAAGGTATCTCATTTCAGCAGATCTAAGTCTGTACATCCTTCTGTTTCAACTTCCATACTTCGCTATCATACAAAAGAGTTGGAAGAGCCAGTGTTTTATACGCTTTTAATCTTGAATGCTTTTGAACTAACTGTGGCTGGAAGATAGAATTTATTAACCGTAAAATTCTTAAAAATTTAGATATCTTTGCATTTACATCTTTTTCTTCTTCATATGAAATATTGCATCCTAGATATGTAAAATTATTCACCTGCTCCAAAAGTTTATTGTCCAGTAGAATTTTACTTCTGACAGGATCTACACCTTGAAATACCATAATTTTTATTTTCTCTGTAGATATTTTCAATCCATATTCTTCTGTAATTTTGTTAAGTTTATACAGACCTTTCTGTAGATCATCATCTGAATTTGCTATTATTATTTGGTCATCTGCAAACAATAGGGTGTTTAATTTTCTATTTTCTGATATTCTTATTCCAAATTTATATTTCTTGTTCCAGCAACATATTACTTCATTGATATAAATTGCAAAGAGTGTTGGGGTTAGGGCAGTCTTGTCTCACACCACGATTTATAATTCCTCCTTCAGAAAATCCGTTACGTAATTTAATCTTTATGGTGTTGTCTTTGTAAATATTTTGTATGTTCTGCCGAAGTAAATTTGGTATATTTCTGTCTTCCAATATATTTAAGAGTTTTGATCTCTTGACTGTGTCGAATGCTTTTTCAAAATCTATGAAAGCAAAATGTGTTTCTAAGTTGAATTCTCTTCTTCTTTCAAGCAACAGTTTAACAGAAAATGTTGAATCAATACAAGATCGTCCTTTCCTAAATCCAGTTTGACATTCCATAAAAAAAATTTCACTGAAACGTTTCAATTTTCCATTTAAAATGTCTGCATAAATTTTGTAGTATGTGTTTAAAAACTGATTCTCCTATAGTTGTCCATTTTTCTCTTGTCTCCTTTCTTGAAGAGGGGTATAACAATGCTTGTCTTCCATTCTTGTGGTATATCTGCATTTTTGAATACATTATTAAAGAAAGACAACATTCTTTCATGGAACTGTTTGCCTGCATATTTATACAATTCAGAATTCAAGCCATCTGTGTCAGTTGCCTTCCCATTTCTCAATTTCTTTAAACTATTGTTCAAATTTTCCAATGATATTATGGAATCTGTCTCATTATTATTTCGGAAAATTGTATCTTCATAGCTATTGTCAGTCCAAAGACTTTTATAATAATTGAAGAAATCTTCTTTTGTTACTCCGCAATTAATTTTGGTAGATTCTTTAATATCTTTATTCAAATGTTTTAATATTTTGAAGGCATTAGGTTGGAGCTTATGTAAGTCTGATTCTAAATGTGTAATAAAATTTAACCATGTTTTCCTATGTCTCTTTCTTATTTTCCTCTTAACAATAGCTCTACAGCCTTTGAATCCTATTTCATTTTCTACTTTCTTTGGTTTTAAATATTTTTATAAGCTGTATTTTTCTCTTCAATCGATTGTTTTGTTTCTCTAATTTCCTCATCAAAAACCCTGTTCATTTGGTTGATTTTGAAAAGAATGCAGCTAGTCCATTCAAAGTAAGGAACAAAATGTATTCTTTAATGATGGTCATGGATTAGAATAATACTAAATGAACGAAAATTGCATTTGGAAAAGTGTTTTTCACTTTCGATTGCAGTCCATTCAACTGACTTGCCGTGACAGATGCTAACTTTGTGCAATAAGTTCGTTCTCACATCCGAAATCATGAATCAGTTGAACCACTATATTGTATAATGCCTCGACTGTTCTATTATCAGACACGTTAATGGATCCTAAAAATCGTTCATGTACTTGGCCACCGTCGATGACGTACCGAAACACAGGAGACAGCTGAGAGAAATTACTTATGTCTGTTGCCCTCATCTAAAACAATGCAAATACAATTTGATTCATTGATCCCGTTCTTTGATCTGTCCATTAATACGTTTGGTATGGACGGATTGGATCATTCTGGATTAAATTTGACATTCCTGTAAATATCGTAGAATGTTCTAAATGGTGCTTTATTTTCTCGTCATATTCACCGAGTAATTTCACGAGTTCAACGTAATTGTATTTATCGATAAAGTCGCGTCATATCTCTAGTTTGACAAAAAAAAAACTACATAGATGAAGCGTTTTGCTATGACTATTTTTTCTTACAACATTGAATTGCAAATCCCGATTTTTGTTTCTGATTGTCCAACATATGTTCAATTCTCGACTTGCCGAAGATTTTTCATTTATGATGGAGATGAAATGATTTTTAGGCAGACTATGTTTTTTAACGGCTTCATGTATGTTTCCCATGTCGCTATAGCCCACAGTGTTCCATAGAGATCTTTCGTTATTAAACAGGAAACATGTCCAACAATACAGTTTTGTGCACGAGGACACCCTTGTAATCACTCGTTGCTATTGTAAATTTGCGACGTGAAACGCGTTAGTTGTGATATTTAATTCAGGAGAAAGTCTATCACTTTGTATTACTCGTTCATCTTCGAAAGCGCTCCAGGCAAATTTATGATAGCACATATTACACAGTCACATGCGCTTTGACCACTGTCTTGCCCCGACTGATAGTGAGCTTCCACATTTTCAACACTGCTCTACGCTAGAAGCAGAAGTGCTTACCTTCCAGCCATAACGCATATGTACATTCCATTATTAAAATGAAGTTAATATATTCCCTCAGGTGTCCTCATCTAGGGGATATGTGGATGGCTACCACAAGGTGCCCAAGCTGAGCAAAACATTTCTTCCACTTACTTGTGTTTTGCACTCTTTTAACTTTACTATCTAACCTCTCTTGGTTAACTCTTGTTTTTTTCGACCCCGTCGCTATTAGGGCGTCCGAGGGCTAGGGAGTCTTTCCTTTCTTCAATTTCTTCTATCCTTTATTTTATTTTCTTCTCCAGAAAAGCCTGACCAGAGGCTATAAGATGGCAGCCCCATCACTGGTCTTGCCTTCCTTTGGCCAGCAACCAATCGAAGGGACTATTATTATGCTTCCAAGTGTTATACGAGAATTTCCCGGAAGGATCAAACTAATATATGGGATCGGAAAAGGAACGCAGATATCTTAAAAGAATTGAAGACTACGCCAATTTTGGAATATATTAAACAGTACCAACTAAATTGGAAACACCATCTTGAAAGAATGAGTTCAAATCGGATCCCCAAAGCTGTTTATAATTATATACCAAGAGGAAGAAGATCACTGGGCCGTCCTATGAAACGCTGGAGGGAAAATTTTCTATAGGATCGTAACAGGCCTTGGCCTAATACTTGGGAGGAAGAAGAAGAAGAAGTTAATATATTTTACCATAATAATATTATCTTAACGTACCAATACTTCAATATAAACACGACAATTACTATTGAGAATTGTAGGACCACAAGCTTAATTAAAAACATAATAATTTTGATTTAAAATAAGTTTTCACTACTCGCCAAGTCCCGCACATTTCAAATTGAAGGACCACAGATAACGAAAAGTTATGACTACACACGATCACATCCGAGCAACTTCTAGCTTATCGTGTAGAGCAAGAGTGGTTTATAGCTGGGGAGCTGGATGGAACAAATCGACTACAAATATAATGACCAGGTCACTAATATTTTTAAATTGCATTGAAATTTTATGTTAATCAATACTGATTATTTCTATGTTGTATCACATTAATATTATTTTTTAATCCTGGGTAAGCAATGCTTACCTTGCGTCTATTGAATACACGCCACTGGCGATGAAGAAATAACATATACAATTCTTCATTAAATGAGGAATGCTAAGTATTATTCTATTATATTAGACGAAACAACAGACTTTCTAATACAGAACAGTTTTCTTTGAACTTCAGATATGTTTATAAAAATGGGATTCGTGAAGATTTCGTAAAATTTATTGACGCTTATGAGAAGATTACAAATGTCAATCCAGATCAAGACCCAAATAGTGAACGACGCCGAACTGGAGAGTCTTTGGGAAATATTGTTGTAAACGTACTGCAATAACTGTCACTAGACTTAAACAACTGTGTGAGAATTGGTACTGACAGATGTACTGTAATGACTTCTGAAGCTGTCGGTGCAGTCACTGAAATACAGAAACCTACGAAGGAAGCATATGCTTAGTTTATTGTTTGGTCTTAAGACTTACAATATAAGAGTTGTTATATTATCTTTAATGACAAATACTGTTTAAAAACTGCTCAAAATAGTTTTAAAACATGTTATTAGCACTCTAAAATTTACAAATTCATTTATTTGTTAATTTATACAGACCCATGCACCCCCGAAAATGTACACGAACCCATGGCCCCTCTCCGAAAATCTATTCTGGAACCGTCCTTTTGGAAGGGGTTCGCGAATCGAAAAATGTTCGGAACCACTGAGATTGAACATGGATCAGTAGATATAAGCTGACACAATTTTATCATCGACGTTAGATGAGTTATAGGGACAGACTGAAACTCGGATCATCATCTGAATTGGATAACACAAGTCTGTATTTTAAAAATTTTTCTCAGATGATTTATTTAAAATAGGTGTTCTTCAAACAATTGTTTACATTGATTCTACAAATGATTTCCATTTTTGTCTATCGCATTAGATTTTTGCACAAAATAAGAATTTATATTTTCACATTTTAGCTGCTACAAGCACAAATATGTTTAAACTTAATTTCACACAAGATAAATTTTTGATAAAAATACATGTTAAAAATACTGAAGAGAACTGTCCTAATAATTTTGAGGCTACGTTGTAATAAAACAGAAAGTAAATGGTGTTCCATTAATTTTGAAACCTTCTCTTCTTTGACTTCCTTGAAGTTCCTCCATTTTTAGTCTGCCACATCAACATCCAAAAGTAGTTTCATTCCATGTTCCCTGGTACCTCCTCTCCATCTCTTATTTTCCACAATTGCCTTGTAATTAGGGTCTAGTTCTTTTTCTGTGTGTCTGTACCATGAGTAATGTGTTCCTGGTTCCAGAAGATTCTCACTTTTAAGCCTGAGCTAAGTAGTTCTGCAGATTCCTTTGGCAAATTCAGATAACGATCTAGATCATTAAGGTCACTTCCACGCCAAACCAGAAAGCCACGAGAGACCTGCTGAAAAATAAATGGACATCCTCTACTGCGGTAGATATAGAATTCAGCGAGACAGAAGTAACGATGATAATTGAAAACCTGCCGCCCAAAAAAGCGCCAGGTCCCGACGGTCTAGATGAAACTATCGTCCAGCACATCCATCGCATTCTGCCACACTTCTGGCATAGATTATTCAACAAATGCCTCCAACTAGGCTGTTTCCCCGAAAAATGGAAGAAAGCAACAGTTATAGCAATCCCAAAAAAATGACAAGAGCAAACTCACAAGTGTAAACGGATACAGAGGAATCAGTCTTTTGTCTGTTCCTGGAAAATGTTACGAGAAATTAGTAGCCGACAGACTCTCAACATATCTGGTTACATCTGGAAACACCAAAAGTCAGCAATATGGCTTCAAGGCAGGAACATCTACAATCGACGCCATACGGAAGATTACAGATACCATTAACGAATACAAAGCCAAGAAGATTAGATGCTGTTTAGTAGCCCTCGACTTTAAGGGTGCTTTTGACAACGCCTGGCATCCAAAAATACTTACGATTCTAAGGAAGTACAATTGCCCCAGCAACATCTATGAAGTAATCACAGATTTCCTGAAAGACCGGAGCGCAAACCTAACACTATCTAATTGCAAGAAGGCTGCGTACATCTCCAAAGGCTGCCCACAGGGATCGGTTTTCGGACCAATATTATGGAATCTCATAGCTGACGATCTGATTGAAAACTTATCACAGCTACAAGAACACCTAGAGGTAGTCCTATATGCAGATGTAATGATGCTGGTCAAGGGGTCACTCCATAACGATATACCAAATATTATTTCAAATGCTCTTTCCAGAATTGAAGGTTGGTGTAAAGAAAACAAATTGGAATTAGCAAAACAGAAATGTGGTATAATGCCAATGTTTTGTCGCCAACTACAAAAATATCGAACACACCAAACAATACAAGAGAGCAATATACCTGTCGTCAAACAAATTAATTATTTGGGAGTGACTTTGGATAGCAACCTCACATGGAGTCAACATATTCGGAACCTACATCATAAAACACAGTCCACTTTGCAGAAACTAATTCGCTGCTCAAGATCATCCTGGGGGCTATCATTCAACCACCTAATTACAATATACAAATACTGCCTACTACCAACCATAACTTATGCCTGTAGCGTCTGGTACCAACAAATTCGCTACAAATCACAAATGGACAAACTAACTAGAATACAAAGACAAATCCTGATATTCATGACAAAATCATATCGTTCGGTCTCTACAGAGGCACTCACAGTCATAGCAAATGCTCTCCCAATAGAACTGGGACTCAGACTAAGAAATGACATCTGGGCACTAAATCATAACAAGAAGACTACAGCAATCTTACCCGAGTTATCGAAAGCAGAAATTCCAAAAAGTGAAGAGGGACTGAAAACCCTAGACATCAAAGTAGAACTCACAGGCTCTGGTGGAGATGGAGATTACACCCTCTACACTGATGGGTCAAAAACAGAAGGAAATGTCGGAGCAGGCCTAGTAGTCTATACAGGAAGAAAAGAAGTTTTCTCAAAATCAGCAAAACTCCACCCCGAATGCTCAGTATTTCAAGCCGAGCTGCTCGGAATTCAGATGGCACTAAAATGGATAAAAAATATACAAAAACCTAAAACTAAATACGCCATAAACGTTGACTCACAAGCAGCACTTAAAGCAATCAAAAATCAAATCAGCCAATCCCATTGTAAGTCAAATCAGGGCAGATCTTCAATACATACAGAGTAACAATCAAGTAAACTTCTATTGGATCCGAGGCCACGCTGGACACTACGGAAACGAAAGGGCAGATTTCCTAGCAAAAATAGACTCAACGTTTCAAAGAACTCTAGTATATGACAGACTACCTATTTCATTTTGTAAACAAAAGCTCCTTCAATACTACACAGACATCTGGAACGCGCTGTACACATCATCACACAAAGGCCACCAAACAAAACTCTTCTTCCCAAACATCCATACCAGGCAAGAAACCGTCCTAAATCCAACTTTCGTACTTACACAATTCCTCACAAACCATGGAAAATTCCAACAATACCTACACAGAATTGGAAAAAGCAGCCTCACCGATGTGCCCATGCTCAGAAGACGACCAAACAGCTATGCATCTTTTACTTCACTGCAAGCTACAAGAAAAGAACAGACCAGCGCACATCAAGGACCCAAATATAGTGCTAAGAAAAGTTATTAAAATGCCACAAACAATCAAATACATAAATGAAATATTCCAGACACTGAAATAATCCATATTAATTGTAATCCATTAATTGTTAAACCATATAAAGTGTAAACTAAATATCCTGCGATATACCCACAGGGTAAAACGCAGGTTGTAAAAACTTGTTCAAATTAAAAAAAAAAAAGGTCACTTTCAGAGAACCGTTGTGGAGTAAAGCCATCTTCAGCCTGATATATATCATCAGTATCATCGTCAGTGATTGCATCAAGTTCAGTTTCACATTATATTCTTTCAGGTTCTCTAAAACAGCTGCAGGAAGAGGAACAGGCAGCTTTTTTCCCATATGAAACAGGCTTAATGGCTGAAAGGATGCTTGGATGTACAATTTGGTTCTTATTTTTTTAATTTCACCCCTGAACATTAAGCAAACAGAGTAACAGTCATTAACCTTTTGCCGCTACCATTTACCGTCCTCCTACTAGGACAGGATGGCTGGGTTTTTTAAATGGGCATTTAAATTTAGATGCCTATAGCAGAATCTATGTTCCCCCTTAAGGAAAAAAATCATAATAATTAAAGTGAAAAAGATAGGATCATAATTATTTTTTATCTAATTCCTAATATATTTACGCATGTAATAATGTACTCACCTAATTTTGCACCTCCACATTTCGATGCTGGTGGTATTCCAAGAAGCACCCCATACGGCACAATGGAATGTCACACTGTTTACACTTAAATGTTGTATGTTTATCCCTTCCAGATGGAGCTTTTTTATTTTTCTCTATACACGAAGCACACACTTTTGCGCGGTCTGATATGTTTTCCAAAGAATGAAAAAGTTTAGGAGATGCAGTTGCGATGGGCAAACTTCTCTTCCTGCCTGTACGCTTGCGAGATATGAACGTACTTATTAACTGACGCACTAAGTTTCGTCTGAAGGTCACTTGCCTGTTTCCGTGTGCTGTACTCGAGGGCTGGTTTGTCAGGTCATATAAGATGAAACAGTTCACAATACACACATTTAGGACAAAATGTAATAGAAACTTCCACCACTTTTTTGAACATCGGCCAACACCATAATATTCGCGTTTCTGATCACTTATATCCACGCTTCCAATGTGCTTCGTGTAATTTATGACGGCATAAGGACATGGACCTACTATTGCTTCATTGACTTTTTCTGTTTTTCTTGTGACTGAACCATCAGTCCGGGGATCGGAATTCGTGGAAAGAAGAAGAACAACACGTTTGTCTTGCCACACTACCGCCGTCACATCTTCATGCTTCATTTTTATGGACTCGCCACTTTTGAACTTCATTATCTGTGACCTATATAAGTGTTTATCTTTGGTTCATATTTACACACGTGCAGGGATGCCTTCTAAGTGATTTCATCACACCTGCATAAAGAGATCACGTATTCTGTACGCACAACGTAATATTTTTAAGATGCTTTCTTCAAGAGCGCTTTAGAGCGTTTAGGCCGGGTTTAGGTGGTCTTTAGGCTCCCTCCACTTCATAGGAATCGCAAACGGCATGCACGATTTCTTCCCTTTTGTCCACAATCTTAACCTCTCAACTCAATAGCGGCAAACTTTGTTCGGTGACCACACCTTATCCTGGTCATCAAGTTTCACTTTAAAATAAGGATTGTAAGCTTTTTTTTTTCTTTTTTTTTTCAGAAAGTCTGCAATATCCGTTCTTTATTTAAGCATTGTATAATTACCACAAATATAGAAGAAAACTTTAGGATTGTTCGTACACTTGCGTGTAGGGTGTAGACATTGTCATACTTACAGTCACACTAGAGAGATAAAATGAGAACAGCATTGATAATGCAAGTGACTTCCAAAGTCACCCAATAACGACCTCACCTCAGCAGCAGTTGTGCCAAACTAAAGGCTTACAGGCTTCAATTGACTAATTCCCCTCCAACAATACTCATTACTGTCTGGCACATATGCTATCACCAATAAATATGTGAAAAGAGAATAGGTCCATTGTGAAAAAAAAAACTGTACGTGATAGAAGTAAACTAAGAACAGTTCTGGAATCAGTATAAAAAAGTGAACTAATACAACATATTGGTTTTCAGTCATCTGATATTATGCAGACTAGTGTAAACGAAGAATTGTTAACGCTTTATTTTGAGAGAAACAACCACTGAAGAATACTCTGGGAAATACGAATTAAAAATTTATCTATCTATCTATCTATAATGGCGTAGCCCAAATAGTGGACTCTTACCAAATACTGAAGAATCGTACGGAATGTTTATAGAATCGTTCGAAAATGTTTAAAATATACAAAACGTTACCTGACGTTTTTATAAATATTAAAAGTGTGTAGTGCAACGGTGGCTTAAGAATGTAGCAGGGAAAATCGTAGTCGACAAATTGTACACCTCAGCCACAAATGGTAATTGTACTAACCCATTGTGCAAACAAATATATGAGCCAATCAATATTCGCGTAATTTATAAATATTTAAATATAGTAAGAAATGTTTATAAAATGTTTCCAAAATGTTTGAAATAGTACGATACATTATTATAAACGGTTGAAATTTTTTTAGTGCATCAGTGGCATAAGAGTGTTAGACGGAAAATTGTGTGGGTCTTAAAGCCAACCTCTGCCCCAACCATGGAGGTTTTTAATTTAAACTGGAGTTAGTGATCGACAAATAGTGGAATTTTTCCAATGTAGATGAATTAATTAATAAATGTAACGTAACTATTTCACTGCATACCGAATCATTAGCGTGGTCGCTGCCTCCATTGACGCCACGGTATTCTGATTTAATCGTTGTGCATTTATTGGAATATCCGCGTCGTTCTTTGTTCTTCATCGACAAGGTATTGTATCAAATCTGTTCCTATCTTCCAGTTTCATTAATCTGTGGAAATAAATTATATGTACACATGCCACGTCCTTTAATATGTGTTTATATTTTGTAATTTCGTTTACTTGCTAGTCGTATTTTTGTGTAAGAGCATGTATAAACAGTTCGAGAAAAATAATGATTAACTGGTTGGTTAATCCCTAATTTGGAACAGCCACTGTTAAAGGTGATTTGAACTTCTCTTTGTTCTATGAAATTCAGTTATGTAATTATTTTAAACTTTACTCTCAATTCCATAACTTATCATCATAGGCCTACCAGTAGACGTGCTTCAATAATGGCATAAATGTATTTTATAATGTCATTTTGTGTACTAAACGTCGCAAAAAATGTTCAATTTAATTTCTTATGCCACTGATGCACTAAACACGTTTAAAACATTTTGTAACACTTTTAAACATGTTTTAAACATCTTCCAATGATGCAACGATTTTTTTTTATATTTATATATTTACGTAAAACATGATCGACCTACATTGCTTAGTTGCTACTTTCTGCTATTTTCCCTCCTGTTCCTATGTTGTTCCAACGTTGCCACCATCGACAGCCCAAAATACTCCAGATGTTGCCAACATCACTTCCACGTTCCCTGGATTTCACCTACGTTAGAGTAATTGATTTGTGTTACAGTAATTCATTTAGGTTTGGTTAGCTATTAGGTTCCTTGCTTTTTAAATGTGATTTTATACGTAAAATAAATTACCTCTTCATATCTGTTATTCTATGAAAAATTCAAAATGTCGGACGGTTACCACGTAAAATCATATTTCCACTAGTTCATTTCGTGTTAACTATACATATTTAGACAAGTTCTGGGAATTTTGTGTCAATGTTGGTCATACTGATTTCACATACATATACCGCCAACTGATGGAGGTTGCATTTATCTTTCTGGGTTTACATGGAGCACTAGCGCATGCCCACTGCGATTCTATAGAACTTAGAAAAATTTATTTGCGACGGTAAGTATACTATATCCTAGTGCTTTCTCATACACTGATTTTTTTTGTGTAGAATTGATTTTTCATCATGTATTTATTTATTTATCTAATGGCATACAACATTGACAAAATGTCATTTGTTCATCTGATTCATCATAATGATTCTGGCTTCCGAATATTATCCGGTCTTAGATATACTGCGAAGAGTCGGGCAGCACATTAGGTATTCTTGGAAAAACTGCACTTAAAGTAGTGTGAAATATTTTCAAAGTCCTACAGAACAACAGTGCGCATGCACCAGAGTTTATAGAGCCAGCTATAACCCACAATCCAACCACATATCGATTATCATCCTTGATTATTATCTGTCGTTATGAAATTGAAATGACCAATATTTGCAATCAATCCCTCAATCTATATTCCGATTGAGGGTCTTTCCACTTTTCAGCAGTTGCCCTTTTACCAGCCGGCTGCTGGCCCTTCACATCCACATGTGTCAATCACAGAGGTAGATGATCAACAGCCAGTGTAGGGGTGACATGTGGTTAGCATGTCGAGTCCCCCAGCCGTTATAGCTGGTTCCTCAACCTGGAGCCGCTACTTATTGTAGCTACCCAATTGCCTCACGATGCTGGGTGGGCACCGGTCCCATACTGGCCAAAATACCATGAGAAAATTTCTTCCCCCATGGAGACTCGAACCAGCGCAAATCCCGTAGCTCTGCGCCAAGGCTTCCTACCTTAACTGCTCGGCTACGGCGCGGGACAATCTATATTTAAAAATATATTAATAACATTAAAATTACCTAACGTTTATTAAAAATGGATGTACACTTACTTATCACTCCCTAACGCTGATCCAACCAACAATAACCCAAAACAGTGATAGAAAAATCGTAGACTAAGTAATATACTCTGTGGAGAAAATAGTAGTTAGCATCACAATATTGTCTAACAGTGTCATAATATTATGATTTGCATATTTAAATAAATACTTCAAAATTGTCTAATAATGTTATAAAAATTTTTTGAAAAGTTTAAAATATTAAATAATGTTAGTAAATACAGAAGAAGAGCTATAGTTTACAACAATATAACTGAAAAATCAATTGCTAGTAGAAGTGCAGTTGAGCCAGTATTCTATATCTTAATCCAGGTTTCAGAGCTTGCAGGTGGTTCCAAAGCGAGACAATTTTTTTGGGAAGAATGCCGTGTCCAGTTTAGAGCCGGAATTTCACAACAGCTTCTTGTCCTGGCCAGTCATGTCTGTTATGTATGGAGGTCTTGCAGGTTATTGTTGTGTTTATTTCTAAGCTCATGAGATATTGTTCCTTCATCTGCTTCTTTATACAGGGTGAGTCAGGGAGAAAGGTACATGCTTTGAGGGGTGATAGTATTGGTGATTCTGAACAAAAATCTTCTATTATACATGTGGCCTTTTCTTAACCATTTCCGGATAATTTAATGAAAACAACCAGGAACCAGAAAAGTGCAGGTGACAGTAAATCAAGATACTGTTATCTTAAGTTTTGTTTAATTTTGTATGTTTCCTCACAAAAGATGTTCAAACACTCCACCACCAACTTCAATGCATTTTGATGCTCTTGTAGACAGCTGTTGTGTTGCTGATCTGAGCTCATTCGTACATTCCTTTACTTGAGTACAAGCATGTAAAATACAAGTGAGAAGTTCCATTCTGTGCTTGTAGACTTCACTCTTAAGCCAACCCCACAAACAAAATAATGGGGTAAGATCGGGTGATCTCGGTGGACAAGCAGTGATTCCATTGTATCTCAGCTGTCTACAAGAGCAGCAAAATGCATTGAAATTGGCGATGGAGTATTTGAACATCTTTTGTGAGGAAACATACACAATTAAACAAAACTTAAGATAACAGTATCTTGATTTACTGTCACTTGCACTTTCTGGTTCCTCGTTTTCATTAAATTACATTGAAATGGTTAAGAAAACACTATATGTACATTAGAAGGTTTTTTGTTCAGAATCACCAGTACCAACACTGTACCTTTCGCCCTGACTCAACCTGTGTAGAGTTTAGAGGAGTGGTATGATGTATCTGGTTTGAAGCAGTTAAGGAGCACGGCAGCTTTCTTTGCTAATATTTCTACCTGTTCATTGCAAAAAATCAGTCAATGCTGAGGGATCCATGCAATACAACCTTCTTTTGTGCATTTGGAACTTTTTTCATCATGTTATAGTGTGAAGTTTCTATTAGGTGACTGAATTTTTAAAATACTGGTAACAACTTTATTTGGGTTGAGGTTCTTTTTACTAACATTTCCTGGGAAAATATCCACTTAGCTTACCTGATATTATTTTTGAAGTCCTATAGAACAACAGTGCGCATGCACCAGAGTTTATAGAGCCAGCGATAACTCACCATCGAACCACACATAAATTATTATCGTCGTTTCGATCATTATCGTTTTTGTTTTGTTTTATGTACGAGTATTTAGACACATTTAAAATGTAATGAACCTAAAATCTAACTCATACTTAACATAATTCAATTACTCTAACCTCAGGTGGATCCCATGAAACACTCTTTTTTTTTTACTCCTGAATAATCGCAACCATTGATAACCCACTGGTTCCAACTATGTAATATACTCTCTGGAAAATAATAGTAAGTCACCATCACGATATGTGTATTTGAATATATACTTAAAAATTCTAATATAAAGTTATAAAAATTGTTTGAAATATTTAAAAATGTTACTAAACACAGAAGAAGAGTTATAATTCACAAAATGAAGGGTAAGTGTTTCTAGACTTGAGCCCATTTCCTGTTATCCTAAAGGTTTTGTAAAATATGCTTCATAGAACATTGTTTACAGTTCTAGAATAATAGAAAATGTGGGGATTCTAGCCCACCATGCTACCACTATAAGTTTAAATTAAGAAACCGAAAAACACACTTTATTGCTGCATATTTGAATAATTATCTGACATATACATAATATATATGTGTTGATTTTCCCCAAAAGACTCATAGAAATGCCTTGAAATGAGGTAAGAAAATGAGCTCAGGAAAACAGCAGTTTAGCTTTCCCAACACATTTTCTATGTCCTACGGAATAACTGTGGATACGTGCATGAGTTTATAGAGTTGTCGCTAGGTGGAACCACATATCTTTGAAGTCCTACAGAAAGTTTATGTATCTGTTGCTAGATGGCTGCAAATGACAGTGAAATCGGTATGAACAACTTTCGAAATAAATTCCGAAACACTCATTAGAAGTGATTGTACACTAACTTCTTCACCAGCATACTGATGGTCTCACATCCACATGTTTCGATCACAGATATGGACAATGGTCCAGCCAATATAGGGGTGACACATAGTCAGATTGTTGTATCCCCTCCTGTTATGAACCAGGAGCTGCCATTTATTGTAGTTACCCAAGTTCCTCAGAATTCTGGGTGGGCAGCAGTTCCATACTGACCGTAATTCCATGAGGAAATATCTTCTCCGTGGAGATTCATAGCAGCACAAGTCCCATATCTCTACACTAAGGCATCATGCCTTAAACATCATGGCTTTTTCATAACCTTACATTGAGAAAAATTGATTGTATTTTAATGATGTAATTGACATTTTCAGATAAACTGATTACACTGCATTACCAGTTAGCTATTGAACACCAAGATCTGTGAAATATGGAGCCAGGACTGCAAGTAAGTTACTTTGTAATATTATTCTTAAATATGTCTTAATACACAGACCAGCTATCCATAACCAATGTTAATATAACTAAAGAGAAAACTGTTTGTCTGTGCTGAGATCTGAATTTCATGACATTTACTTTTGCGATGAAACAAAGATAAGTTCATTTTTACCCTGCAAGTTACCTGAAGAGTGCCACCACATAAAGTTGCAGGTTATAGATTCAAATCCTAGTTGATGCAGAAATTTGTCTATATAGGTGTGTTTTATTTAATTTCATATAATAAAGGTGTCTCATAACACAGGACTTAGAATTTTTTTTTCATAGCACAAGGTTTATCAAGTCTCAAAACCTAATATTGATGAGCTAAATTTGAATATGTTAACAGTTTTTTTTGTATCACATAAGGTTTTTTATGCCATGTTGAAATAAAATATTTAATACTTTTTACGTTATATGTAATATCCATTATCCTTTAAATTCTTGTATAACATACAGAAGCTTGATACAATATCAGTTGTACAGTTAAAACAGTTTAAAACAAATAAAAAACTAGAAATATACCTTAAGATCTAAATGAATGGTGAATTGACTGGTGTTTGTGCTACTGCCGAGGTTTTTCTCTTAAAAATCACCAACGAAAATAGTAGGCAATCTTGAAGGCATCCCATCAACCCTGGTATCTCGTTTCCATCTCTTTTATGTCTTTATGATGGTGTCTCTCAAAAGACTCTTCACTTAGTGCTCTGTGAAATATTGAGGATAAGAGTGAAGGAAGTGTAACTTCAAGTTTACATCCCAGTGCCCTGAACTTTTCGAGCATGATTTTACACTTTTCTCACATTGGTCAACTTTAGCATTACATCAGACAATTCTCGATGGTGTCCTTGTATGTTTCCAAAGTTTGTAGTTCCACGTCAGACATGCAGTTTTTAAAAGTAACTATTTTGTGAATATTCGACCATGAAAAGTCTTCCTTCACTTTTGCCTCCAACAGTAACACAATTTTTTAGCTATATATTGGTAATAAGGGGCATTTTTGTCCAAAATTTTAACAAATTGCTTCATTAATCCCAGTTTTGTGTGCAAAGGAGGTAGGAATATTTTTTCAGAATAAACTAATGTGTGATTTATTACATGTTTTGTTCCTGGCAGCAGTTGTTTTCTTCTCAGCCAATTTGTAACTTTCCAGTGCCTTTCCCTGGCTCCAGAGTCTCAATCACACTAAAAACACAGAAATTTCATGTATCCTCTTTGTTGCCCTAAGAATATACCGCAGACTTTTAGATCACAGCACATGTACGTCTTCTTTCATTATATTTTATTTCTTTTAGAATAGTACACTTGTTTGTATGTATATATTGAATGAACTATAGGCTAATTTACTCCCATTATCCAGAAGAACATCCTTTAGACTTCTTTTACTAGAGTCAATAAATATTTGCCAATCTGCCTGTTCCTGGGCATGCATTCGAGCCAACAGTACACAACTTCCCTCTCTTTACGAAATACTTCTTAAATTCTTCTTCATGATTTCTATACCAATAAAAAGTTGTACCACCAGATAAAAGGTTATCTTCTTTAAATCTCGTGATAAAAGTTAACTTTTTTTTAGTAAGACGCAAATCTCTTACCAAATTGTTTAATTTTGGTTAATTGATAGGACGCGGATAGTTTTCTTATGATCATTGGGACAAATTGAAATTATTTTCTATGCTGGAAGAGTGCTGGTTCTACTCTCTTGTAGTGTTGTTGTGGTATTGGAATTGTAATATCTGGCCCATGTGCTAGCAGCTTATTGCTTCCGCAGTTTTTCTCCGGGAACTGGGTAATGTAACCAGGAGAGGGTCATAGGATGAATCTACCTTCAGTTAAACACAATGGCAAACTACTATGAATAAAAATCAGTGATTATATTATAAAGTTGTATTATATATTAAGAGTTTACATATTTTAATACTTCACATATATACTGCATACAAGTAGTGGACTGTATGCTCTCATTTTTTATGTTAAAAATAGAATTGTGCAAAAAATGTACATGATATACAAAAACTAGCAACAGATCCATTATCAAGGTATTTGATTCATTTGCATTAATATATCTCATGCTGGAAAATCTTCGAGGTCTGTGTGTTTGATGTCGATAAATTTCAAGGATTTTAAACAAATCCAGAAGAAAATTTTGAGATAAGGCACTTGTACTCTGCTGTACTTAATAAGGGTGTTTGATATTGAACGTTGTTACTGATACGTAAAGATGTGAACATTCGGTAATAATGTTGAGTGATTCCGGGTTATGTGGCCATGGTCCATAGTTGGTGTTAATACCAGACGTTTCGCCCTCAACTGCGGAGGGCATCTTCAGTGGCGAGTGCTTCTAGGCGTGTTTTCTGGTCGGAAGATCTACTTAGAGTGAGCGCTGTGGACGTTGTATTAGTGGTGGGTGCAGGGTGAGTGGGCGTGGCTCTTGCTGATTGGCTAATGGTCGTCTCCTTGTTGTCCCTAGTGTTAATGCATTTATTTTCTAGTGTATGATACCAGGCCTTAGCCAGTTTGATTCCTTCATCTTTTCTGTTGATATTTCCCTTATGCTTGTATATTTCTATAGCCTCTCGGTATAATCTAGGGAAATAGTAGGAAGTTGTGGCTAAAACTTGTGTATCGTCGAATAGAATCTGGTGTCCATTCATAATGGCATGTTCTGCTACAGCTGATTTATCCATTTCTCCTTGTCTGCAGTTTCTTTTATGTTCTAGTAAACAGGTGGCTATACTTCTTTTCGTGGTCCCTATATATGATTTACCACACAAACAAGGAAGTCGATATACGCCGCAAGTGGAGAGAGGTGGCCGAGGATCCTTAGCTGAGTGAAGGCAGTCTTCTATTTTTCTTGTAGGTCTGTAAACTGTTTTTATGTTGTATTTTCGTAGGAGTTTTCCGATACGATCTGTGACTCTTTGTACATATGGTAAGTAGGCTATGCTGGTTGAGGGTGAGTTATGCATTCTGACGTGCTGTCTACGTGGATGTATGGTTTGTCTTATTTCCTTGGATATGTAGCCATTTTTCTGGAAACAATTGAACAGATGGTGTTGTTCTTGTTTAAGGTGTTGTGGTTGGCATAACTTAGTCGCTCTGTCGAACAGTGTCTTGATGACACCTCGCTTTTGTCTTGGATGGTGGTTAGAGTCTTTGTGCAGATATCGGTCTGTGTGTGTAGGTTTTCTGTAAACTGTATGTTGAATTTTCCCATTGCCAGTCCTTATTATTTGAACATCCAGGAAAGGAAGTCTTCCATTATCTTCTTTTTCCATTGTGAACTGTATTTTGTTGTGTCTGCTGTTAAGGTGTTGAAGGAAACATTCCAATTCTTCACTGCCATGTCTCCATACTACGAATGTGTCATCAACATAGCGAAACCAATGTTCTGGAGACTTGGGAGCTGTTTTTAGTGCTTCTTCTTCGAATTTCTCCATGAAAAAATTCGCTACTACTGGGCTTAGAGGACTGCCCATGGCTACTCCGTCGGTCTGTTCATAGTAGCTGTTGTTCCATTGGAAGTAAGTAGTAGTTAGTACATGCCTGAATAAATTGGATATTTCTTCTGTGAAAATCTGTCTAATGTAGTCCATGGTCTCATTTACCGGCACCATGGTGAAAAGGGAAACCACATCGAAGCTAACCAGTATATCTTGAGATGTTACGTTTATATTCCGTAGTCTCTCAATGAAATGTTGTCGAGTCTCTGATGTAGCTGTCCGTTTTTCCTAGGAGTGGTTTCAGAAGTCCTGTGAGATGCTTTGCCAGTAAGTAGGTCGGGGAACCGATGGCGCTGACAATTGGCCGGAGTGGAATGTCGTTCTTGTGTATTTTTGGAAGACCATAGAGCCTTGGAGGTTGAGCTTCGGATACGCGTAATTTCTTCTTAATTTCTTCTGGCAAGGACGATTGCTTGATAAGATTGTTGGTTTTTCGAAGAATACCGGATGTAGGGTCTCGCTTGATAGGTTTATATGTATCTGATGTCAGAATCTCTATTATTTTCTCTTTGTATTCGTGTGTATTCATAACAACTGTAGAGTTTCCTTTATCGGCTGGTAAAATGGTGATATTATTATAATTATTTAAAGTTTTTAGCGCTAGTCTCTCCTTCTTAGTTAAATTGCTTTTCGGTGGTTGGGCGCGACGGAGTATTCTTGCAGCTTCATAACGAATTTCATCAGTTGTTTGCAAGGGGAGATTCTTGATGCTTGCCTCGATGTTAGAGATAATATCCTCTACAGGTATTGATGTGGGTGTGATGGCGTAGTTGCCTCCTTTTGATAGTACGAAAAGAAGTATAGCCACCCGTTTATTGGAACATAAAAGAAACTGCAGACAAGGAGAAATGGATAAATCAGCTGTAGCAGAACATGCCATTATGAATGGACACCAGATTCTATTTGACGATACACAAGTTTTAGCCACAACTTCCTACTATTTCCCTAGATTATACCGAGAGGCTATAGAAATATACAAGCATAAGGGAAATATCAACAGAAAAGAGGAAGGAATCAAACTGGCTAAGGCCTGGTATCATACACTAGAAAATAAATGCATTAACACTAGGGACAACAAGGAGATGACCATTAGCCAATCAGCAAGAGCCACGCCCACTCACCCTGCACCCACCACTAATACAACGTCCACTACGTCCACAGCGCTCACTCTAAGTAGATCTTCCGACCAGTAAACACGCCTAGAAGCACTCGCCACTGAAGATGCCCTCCGCAGTTGAGGGCGAAACGTCTGGTATTAACACCAACTATGGACCACGGCCACATAACCCGGAATCACTCAACATTATGATTACCGGCCGTGAAAGCCTGCATTTAACTATTCGGTAATAATGTTCCAAAAAATCAATATAATTGTCAAATATTACCAATCACATAAAGTTGGTCAGGAAATTGGCCGATGTTTATTCACAAAACGAAAATATTTTCATGAATAACTTCATGACTTGAAATTAGTACATGGAAATATTTTTATGTGAAATACTCACGAAAACAATGAAAATAGCCTTTTTAAATTTAATTTACTGAACTTGAAAACTACCATTTTCATGACGATATTTTGTCACTTTGGACATTTTATTTTTCATCTCTTCCCTAGCTTTCCCATTGAGATGGAGGCTAAACAAAATTGAGACTCAAAATCCATCACAGTTACTTATGAAACTGTAGATACAACAATAATATTAGACCTTTCTGATTATTCCTATATGTCATCACCTCTTACATCACTTGGAATGTTAAATCTCATTGGAACCAAAAAAAAAATCATGCAGCCATCATCATCCTTCACCAATGAGGAAAGCAATGGGAAGCTACCACACCTATAATCGCCTAGTAAAGCTGCAAAGCATACATACATGCACACATGCATACATGCATGATGATATATTGTAAGTTTCATGTTACAGGGTGTCAAAGTTGAAATAAAATCAGAAGAAGAAGAGACCTACTATCCTGATATTGAACATGAAACATTTGCAGCTTCTGGCGAAACGAAACTTGAGGTAATGTTTTTGTTGGTATTTCAGAATTGCAGAATGAAACTAATGGATCCTTGTATTAGTGAGAGCTAAAACAGTGCTGCTGCTCATACATGGAGTAACTCCACACAATTTGTTATTCAAACATGATATAATTTCAGTCGGAATAGTAAAAAAATCCAGCATATAATAACTGTTGTAAAATAAGCGAAATTCTTTAAAACATAATTTGAGGTTTTATTTTGCTAGTTTTTTAATTAACCTTTATATTCCGGGGTATTTAAAAATACGGCATGAACTGCTGGACGGAATTTAAATCCCAGTCCGTGATATTAAATGGATGGTAGAGCGCGCATACTAAGAAAAAAATTTTTTTACGATAAACTATAGAGATATAAGTATAAAATAACTTTTATTTAATTCATAAAGGAGTGTATTATTCAATTAAAATTTTATTTTTACATACAATAGAGAATTTTATTATTAAAAAGTTAAAATTTATTTTGCAAGGTCTATATTTTTTGGTTTGACTTTATAACGGGTTCAGTTTATGATTTGAAGGTGACTGTACTGTTGCAAGGGGAATTTTATGACATAGTGTGAACATGTGTGCCTTGAAAAATCTGCTTTCAAACCATAAACACGGGTACCCAGTCTTGTTGACGACATGAGTTATCAGCAAATTTTTTTTTTTCTGTGGCAGTCAAACCCTTAGCCAGTTTGTTTACTAACCACACTAGCATTCAGTCTTGAATTAGTAACTATAGACTGTGGTTCGTTTTTTTTAAATATAAAAAATGGCTTCATGTATATTAGTTACGGAGGAAGAAATTGTGAAAGAATTATACGCTGATAGTGACTCTGATGCCTATGATACATGTAGTGAATTAGCATGTAACATAATATGTAAACAGGATTGAAAAGATTAACGTTGGGTTGTGTATATCAGGGTGCTTCAAGGACTAGATCATACAAGAAGACAGTTCTAAACGAGTGACCAAGGCATCCTGGATTATCTAAATAATGTAAGTAGCATATCAGATATTTTTAAAAATAAATACTAACAAGATATTTACCATGTTAACTCATTATAATTTAAATACAAAATTAGGGGTGGAAAAGATACAACATGTTTTATTATTTTATTTTTATGAATACTTGATCTAAAACAATAGGTTAGAGCCACAAATAAGTTCCTTGCAACATTTTCTGAATGTTTACACTTTTACAAAGAAATAATATTATCAATGGACAAATATGTCCACTAAGTCCTTTAAGGCTTTACATTTATGGACAAATATGTCCCACAAGTCTTCTAAAGGTTAAATTGTATGCATCCAAATTCATTGTGAGAAGTAAACATGGTCACCATTAGAGAGATTTTAAAATTTTGCCTTTTGTTTATATGCCAGGTTTTTATTAATTTTTTTCTTGAGATTATATTTATCATTGTGATTCATTGACATATATTATGGTTTGTTGCAAAAAAAATGAAAATTGCAGCTGCCACAGTGATTTAATTTTTTCTTCGGGTTAGCCTTCATTCTAATGGTCTGATGTTCGAACTGAACCTTACATTTGTAAGTTTGGTAATTCCATTACAGTCGTTAGGGTGGTAGGAGGTTAAGGCTCTAATCTTTCTAGACAATCGGCTCAAAATGTCTTCTGCGTTGTCAGCCTCGCATGATGGCCACCTTTACTTTCAAATCTTTATAGGATGAAGAAGGCCTACATTTCATTAGTCTTAATAAGCTGTTAGTTTATGCTGATGATGTAGTGTTATTACTGTATTGAGTAATTGTGGCAAAAATTTAATAACAATGAAACTAATTACATGGTCTCATATAGAAGTAGATTATATAATGTGAATGATTCAATTAATGACAGATGAGGAAAATAATGAAGAAAAGTCTGAATTCAAAGCCTAGGAACAATGATTACAAACAGGGGTCAGGTGCACTAACAAATTAAATATAAGCTCAACTCTGGGAATGCATGCTATTTGTAATAGAGGGACTCTTGTCATGTCAACGTCTCTCAAGAAACATTAAACTGACGATATGTAATTCTGTTCAGTTAAATGCATATGGATAATTGAATCTTACTTTAAAAGAGGTGAAAGATTGACAACATAAAGTCATAGGACATTTTTTGGACCAAAGAGAAATGAAGAGACAGATGAATTGAATGACTACTAACAGTGATTTCAATTTTAAAATTTGTAGCTTATAAAACAGTCGTGCTCATCTATAATAACTTCTGTTGTAAACGTCGTCACACTATTAAAATTGTAGGCCTTTCAAAGAAATGCTTCATCCTCAGGAATATTTATGGTGCTGAAAAGATCTCTTTATTTCATACAGAGGGCTTTGATTGTTGTGCGTCTTCTTATTTAGAATATTTTTATTTTCTCCTTCCTTGATAATTTCAATCTCTTCCGGGATATTGATTTTTTGTCTATTGTTCTCTTTGTGGATTATTGATATTGTTTTATATCTATATTGTTGAATCTATGGCCTGTTTCTGAAGTGTGTTCAGCAAAACTTGATTTTCCTTCTCTTTTAATGAAGTTTGGGAAATGTTCATTAAATCTTATTTTAAAACTTCTTGAAGCAAAAAATAAAAGTATGCTTAATGAGAACATGCCCAACAACTACAGGCCTCTGTATGAAATATAATTTCAGTACCATAATTATTCCTGACGATGTTTATGACAAAAGTTATTATAGTTGAGGACGACTCTTTTATAAGGTACTTTTATAATTGAAATAACTTAACCTCAATGGTGTCAAACATGATATTGAAAGTATAGATACTAACAGTGAGTTACACAATGTTTATGGGAAAACAGATGTAATAAGAACAGTTAAGTCTTGTAGACTGCGATAGACAGTTCACGTGGCATGAGTGGTAAATAGAAGAAGGACATATCAATCCTCTCGAAGGAAAATGAGGGTGAAATCTCCCAGTAGGTGGGCCCAGAATGGGGTGTGACTGGTGGGAGCAAAATTATATAGGTATGATTGAAAAAATTAGCTCAGGATAAGGATGTATGGAATCTTTGTTCCCCATGGCCATGAAGGGCTAGGACAGTGCCAGTGACTTAGTCGGTAGTAATAATAATAGACATGATAAAAATATTAATAAAAATTTGTGTATTAAGTACCATGTGTGAGAATATCTCAAATACATCAGAAGACATTTTGTACACTTTTCTCGTTCTGATGCACAGGTCTTGTTTTGCTGTATTTTCTGTCAGTTCACATTTCATTACTTGACATCTAAAACAAGGGCAGAAGGTAATGCATGATCTAGGTACCTCTCTTTGAGTTGCAGTAGCATTTTATAATGTTTCATCATAGAGTAGAATAATGTCGGTGTACTACTTATTTGTAAACATAGCAGGAACACCTCAAAATATGAATACCCACTGTTGTTATTACCCATTTCCACAAACAAAATAGGAACATATGTGGAGCAGGTTCATAACCCTTGTTCTTACCCTTTCCAGCACTATGACAATCTATTCGAGTTCCACTGCAAATTTAAAGGAAAAATTGTTCAGGCCTCCAAACTTAATCTGCTGAGAGAGGAATATCTAAGATAACACTGAATGGTGCAGATGTACCATTTATTGTGTATATAGTTTGATATACTGAAACTTTGTCTGTCTGTTTGCAGGTCACATCTGATGCTGTGAAAAATGAAATTAAAAACATTGATATTGAAGAAGAGATAATTCATAATTTGGTAATCACTTTCTATGGAAAATATAGGCCATCAAAAGTAGAAGGTTTTTTCCTTTTTTTTAGATTTTTCATTGCAATCATTGGTTTTGGTACCTGTTTATATAATAACTTAATTAACACTTGGCAATGTGTGATGATCACTACAATTACCCCAGCTGTCTCATGAAAATGTCTATACCAACAGTGGCTTTGTTGCTGCCAAAAGTTTACTTATGCTGAAAAGGTCGAAGCCATTAAATCAGCACTTTGGTTGAAACAGTGACAGTCTTTCGACCTAAATATACAACCATCAAGAAATGTAGACATGGATTCCACTAGTGTACAATTTTCCAGAGGTGAAATAATCAACCATTGGGTTCTTGGGTCAGGAACTATTTCAGGGAATCCATGGCAGTTAGAAATCATAGGTCAGGATAGGGATGTATTGAGAGCTTATGCTGGCATGGCCTTGAACCTAAGGGTTCATGTCCACTCTTTTGGTTCAATAGTGCCAGTAGTTTTTAGTATGACGAAAATGTATCTTATGGTATATAAAAACTTCTATTCCAAATTATTCAGTTTATATAATGCATAATAACTTGTTATTGGAAATATGTTTCTATAAATCTACCATAATAGCACAGTATACTCATGCATGCACATACTATAAGAAACACATCCACTTACAATATGAACCAGAGAAAAGCTGACGTCCAGTAAATTGTATACTATGATGTTGTATAAGATCAATATCACTCACTTATTACTTAATTTTGTTTTATATTTTTTTTTGTGTTCAATAAAAGTATAACTAGCATAAATTAAGTATTATGAATTTAAAAATATTATTTTGAAAAGTTGTATTGTTGAGAAGTCAGCTCTTCCTAAATCAGCCAATCTAATTTCTCATCTCACATCAGCCAATAACAAAGAAATGCTTGATGAATTGATAGGTAAAAACTTAATTTGACCCATGGTTGTCAATCAACTTACAGAAGGTATTAATACAAGTGTGCATAAGAAATACTTCAGTGAAATAAGGAACAAAAAATTTTCCATATTCCCCCGCTTAATTACGGATCATATCAGTGACACAAACTATACATGTACATTAAAGTCATTAAAGACATTAAGTACAATAATAAAATTCCCATTCCTGAAAGAGAGTACAAGTATAAAAATGCAAAGCAATGCAATTGATTCATACACAATGTAGGGGATTTTAAAAAATGGCAGGTTATTGAATAATTTATCTACATGAGAGGAGCAGGTGGACTTAATGGATCTGCAACTGTCCAGCTCCACTACTGGCTATTAATTTATTAAAAAAGGGCACTTGCTTTCTCTTGATGCGCTTCATAGGTGGTCGTACTCTGCAACTGAATGGAAACTGTCTTTATTCTCTCGTGGGAAACAGTTAACTGGTACAACTGTTTACTCATAATAGGTCAGAAAAATAGTATCTTCCTAATATTGCAGAGAATGGACACATAATGGTCTGACCATTGTATATCTGGTTCAGGAAACACACATTCTATAGAAAGATGATCCAGGTTGCATCTGCTCCGCTTATAAATCACATGACGAGGTGAACAGTAGAGTCATGACACATGTTACTAGAAACTAAATTATGCACGTTGAATTGGCAGCATTTCTTCTAAGGGTGACTTTAACAAACGCTGAGACTGTATGGACAGCTAATTGACGTTGACAAGTATAATTAATGTTTATTTATATATTTATTAAAATCTATCCTAATTTTATTGTGCCTAAATATGCCAGTTGTATAAGAAATTGTAACAGTCACCTGATCTGTCAAAATAATGTCACAGTCAACTGAAACATAAATCAAAGAAGCAGTTCAATTAAAGTGGTTGCTAACAATATTCAAGTAGAAGATTACTCTATTGGTAAAGAAATAATCTTAACAATAGATCAGTTAATATATTTCTTATGCAACATTTTAATAGTGGCAACACACACTAATTTGTCTTCACTGTGAACATTCATGATGCAGTCAACAAAAGGAGGAAGGTTGTCCTGGATAACTGACACTACTTGTCCTGTTTCTTGAACCATTTACTTCTCTGTTGAAAATTAAGGAGATAATCCTTCGACCACGACTTCCAAAAACATTAATGCATATATTGAATGTGCTGCCATCTGCACATTCTGTTGATGCTTAAGTGTAGCAGTGAGTGAACGACCAAGTAGGAAATGACCATGTGTAATTAGTTGCAAACAAGCTAAGTCTTCAGTCATGTGACATAATGGTCAAGACTTTAGCACTGCCTCACTGTGATGAAACAACATATTATATTCTTCATAGTTAAGTATTGTTAAACCTGTAATCTTTATTAAGTGAGTCTTAACGCATTTTACATAAGACTCCCATAAACCACAGATATATGGAATTCAAACTGAAATAAATTTCTAATGAAACTTGTTTGATATAACAAAGTTTTCAATACAGGTAATATGTTTGAGGCAGAAAAAGAATTTAGTTGGGTGGCTGCCCCAACAAAATTAGCACCATTATCACTAATTCTGCAAAATAATGCTCTGCAGGTAAAACATGAGATAAGTTTTTCTTTTCTTACATAAATACTTATGATGTAAAGAAAGCATAGGTGAAGCCATAGGTGAAGACCATATCAATAATACTCGTATTAACAAACTCTTGGAATTAACTACCAACTTTGACTCACATATTTAATGCCTCTATCGTGACTGCAACATACCCTGACATATGGAAGAAAGCACATGTAGGTCCTATCCCTAAAGTAAACACACCCTCTTCCCCTCAACATTGTAGACCTAAGCATCCTAGCTACCTTATCAAAAGCACTTGAATGAATTATAAATAAACAACTATCTGACTATTTAAATGAACACAAATTTCTTGACACTTATCAATAAGGATTTCAGGCAGGTTACAGCACGGCATCTGCATTACTTAACATTACTGAAGATATATATGAGGATATGGATCGGAGTTAATAGATTATCCTACCTCTAATTGACTTTTCCAGAGCTTTTGACACAGTTACTACAGACATTTTACTGTCAAAATTTAAATTACTAAATTTTTATTAAAATTCTATTAATTTGTTCCACTCCTATCTTACTGGCTGCCAAAAATGCATCGTTGTAGGTGATTGTTTTTCTTCATGGAGGTCAGTGGAGTGCAGAGCACCTCAAGGATCAGTATTAGCTCCTATTTTATTTTCTATGTACATCAACGGCATAAGTGTCTGTATTAAAGATTACAAATTTCATATCTACGCTGATGACTTACAACTTTATATACTTGCAGGACCGGAACTCATTAGCGATACAATTAAACAACTTAATGAATTTTAAAATCATTATATTAACTTAATGAATACCTTGACTCCATAGTAACATGGACAAAACAAACAGACCTTACTATAAATCCTGAGAAGTCACAAGCAATTGTCATTGCCCATCAAAGTATATTTAACAAAATTTATTATTCATCGATTATTTCTGCAAATATAAATCCAACTGAAATTCCATTTAAACCTTCTGTGAAAAATCTTGGTGTATATTTGTACCAAATTCTTAGTTGGCAGGTTCATTTAAGAGAAACATGTAAAAAAAATATGTTTAGTCTTCCGTTCCCCAAAATATTTGAAAAATTCCCTTACTTGTACATTGGAAAAAGTACTTGTCTCTACTTTGATTATGCCACATTTCGATTATTGGGACTTACTCTTAACTGTCATGAGTATCACATTTAGACATTGTATGCAATTAGTTCATAATACTTGTGCACGTTATATATGCAACCTACGTAAATCAGACCACATAACTTCAGTATTTGAAATGTTGTCTTGGCTCTGATTGGAAGACAGGCGAAAGATACATGGCCTCTGCTTCTTATACAACACTTTGTCCACCTCATCACCCCTTTATAATTCTACTCGCTTTCATTCGCTATCCTCCCACCATAACTTAAACACACGATCGAGAGAAAATTTAACTCTAGCTGTTCCTGTACATCGAATATCTCACTATTCCTCATCCTTGCTTGTTACAGTTATCCAACTCTGTACATCAAGGACTGCCCGACTCAAAAACAGTTTAAAAAGATACTCACTTCATATTTCCTTTTATTTGCTTTTATTATTTCTTTATCTTTTAAACCTTCATTACCATGCCATTTACTCATTCTTATTATAGGTTATTTATGTTATTATATTGGAGTTTTATGGAACAGACATACAACCAGGAAATATAACTTACAAATATATAAATCAATAGTGAGAAGTACTGTCACATATGGAGTTGAAGTTTGGAAATTCAACAAAAACTTAGAACAAAAACTTATGTCGATGGAAATGGATTTCTTGAGGAGAGCAGCAAGATGTTCAAAATTAGACAAAATAAGAAATACTGTCATAAGAGAAAAAATGAATATTGGTTATTCAATAGTAGATTATATACAGTATGAGCAATTAAATTGGTCTGGGCACGTACGATGAATGCAAGAAGAAAGATTACCCAGGAAAACATTGGGATGATGTCCATCTGGAAGAAGAGGAGAGGAAAGACCTCAAAACTTGTGGATGCAGGAAATAAGAACTGAAATGAGAAAAAGGGGACTGGAGGATATGGATTCGATGGAGAGAGACGACTGGAGAAGAAAAATAAAACTTTAGGCACAGAAAGATGTGTAAACATTAAAATTCTGTATATAAATAAAAAAATATTATTAATATAATTATCATTATCATCATCATGAACATAGTTGTCATCATCATCATCGCCACCACCACCGCCGCCGTCACCATCACCACCACTACCAATCATCATCATAGTAAAACTTCTTTAATCCGGATCTTGGGTAATTCGGAAATCTGTACACTGTCAACAAATTTATTGGTCACAGCAAAATAATAGTAATTTTACATGTTTTTATCTTGGATAAAACGGAATCTGTGCAATGCGGAAACGGAAGGATACTTCTATACAATTCATGAAAAGAAATTTATAAAGCGGAAAGGTATGTATATTTACTAACATTCAATAGTTTTTTTTCTTTTACTGAAGGCAGGTGCTAAGACGGATATTACAAATAGTGATTCAAACCAAATGGACAAATAAATATCAAAACAAAACAGACCTAATTATCACTGACCCTAAAATTCATTGTTATAAGATGTTGTTGTATGTCACATGCCAATATGTACTTTGATAAATGCCACCATCGCCACGATCGTTATATTATCGTTTCAACTTGTTCAATGCAATAATTTGATTGAATAACACGTGTATCTTGTGCTTTGTTCCCAGTTTATAATGTTGAGTAAAAGGAAAGAAAATTAATTATAGTCCGTTTGCTCAGTTAAGAGAATCTTCCCGCGTATATTTTCAAGCAGTTGCTGCATGGTCAGTCGGTGAGTGGGAGCAACTAGCCGAAGTTTCAAAAAAATGTGAACACTTATAGCATCTACGAGAGAAACTTGAATTAAATATCATATTATAATATAAACTCCAGGAAAAATGTATAAATTATTACTGTACTTACAGGTCACTCCAATTCAACAGCAGCATCGTTACTTTCTCTTTCCAATTCGGACTCCAAGTCACTGTGTCATCACTGTCATCCTCCAGGTTGATAATAAATCTATCAGACAGTTTATCCATCAGCTGATTGCGTTCTCAAAAAAAATTCTTCCCTTTTATATGCATGATGGCAAGCTTCTCTCTAGTTTTCCACATTCACCGAATTAATGGTTTTTTGAAATACAGTTTTTACGTGACTTGTACAAATTTTCGTATTATATTTTCGAATATGATCTTTCACTGGGGCCGAAACCAATTCTATCGGAATAAATTCGCAGTGATACGGTGGTAAGCGAACAACAACATGACTCATTGTCTCTGCTAAGTTTATCTATTTCGTATGTTTTAAAGTGGGGTTTTTGCAATTTTATTATGTTATATAAGGTTGCCTTTTTCTTCACCCATAACCATTCCTGCATTTGACATTTCTTGGAGTTTGATGTGGGTGCCCTGTTAAGTTCACAGGAATGATAAGTGGCATTGTTCATTACGATGCATGATTTGGTGGAATATTCGGAAGTAGCTGGTCTTTAAACCACGATAAAAATCTGTCACTGTTCATTTCTTTGTGGTGTCTTTAGTTAACTTCAACTGAAATACTAATAAACCATTATTAACAAAACCGCTCTCGCTACCGGCATGAACAACAATAAGACGGGAACTTTTGCTGGAGTGGTGTCATCATCTATTACCCACATTTTATCACGCGCCATATGTCAAGATACATAATATTTTTTTACCTGAAGTATGAATGTCTTTTATTGTATACTAGCTAATACCCAGAGTGCGCTGCTGCGCCTAAATAAATGAAAATTAATGTGCTTTTATGTTTAGTTGAATAAGTAAAACGAAAAATAATTATAAATTTATGTTTTTTGGATACCCCGTACTGATTACCCGGCACTGCCCAGGAATCTACTTATCCCGATCTTCTTGACATAAATGAGCTGAAATACGAAAATTAGTGTGTTTTATATTTAATTAAATAAGTAATGGCAATCATTTATATCGTAATTATTTTTAGATACTCCGTGCTGTATACCCAGCGTTGTTCGGAAATCTGCTCATCCCGATCTTCTTGGTATAAATGAGCTGAAAGACGAAAATTAAAGTAGCTACTTCTTATGATTAGTTGAATAAGTAAAATGAAATATAATTATAAATGTATATTGTAATTATTTTAAGGTTCCCCGTGCTGATCACTCGGTATTGCCCGGGAATCTACTTATCCCGAATTTCTTGGCATAAATGAGCTAAAAGACGAAATTCGTTTTTGTGAGTTATCTGTAAAAGAATACCCACCATGTGCTTCTATGGTTGTACAGGAATCTATGTACTTGTCTTGATCTTCTTGGCATCAATGGAAGACAAAAATGGTTATTGTGAGTTATCCGTAAGAGATAAACATATGCTGTCGCAGACTTTTTTGTAGAGCTTTTTGAGATATTCAATTATGTGAACATTAATTTTTTGTATTTGTTATGGTTTAGGCAGTGTAAGGCATTTAAGAGTCCAAAAGGCTATTATTTACACGTTTTCCACTACAAAGGGGGCTTTTTAAGGGTGTAGGAGTTGAGTATCACAACTCTCTTATAGCCTACGTTCATCCCGGGAATCTCCTGAACATTTTGCAAAAAGCCCCATCACAATCGGATCAGGGGTGTGGCCGCGCGTATAGTACGAACAAACAAACCAACAAATAAACGAACGTTGATTTTTATATCCATCCATAATAATTCTGCCCGAACGCAGGTCCTTCACTGCAATCATAGCATTTTCATGCTACGCTTGCAGCTTTACTAGGGAATTATAGGTGTGGTAGCTTCCCGTTGCTTTCCACACCGGTGAAGGATGATGATGATAATGGTAATGGTAAGGATGATGATGATGATGGCCATATGATTTCGGGGACCATTTGGGCCTTAAAGTTTTCCTGACATTTGTCTCACAGGTGAGGAAAAACCCCGATAAAAACCTCACCCAGAAAAACTGCCCCGACCGGGGATCGAACCCGGACCCGCTACGTGACAAGGCAAGACGTTACCTCGAGACCACAGCAGTGGACCATTTTTATATATTAGATAAATATTGATTTCTCTTTGAAATTATGTCCGAACGTTCAAGTAAATGCGATCTGTTATTATTGTCATTTTTCTTGAATTGAAATCCTATTTTTTTATAATTTTCCATAATGCCCATCGAGTCAAGTTACCTTTTATTTATTTTTTTTTATTTTCGTCTTGCATGCTCTGAGAATGTCATTATAATTTCACTCATCATTGAAAGAAAATACTTCACGCAGCACAGTTCATACGTCAACTCACCACTAAATGCAATACAAAAGTGTACAGTACCTTCGAAAGAAAGAAAGAATTTCCGACCCTTCCTATACCTGATGCTGGTATTCACGTGGACAGAGAATTCACCCCCGCCCCTAATCCCTTCAAATATTAGCGCGGGAAGATTCTTTTAATTGAGCAAACGGACTATAGTACCGAAGAGTAAAAATAAAAATGCTGGACCGTTTATAAGTGTTGACGAGTCGTTTTTGCGTCTATATCACGCTGTTTCAATGTTAATGAATCAAGAAATTTGAAGACAAAATAAGGAATTATATCACAGAATTCACAGCTGAATATCAATCTTAATTGAAAGACCTTTTAAAAGCGGCAAAACAGGAAAAAATTACTAAGTTCTTTTAAACCTAACAGTAATAATTAATAGAAATTGTTCAAAATCTCCAATTAATTTTATTTTGGTAATTTTTATTTTATTCTGTAACCATGGAACGTATCACTTATATACTCATACAAATTACCATTCCGTATTCGCGATTTCTTTATTCACGGCATATTTGCGGAACATATCCCTCGCGAATAATGAGCTTTTGCTGTATAGAATCGGCCTTATTGCACACCCGTTATACAGATACCTGTCCTGCAAATAACAATTGCGCTGTAAAATCTTAAATTAGTTAATTTCTGAGACCAATCTTTTACAGGTAGCGTTCTGAATTTACGGAATAAAGATGACTGAAACGTATGTATCATTCTCATTAAGTGAAAAAGTGAAAGTGATTGAAAATAAATCTCCAAACATCTCCAGACCGATGCGCCAAAGTCAAGCTCTAACTCTTGTTAAATCCCCAATGAAATAACGATTTCAAGGAATCAAGGACAGTTTTAAAAGATGACACAACGTTGTGTGGAATGAAATTTGAGGGGAATCAAAAAATGTGGACGAAAATTAGCGAAAACCGTAACTGCATACTTGAATTTCAGGATACGCACCTAAGAGAAATTTTAATGCTGACAAAATGGGACTTTTTTTTTTTTTTTTTTTTTGCGCGTTACCATCAAAGTCGCTCGTACATACTGTACTTCACGTTTCAACGGCAGCGATACTACGATTAATCCAACGTACAGCCTTCGACAAAAAAACTGAGTCATCTCTTGAACGCACATTTCTTCTAAGTCATACTCGGTACAGCGCTGGGTTCAAACTAGGAAACTAGTCATAATTGTGCAGTTCCTGAGCTACCGTGTTATGTGGCATAAACTGAAGACCTCTCTTCTACGTGTCGTGATAGCTCAGCGGTAAAGCATGCGGTCACTATTCCTGTTAGTGAAGATTGCGGGTTCGTGTCTTCAAGTATGCAATTTTTTTTTCGTGATATTTGTATTAAAACGTTATATGAATTAAATACATTTTATTTCGACATTTGAATTAATCTATACTTTTTAAGTTCATAATTGTTTTTCATATCGTCGAGTTGTTTTTCATATCGTTGAGGTTATAACAATGTTAAATTATATATTTTTATAAGCTTTATATTAACTTGACCTGTATCTCTCTATGTAACGAACCTGTATCTATGTAACGGAATCTTTGAACACGATTTCCATCCACTTAAAAACATTTGATCCACTTGAAACTTTGTATACTTGTAAAGGACTCAAAACAATACAATAATTTCATTACTTCTTTTAAATCCTGGCCAGAATCATTAGAAAAAAAATAAAAACCGGTGTAATAGGTTACAGACTTCTCGACTTTTTAATCAATCGTTTTAAGAGCTCAGTTGGTAGAGCAGTGGACTGTAGTGGTATTAATTTCAGTAATCCATAGGCCGAAGGATTTTTTTAGAAGAGTATTAAGCAATTAGATTTTCATGGGATTCCAGTTTATGACAATCAATTAAACTAAAAAATTAAAATAATAAATAATAGTTTAAAAAAACTGAAACAACACACTTTATTAGAAAACCATACTAAAAAATTAAAAATAAATAATAGTTAAAAAAACTAAACTATATTTTTTTCTAGATAACTCTACTTTTATTCTAGATAAGTTGGAGACTATTTTTTGTCAACAACTTTAATTTTATCCCAAGCGTGTTGGAAATTAAAACTATTTTTCATTTTTAGTTCGGTTTTCTAATGAAGCGTGTTGTTTTAGTTTTTTTAAACTATTATTTATTTTTTCCTTGTATACTACCGTCTTCCTCAACTATTTAAAATTTTCGTTGATTTCATTTTAGGCCTTTCGATGCATGCTTCATCTTCTGGAGTTGTAGTAGTATTGAATTAACTGTATGTCTAACAGAGGTTTTGCTCATTAGGCATATTTTCGTTGCGAATGTTTGTATTTTTGGCCTTCTTGATAGTTTGATATCTTCTAAAATGTTAATTTTGTGTCTGTTGTTTTCCCTGTGTATAATTGACATTGTATTAACGATATTGTTGAAACTGTGGCCACTTTCTGAAATATGTTTAGCTAAATTTGATTTGATTGTTAAAGGAGAAGGCAAATCAAATTTCGCTGTTCACCTGATTTGAATCCAATCAAAAATGTGTGAGCTAAGATGAAAATAGAGATGAACGCTAATTGGCCTGCAGATGCACGAAAGACGAAAGATCGCTTATGGCACAAATTCAAGACGCCTGGGATGCTCTAGACGATGGTCCACGTGCCTGTAGAAATTTGATTGTATCAATTCCCCGAGGATTGAGGGCGGTAATAGATGCTGAGGGTTCATACATCCGATATTAATTTTGTTAAAATTTTCATTTTAGAATATATTATTTTCTTTCTTCATTTAATTATTAGAAGGTTTTCATGTATGTGGTTTGTGTGTGCATTAAAGCCATAAAAGTCAAATATTAAATTAAATATGAAACTATATTACAGGCAAAATGATATCCTAACATTCAGTAAAAAAAAGGTAGAACGGGAATTGAACCCGTGAGTGTACGAACGGAGATGCTGTGTGTTAAACCTCTCGACCACGGAAACACACAAAACAAGCTCTCTCTTTTATGTTACTTGAGTGCATTGCGTTAACTAGCAAACACCACAGTACAATTACTGAAAACGTGTTAATGTGAATAAGGCTTCTGCGAGTGCTCACGAAGTTCCCCGATCACTTGATAGAATCAAGAGATGACTCATTTTTTTGTCTAAGGCTGTACATATAAATACATATAGGTTCTCTATAAAACTAAGATTATTAATAAGTTTTAGTTTTTTTTTATAATACGGAATTATGTCTAATGTGGAAAAAAAAAAAAAAAAAATTGGTCCCATACAATTCCTCTTTGAGCAAGTTTTACTGTATTATTATTATTATTTTCCTTTCTGACCCTTGTCAACTTTATATTGTGTAGTCTGTATCTATTATGTATCATTAATCATAATTCTTATTGTATGTATAATTTAACCTGGTGAAGTAGAAGAGACGACCTTATGGTCTTAACTCCATCGGATAAAATAAATAAAATTATCTTGCCTTTTGACTTCGGGTAAGCCAGAATCATTACATTTGAATAATGTAAGATTTATTAAATCTTCATATGAGAACTATAGACCATACCACCAGAAATCAACAGAATGTTACTCATTGGAAAGAATACCACGAGTTAGAAGATCAGCAGATCGGCAGGATTGCCATTAGTAGGAAAATGTCTCTTAACATTTTATATTAATAGTTTCTTGAATTTCAGGAACTCTATTTGCAACAAAAACATGCAGTTTATAACTAAGTAACTGAAACCATCTAGCCCGTAGGTTTATGTCTGTGCACACATAAGCCCTCAATACATCCCTATCCTGACCCAGTCATTCCCTATATAATCAACTTCCCTCAAATTATATTCAACTTCGTACAAAATTCTAACAAATATATTAGTAAGCAGACTTATTCCCTATATTGATGACATACTAGGAGATTATCAATGTGCATTTAGAAGAAACAGGTCTACAACAGATCAGATTTTTAGTATAAGACAGACTTTAGAAAAGAAATGGGAATGGGACATTCCATACGAAATCGGCAAAAAAATTGTGAAAATTGAACTCACATCTTTAAAAGTTTACCATTTTTTTTACAGTGCAACTTTATGATATACTGAATATCTGAACCGAATTTCAAGTCTTCGCTTGGTGTAATTAAAGAGTAATAGAGCTGTCTATTTATCGTATTGTTTTAAATAGTCTCTTTTATAAAATACATTTCTCGAAGTATGGCTATTCCCTCAGCTTGAAAAGATAGTTACATTATAGATGATTTTATGCTCTATCGCTTGAAAATTAGTATGTTAATATTTTCGTTATTCTGAAGGGCGTAAATGCAATTAATATGCAATTGACCTTCCTCACCAAAAATTTTATAAAATAAAAAAGTGTCACATTATTACCTGAACACCAGTTAATTTTTTGTAATTAGTATTAAAGTGGAGCCTTGAAAGGAAACTACCCAAAATAATTATTTTTCTAAAATCTCCTATGTGTAGACTGCCCGCAATACCTTTCGCGTGAGTGGAGATCGCTCGCTCGTACAAACAATGACGGAGCTACTTGTAATAGTCCTTTGCGCACTTACAAATATTTTTATTGTTATTATCATCATTACATTATTTTTATTATATTTATTACAATTATTACATTATCATCATCATCGTGGACAAGTGGTTACTCTGCACGCCTCCGATTCCGAGGTTCGCGGGTTCAAACTCGATAGGAATCAATGTCATTTTAAAGGCGTAACAATTCTGAATGTAGCTTTCTCCAGAAGGAAGGAAATCCGTGAGTCCCGTGTCGTAAATTTATGGTACGTAGGAGAACCTCGCGCTTGAAATATATTGCTACATAATAAACGTCATTAAATATAACAATCTTTATTGATATATTCAGTAGGCGGTTAATTTTGTGCTGATTTTGGCTAATGTATAGTTTAATTTAAATTACTAAGCACCTACGAATTCAAGCTGGTAGGCCTATTAAAAATATTTTCTAGACAGTAGTTTTGTAATGTGTTGTAATATTTTGTACTTGTACCCTACACCAATGTCTGATTTTGAATATTGCAAGTAATGTTAAGCTATCGATAATAATTTATAACAATTTTCATGCTGTTACAAGTAATATTTAAGAGGTATAAATATATTTTATTGGCTTGGTATCACTTTCTGATCTTGTATCCCCTACTCATGACATATCTAAGATGATATTAAAATGCAAGATATATAGTTTGATATACTGAAACTTTGTCTGTCTGTTTGCAGGTCACATCTGATGCTGTGAAAAATGAAATTAAAAACATTGATATTGAAGAAGAGATAATTCATAATTTGGTAAGTTCACTTTCTATGGAAAATATAGGCCATCAAAAGTAGAAGGTTTTTTCCTTTTTTTTAGATTTTTCATTGCAATCATTGGTTTTGGTACCTGTTTATATAATAACTTAATTAACACTTGGCAATGTGTGATGATCACTACCAATTACCCCAAGCTGTCTCATGAAAATGTCTATACCAACAGTGGCTTTGTTGCTGCCAAAAGTTTACTTATGCTGAAAAGGTCGAAGCCATTAAATCAGCACTTTGGTTGAAACAGTGACAGTCTTTCGACCTAAATATACAACCATCAAGAAATGTAGACATGGATTCCACTAGTGTACAATTTTCCAGAGGTGAAATAATCAACCATTGGGTTCTTGGGTCAGGAACTATTTCAGGGAATCCATGGCAGTTAGAAATCATAGGTCAGGATAGGGATGTATTGAGAGCTTATGCTGGCATGGCCTTGAACCTAAGGGTTCATGTCCACTCTTTTGGTTCAATAGTGCCAGTAGTTTTTAGTATGACGAAAATGTATCTTATGGTATATAAAACTTCTATTCCAAATTATTCAGTTTATATAATGCATAATAACTTGTTATTGGAAATATGTTTCTATAAATCTACCATAATAGCACAGTATACTCATGCATGCACATACTATAAGAAACACATCCACTTACAATATGAACCAGAGAAAAGCTGACGTCCAGTAAATTGTATACTATGATGTTGTATAAGATCAATATATCACTCACTTATTACTTAATTTTGTTTTATATTTTTTTTTGTGTTCAATAAAAGTATAACTAGCATAAATTAAGTATTATGAATTTAAAAATATTATTTTGAAAAGTTGTATTGTTGAGAAGTCAGCTCTTCCTAAATCAGCCAATCTAATTTCTCATCTCACATCAGCCAATAACAAAGAAATGCTTGATGAATTGATAGGTAAAAACTTAATTTGACCCATGGTTGTCAATCAACTTACAGAAGGTATTAATACAAGTGTGCATAAGAAATACTTCAGTGAAATAAGGAACAAAAAATTTTCCATATTCCCCCGCTTAATTACGGATCATATCAGTGACACAAACTATACATGTACATTAAAGTCATTAAAGACATTAAGTACAATAATAAAATTCCCATTCCTGAAAGAGAGTACAAGTATAAAAATGCAAAGCAATGCAATTGATTCATACACAATGTAGGGGATTTTAAAAAATGGCAGGTTATTGAATAATTTATCTACATGAGAGGAGCAGGTGGACTTAATGGATCTGCAACTGTCCAGCTCCACTACTGGCTATTAATTTATTAAAAAAGGGCACTTGCTTTCTCTTGATGCGCTTCATAGGTGGTCGTACTCTGCAACTGAATGGAAACTGTCTTTATTCTCTCGTGGGAAACAGTTAACTGGTACAACTGTTTACTCATAATAGGTTCAGAAAAATAGTATCTTCCTAATTTGCAGAGAATGGACACATAATGGTCTGACCATTGTATATCTGGTTCAGGAAACACACATTCTATAGAAAAGATGATCCAGGTTGCATCTGCTCCGCTTATAAATCACATGACGAGGTGAACAGTAGAGTCATGACACATGTTACTAGAAACTAAATTATGCACGTTGAATTGGCAGCATTTCTTCTAAGGGTGACTTTAACAAACGCTGAGACTGTATGGACAGCTAATTGACGTTGACAAAATAATTAATGTTTATTTATATATTTATTAAAATCTATCCTAATTTTATTGTGCCTAAATATGCCAGTTGTATAAGAAATTGTAACAGTCACCTGATCTGTCAAAATAATGTCACAGTCAACTGAAACATAAAATCAAAGAAGCAGTTCAATTAAAGTGGTTGCTAACAATATTCAAGTAGAAGATTACTCTATTGGTAAAGAAATAATCTTAACAATAGATCAGTTAATATATTTCTTATGCAACATTTTAATAGTGGCAACACACACTAATTTGTCTTCACTGTGAACATTCATGATGCAGTCAACAAAAGGAGGAAGGTTGTCCTGGATAACTGACACTACTTGTCCTGTTTCTTGAACCATTTACTTCTCTGTTGAAAATTAAGGAGATAATCCTTCGACCACGACTTCCAAAAACATTAATGCATATATTGAATGTGCTGCCATCTGCACATTCTGTTGATGCTTAAGTGTAGCAGTGAGTGAACGACCAAGTAGGAAATGACCATGTGTAATTAGTTGCAAACAAGCTAAGTCTTCAGTCATGTGACATAATGGTCAAGACTTTAGCACTGCCTCACTGTGATGAAACAACATATTATATTCTTCATAGTTAAGTATTGTTAAACCTGTAATCTTTATTAAGTGAGTCTTAACGCATTTTACATAAGACTCCCATAAACCACAGATATATGGAATTCAAACTGAAATAAATTTCTAATGAAACTTGTTTGATATAACAAAGTTTTCAATACAGGTAATATGTTTGAGGCAGAAAAAGAATTTAGTTGGGTGGCTGCCCCAACAAAATTAGCACCATTATCACTAATTCTGCAAAATAATGCTCTGCAGGTAAAACATGAGATAAGTTTTTCTTTTCTTACATAAATACTTATGATGTAAAGAAAGCATAGGTGAAGCCATAGGTGAAGACCATATCAATAATACTCGTATTAACAAACTCTTGGAATTAACTACCAACTTTGACTCACATATTTAATGCCTCTATCGTGACTGCAACATACCCTGACATATGGAAGAAAGCACATGTAGGTCCTATCCCTAAAGTAAACACACCCTCTTCCCCTCAACATTGTAGACCTAAGCATCCTAGCTACCTTATCAAAAGCACTTGAATGAATTATAATAAACAACTATCTGACTATTTAAATGAACACAAATTTCTTGACACTTATCAATAAGGATTTCAGGCAGGTTACAGCACGGCATCTGCATTACTTAACATTACTGAAGATATATATGAGGATATGGATCGGAGTTAATAGATTATCCTACCTCTAATTGACTTTTCCAGAGCTTTTGACACAGTTACTACAGACATTTACTGTCAAAATTTAAATTACTAAATTTTTATTAAAATTCTATTAATTTGTTCCACTCCTATCTTACTGGCTGCCAAAAATGCATCGTTGTAGGTGATTGTTTTTCTTCATGGAGGTCAGTGGAGTGCAGAGCACCTCAAGGATCAGTATTAGCTCCTATTTTATTTTCTATGTACATCAACGGCATAAGTGTCTGTATTAAAGATTACAAATTTCATATCTACGCTGATGACTTACAACTTTATATACTTGCAGGACCGGAACTCATTAGCGATACAATTAAACAACTTAATGAATTTTAAAATCATTATATTAACTTAATGAATACCTTGACTCCATAGTAACATGGACAAAACAAACAGACCTTACTATAAATCCTGAGAAGTCACAAGCAATTGTCATTGCCCATCAAAGTATATTTAACAAAATTTATTATTCATCGATTATTTCTGCAAATATAAATCCAACTGAAATTCCATTTAAACCTTCTGTGAAAAATCTTGGTGTATATTTGTACCAAATTCTTAGTTGGCAGGTTCATTTAAGAGAAACATGTAAAAAAAAATATGTTTAGTCTTCCGTTCCCCAAAATATTTGAAAAATTCCCTTACTTGTACATTGGAAAAAGTACTTGTCTCTACTTTGATTATGCCACATTTCGATTATTGGGACTTACTCTTAACTGTCATGAGTATCACATTTAGACATTGTATGCAATTAGTTCATAATACTTGTGCACGTTATATATGCAACCTACGTAAATCAGACCACATAACTTCAGTATTTGAAATGTTGTCTTGGCTCTGATTGGAAGACAGGCGAAAGATACATGGCCTCTGCTTCTTATACAACACTTTGTCCACCTCATCACCCCTTTATAATTCTACTCTCGCTTTCATTCGCTATCCTCCCACCATAACTTAAACACACGATCGAGAGAAAATTTAACTCTAGCTGTTCCTGTACATCGAATATCTCACTATTCCTCATCCTTGCTTGTTACAGTTATCCAACTCTGTACATCAAGGACTGCCCGACTCAAAAACAGTTTAAAAAGATACTCACTTCATATTTCCTTTTATTGCTTTTATTATTTCTTTATCTTTTAACCTTCATTACCATGCCATTTACTCATTCTTATTATAGGTTATTTATGTTATTATATTGGAGTTTTATGGAACAGACATACAACCAGGAAATATAACTTACAAATATATAAATCAATAGTGAGAAGTACTGTCACATATGGAGTTGAAGTTTGGAAATTCAACAAAAACTTAGAACAAAAACTTATGTCGATGGAAATGGATTTCTTGAGGAGAGCAGCAAGATGTTCAAAATTAGACAAAATAAGAAATACTGTCATAAGAGAAAAAATGAATATTGGTTATTCAATAGTAGATTATATACAGTATGAGCAATTAAATTGGTCTGGGCACGTACGATGAATGCAAGAAGAAAGATTACCCAGGAAAACATTGGGATGATGTCCATCTGGAAGAAGAGGAGAGGAAAGACCTCAAAACTTGTGGATGCAGGAAATAAGAACTGAAATGAGAAAAAGGGGACTGGAGGATATGGATTCGATGGAGAGAGACGACTGGAGAAGAAAAATAAAACTTTAGGCACAGAAAGATGTGTAAACATTAAAATTCTGTATATAAATAAAAAAATATTATTAATATAATTATCATTATCATCATCATGAACATAGTTGTCATCATCATCATCGCCACCACCACCGCCGCCGTCACCATCACCACCACTACCAATCATCATCATAGTAAAACTTCTTTAATCCGGATCTTGGGTAATTCGGAAATCTGTACACTGTCAACAAATTTATTGGTCACAGCAAAATAATAGTAATTTTACATGTTTTTATCTTGGATAAAACGGAATCTGTGCAATGCGGAAACGGAAGGATACTTCTATACAATTCATGAAAGAAATTTATAAAGCGGAAAGGTATGTATATTTACTAACATTCAATAGTTTTTTTTCTTTTACTGAAGGCAGGTGCTAAGACGGATATTACAAATAGTGATTCAAACCAAATGGACAAATAAATATCAAAACAAAACAGACCTAATTATCACTGACCCTAAAATTCATTGTTATAAGATGTTGTTGTATGTCACATGCCAATATGTACTTTGATAAATGCCACCATCGCCACGATCGTTATATTATCGTTTCAACTTGTTCAATGCAATAATTTGATTGAATAACACGTGTATCTTGTGCTTTGTTCCCAGTTTATAATGTTGAGTAAAAGGAAAGAAAATTAATTATAGTCCGTTTGCTCAGTTAAGAGAATCTTCCCGCGTATATTTTCAAGCAGTTGCTGCATGGTCAGTCGGTGAGTGGGAGCAACTAGCCGAAGTTTCAAAAAAATGTGAACACTTATAGCATCTACGAGAGAAACTTGAATTAAATATCATATTATAATATAAACTCCAGGAAAAATGTATAAATTATTACTGTACTTACAGGTCACTCCAATTCAACAGCAGCATCGTTACTTTCTCTTTCCAATTCGGACTCCAAGTCACTGTGTCATCACTGTCATCCTCCAGGTTGATAATAAATCTATCAGACAGTTTATCCATCAGCTGATTGCGTTCTCAAAAAAAATTCTTCCCTTTTATATGCATGATGGCAAGCTTCTCTCTAGTTTTCCACATTCACCGAATTAATGGTTTTTTGAAATACAGTTTTTACGTGACTTGTACAAATTTTCGTATTATATTTTCGAATATGATCTTTCACTGGGGCCGAACCAATTCTATCGGAATAAATTCGCAGTGATACGGTGGTAAGCGAACAACAACATGACTCATTGTCTCTGCTAAGTTTATCTATTTCGTATGTTTTAAGTGGGGTTTTTGCAATTTTATTATGTTATATAAGGTTGCCTTTTTCTTCACCCATAACCATTCCTGCATTTGACATTTCTTGGAGTTTGATGTGGGTGCCCGTTAAGTTCACAGGAATGATAAGTGGCATTGTTCATTACGATGCATGATTTGGTGGAATATTCGGAAGTAGCTGGTCTTTAAACCACGATAAAAATCTGTCACTGTTCATTTCTTTGTGGTGTCTTTAGTTAACTTCAACTGAAATACTAATAAACCATTATTAACAAAACCGCTCTCGCTACCGGCATGAACAACAATAAGACGGGAACTTTTGCTGGAGTGGTGTCATCATCTATTACCCACATTTTATCACGCGCCATATGTCAAGATACATAATATTTTTTTACCTGAAGTATGAATGTCTTTTATTGTATACTAGCTAATACCCAGAGTGCGCTGCTGCGCCTAAATAAATGAAAATTAATGTGCTTTTATGTTTAGTTGAATAAGTAAAACGAAAAATAATTATAAATTTATGTTTTTGGATACCCCGTACTGATTACCCGGCACTGCCCAGGAATCTACTTATCCCGATCTTCTTGACATAAATGAGCTGAATACGAAAATTAGTGTGTTTTATATTTAATTAAATAAGTAATGGCAATCATTTATATCGTAATTATTTTTAGATACTCCGTGCTGTATACCCAGCGTTGTTCGGAAATCTGCTCATCCCGATCTTCTTGGTATAAATGAGCTGAAAGACGAAAATTAAAGTAGCTACTTCTTATGATTAGTTGAATAAGTAAAATGAAATATAATTATAAATGTATATTGTAATTATTTTAAGGTTCCCCGTGCTGATCACTCGGTATTGCCCGGGAATCTACTTATCCCGAATTTCTGGCATAAATGAGCTAAAAGACGAAATTCGTTTTTGTGAGTTATCTGTAAAAGAATACCCACCATGTGCTTCTATGGTTGTACAGGAATCTATGTACTTGTCTTGATCTTCTTGGCATCAATGGAAGACAAAAATGGTTATTGTGAGTTATCCGTAAGAGATAAACATATGCTGTCGCAGACTTTTTTGTAGAGCTTTTTGAGATATTCAATTATGTGAACATTAATTTTTTGTATTTGTTATGGTTTAGGCAGTGTAAGGCATTTAAGAGTCCAAAAGGCTATTATTTACACGTTTTCCACTACAAAGGGGGCTTTTTTAAGGGTGTAGGAGTTGAGTATCACAACTCTCTTATAGCCTACGTTCATCCCGGGAATCTCCTGAACATTTTGCAAAAAGCCCCATCACAATCGGATCAGGGGTGTGGCCGCGCGTATAGTACGAACAAACAAACCAACAAATAACGAACGTTGATTTTTATATCCATCCATAATAATTCTGCCCGAACGCAGGTCCTTCACTGCAATCATAGCATTTTCATGCTACGCTTGCAGCTTTACTAGGGAATTATAGGTGTGGTAGCTTCCCGTTGCTTTCCACACCGGTGAAGGATGATGATGATAATGGTAATGGTAAGGATGATGATGATGATGGCCATATGATTTCGGGGACCATTTGGGCCTTAAAGTTTCCTGACATTTGTCTCACAGGTGAGGAAAAACCCGATAAAAACCTCACCCAGAAAAACTGCCCCGACCGGGGATCGAACCCGGACCCGCTACGTGACAAGGCAAGACGTTACCTCGAGACCACAGCAGTGGACCATTTTTATATATTAGATAAATATTGATTTCTCTTTGAAATTATGTCCGAACGTTCAAGTAAATGCGATCTGTTATTATTGTCATTTTTCTTGAATTGAAATCCTATTTTTTTATAATTTTCCATAATGCCCATCGAGTCAAGTTACCTTTTATTTATTTTTTTTATTTTCGTCTTGCATGCTCTGAGAATGTCATTATAATTTCACTCATCATTGAAAGAAAATACTTCACGCAGCACAGTTCATACGTCAACTCACCACTAAATGCAATACAAAAGTGTACAGTACCTTCGAAAGAAAGAAAGAATTTCCGACCCTTCCTATACCTGATGCTGGTATTCACGTGGACAGAGAATTCACCCCCGCCCCTAATCCCTTCAAATATTAGCGCGGGAAGATTCTTTTAATTGAGCAAACGGACTATAGTACCGAAGAGTAAAAATAAAAATGCTGGACCGTTTATAAGTGTTGACGAGTCGTTTTTGCGTCTATATCACGCTGTTTCAATGTTAATGAATCAAGAAATTTGAAGACAAAATAAGGAATTATATCACAGAATTCACAGCTGAATATCAATCTTAATTGAAAGACCTTTTAAAAGCGGCAAAACAGGAAAAAATTACTAAGTTCTTTTTAAACCTAACAGTAATAATTAATAGAAATTGTTCAAAATCTCCAATTAATTTTTATTTTGGTAATTTTTATTTTATTCTGTAACCATGGAACGTATCACTTATATACTCATACAAATTACCATTCCGTATTCGCGATTTCTTTATTCACGGCATATTTGCGGAACATATCCCTCGCGAATAATGAGCTTTTGCTGTATAGAATCGGCCTTATTGCACACCCGTTATACAGATACCTGTCCTGCAAATAACAATTGCGCTGTAAAATCTTAAATTAGTTAATTTCTGAGACCAATCTTTTACAGGTAGCGTTCTGAATTTACGGAATAAAGATGACTGAAACGTATGTATCATTCTCATTAAGTGAAAAAGTGAAAGTGATTGAAAATAAATCTCCAAACATCTCCAGACCGATGCGCCAAAGTCAAGCTCTAACTCTTGTTAAATCCCCAATGAAATAACGATTTCAAGGAATCAAGGACAGTTTTAAAAGATGACACAACGTTGTGTGGAATGAAATTTGAGGGGAATCAAAAAATGTGGACGAAAATTAGCGAAAACCGTAACTGCATACTTGAATTTCAGGATACGCACCTAAGAGAAATTTTTAATGCTGACAAAATGGGACTTTTTTTTTTTTTTTTTTTTTGCGCGTTACCATCAAAGTCGCTCGTACATACTGTACTTCACGTTTCAACGGCAGCGATACTACGATTAATCCAACGTACAGCCTTCGACAAAAAAACTGAGTCATCTCTTGAACGCACATTTCTTCTAAGTCATACTCGGTACAGCGCTGGGTTCAAACTAGGAAACTAGTCATAATTGTGCAGTTCCTGAGCTACCGTGTTATGTGGCATAAACTGAAGAACTCTCTTACGTGTCGTGATAGCTCAGCGGTAAAGCATGCGGTCACTATTCCTGTTAGTGAAGATTGCGGGTTCGTGTCTTCAAGTATGCAATTTTTTTTCGTGATATTTGTATTAAAACGTTATATGAATTAAATACATTTTATTTCGACATTTGAATTAATCTATACTTTTTAAGTTCATAATTGTTTTTCATATCGTCGAGTTGTTTTTCATATCGTTGAGGTTATAACAATGTTAAATTATATATTTTTATAAGCTTTATATTAACTTGACCTGTATCTCTCTATGTAACGAACCTGTATCTATGTAACGGAATCTTTGAACACGATTTCCATCCACTTAAAAACATTTGATCCACTTGAAACTTTGTATACTTGTAAAGGACTCAAAACAATACAATAATTTCATTACTTCTTTTAAATCCTGGCCAGAATCATTAGAAAAAAAAATAAAAACCGGTGTAATAGGTTACAGACTTCTCGACTTTTTAATCAATCGTTTTAAGAGCTCAGTTGGTAGAGCAGTGGACTGTAGTGGTATTAATTTCAGTAATCCATAGGCCGAAGGATTTTTTTAGAAGAGTATTAAGCAATTAGATTTTCATGGGATTCCAGTTTATGACAATCAATTAAACTAAAAAATTAAATATAAATAATAGTTTAAAAAAACTGAAACAACACACTTTATTAGAAAACCATACTAAAAAATTAAAAATAAATAATAGTTAAAAAAACTAAACTATATTTTTTTCTAGATAACTCTACTTTTATTCTAGATAAGTTGGAGACTATTTTTTGTCAACAACTTTAATTTTATCCCAAGCGTGTTGGAAATTAAAACTATTTTTCATTTTTAGTTCGGTTTTCTAATGAAGCGTGTTGTTTTAGTTTTTTTAAACTATTATTTATTTTTTCCTTGTATACTACCGTCTTCCTCAACTATTTAAAATTTTCGTTGATTTCATTTTAGGCCTTTCGATGCATGCTTCATCTTCTGGAGTTGTAGTAGTATTGAATTAACTGTATGTCTAACAGAGGTTTTGCTCATTAGGCATATTTTCGTTGCGAATGTTTGTATTTTTGGCCTTCTTGATAGTTTGATATCTTCTAAAATGTTAATTTTGTGTCTGTTGTTTTCCTGTGTATAATTGACATTGTATTAACGATATTGTTGAAACTGTGGCCACTTTCTGAAATATGTTTAGCTAAATTTGATTTGATTGTTAAAGGAGAAGGCAAATCAAATTTCGCTGTTCACCTGATTTGAATCCAATCAAAATGTGTGAGCTAAGATGAAAATAGAGATGAACGCTAATTGGCCTGCAGATGCACGAAAGACGAAGATCGCTTATGGCACAAATTCAAGACGCCTGGGATGCTCTAGACGATGGTCCACGTGCCTGTAGAAATTTGATTGTATCAATTCCCCGAGGATTGAGGGCGGTAATAGATGCTGAGGGTTCATACATCCGATATTAATTTTGTTAAAATTTTCATTTTAGAATATATTATTTTCTTTCTTCATTTAATTATTAGAAGGTTTTCATGTATGTGGTTTGTGTGTGCATTAAAGCCATAAAAGTCAAATATTAAATTAAATATGAAACTATATTACAGGCAAAATGATATCCTAACATTCAGTAAAAAAAAGGTAGAACGGGAATTGAACCCGTGAGTGTACGAACGGAGATGCTGTGTGTTAAACCTCTCGACCACGGAAACACACAAAACAAGCTCTCTCTTTTATGTTACTTGAGTGCATTGCGTTAACTAGCAAACACCACAGTACAATTACTGAAAACGTGTTAATGTGAATAAGGCTTCTGCGAGTGCTCACGAAGTTCCCCGATCACTTGATAGAATCAAGAGATGACTCATTTTTTTGTCTAAGGCTGTACATATAAATACATATAGGTTCTCTATAAACTAAGATTATTAATAAGTTTTAGTTTTTTTTTATAATACGGAATTATGTCTAATGTGGAAAAAAAAAAAAAAAATTGGTCCATACAATTCCTCTTGAGCAAGTTTTACTGTATTATTATTATTATTTTCCTTTCTGACCCTTGTCAACTTTATATTGTGTAGTCTGTATCTATTATGTATCATTAATCATAATTCTTATTGTATGTATAATTTAACCTGGTGAAGTAGAAGAGACGACCTTATGGTCTTAACTCCATCGGATAAATAAATAAAATTATCTTGCCTTTTGACTTCGGGTTAAGCCAGAATCATTACATTTGAATAATGTAAGATTTATTAAATCTTCATATGAGAACTATAGACCATACCACCAGAAATCAACAGAATGTTACTCATTGGAAAGAATACCACGAGTTAGAAGATCAGCAGATCGGCAGGATTGCCATTAGTAGGAAAATGTCTCTTAACATTTTATATTAATAGTTTCTTTGAATTTCAGGAACTCTATTTGCAACAAAAACATGCAGTTTATAACTAAGTAACTGAAACCATCTAGCCCGTAGGTTTATGTCTGTGCACACATAAGCCCTCAATACATCCCTATCCTGACCCAGTCATTCCCTATATAATCAACTTCCCTCAAATTATATTCAACTTCGTACAAAATTCTAACAAATATATTAGTAAGCAGACTTATTCCCTATATTGATGACATACTAGGAGATTATCAATGTGCATTTAGAAGAAACAGGTCTACAACAGATCAGATTTTTAGTATAAGACAGACTTTAGAAAAGAAATGGGAATGGGACATTCCATACGAAATCGGCAAAAAAATTGTGAAAATTGAACTCACATCTTTAAAAGTTTACCATTTTTTTTTACAGTGGCAACTTTATGATATACTGAATATCTGAACCGAATTTCAAGTCTTCGCTTGGTGTAATTAAAGAGTAATAGAGCTGTCAATTTATCGTATTGTTTTAAATAGTCTCTTTTATAAAATTTGTTTCTTCTCGAAGTATGACTATTCCCTCAACTTGAAAAGATAGTCACATTATAGATGATTTTATGCTCTATCGCTTGAAAATTAGTATGTTAATATCTACGTTTTTCTGAAGGGCGTAAATGCAATTAATATGCAATTGACCTCCCTCACCAAAAATTTTATAAAATTAAAAAATACCACATTATTACCTGAACACCAGTTAATTTTTTGTAAATAGTATTAAAATGGAGTCTTGAAAGGAAACTACCAAAAATAATTATTTTTCCTAAAATCTCCTATGTGTAGACTGCCCGCAATACCTTTCGCGTGAGTGGAGATCGCTCGCTCGTACAAACAATGACGGAGCTACTTGGTAATAGTCCTTTGCGCACTTACAAATATTTTTATTGTTATTATCATCATTACATTATTTTTATTATCATTATTACAATTATTAAATTATCATCATCATCGTGGGCAAGTGGTTACTCTGCACGTCTCCGATTCCGAGGTTCGCGGGTTCAAACTCGATAGGAATCAATGGCATTTTAAAGGCGTAACAATTCTGGATGTAGCTTTCTCCAGAAGGAAGGAAATCCGTAAGTCTCGTGTCATAAATTTATGGTACGTAGGAGAACCTCGCGCTTGAAATAAATTGCTACATAATAAACGTCATTAAATATAACAATCTTTATTGATATATTCAGTAGGTGGTTAATTTTGTGCTGATTTTGGCTAATGTATAGTTTAATTTAAATTACTAAGCACCTACGAATTCAAGCTGGTAGGCCTATTAAAAATATTTTCTAGAGAGTAGTTTTGTAATGTGTTGTAATGTTTTGTACTTGTACCCTACACCAATGTCTGATGATGAATATTGTAAGTAATGTTAAGCTATCGATAATAATTTATAACAATTTTCATGCTGTTACAAGTAATATTTAAGAGGTATAAATATATTTTATTGGCTTGGTATCACTTACTGATCTTGCATCCCCTACTCGTGACGTATCTAAGATGATATTAAAATGCACGATATTATTAGCTTTTATTATAAGCTAAATTACTATAGTATTTAATTTAATGTCTAAACTTCCCATTATTCTCCTGTTATAACACAAAATGTATACCTCTACGATTATTCTCTCATTCCAGAAACATTTAAGAAATTGTAAAATTATATATTAACACATAATATTGTTAATAACTATTGTATACTAATACATGCATAATTAAAATTATATTTAACTTCTAACTCACCATTCAGTCTTTGTAGATCTGCAAACTTGTTAGTTAAGAACAATAAGATATTATTTTTAATTTGACTGTGACACTTAAAATGACGAGATGCATTAAACAAACACACTGATGTAAATCAACTGTCTAGTATGTAATCTGAACTTGAGAATTGTTGATGTAAAACAGATGTTTAAGGAAGACTTGCTGACATTGCATTATTATCGTTTGGTAGGAAGCGGTACGAGTATTAAAACATTCGGTTTTATTTGGAAGTGATATCTTATAACAATACTATTTCGTCAAAGTTTTCAGGGTACAATACAATACACTGAATAAAAAGTTATTTTAAGACTGAAATTAGTAATTATAACATAATAAAAATTTATAGCAGTTTATTTAATTAATGATGAAAGAGTTTTTATTATATTATATTACATTTAAACTGTAATGAAAAATTTGTAACAAAATAAATAATTTGTTTTAAAAAGGGCAGAAGATTACGAGTATTTGAGAATAAAGTTCTTAGGAAAATTTTTGGATCAAAAAGAGATGAACAGACAGGTGAATGGAGAAAACTACATAATAGTGAGCTACATGATATGTATAGGAAGCCAGATATAATAAAAACAGTTAGGTCTCGTAGGCTGCGATGGGCAGGAAATGTGGCACGTATGGAGGATGAAAGAGGTGCTTGGAAATTTTTGGTAGGAAAACCGGAGGAAAAACGTCCAGTTGGAAGACTAAGAATGAGGTGGGAGAATAATATTATACATGATTTGAGGGAAGTAGATTATACAGGGGATAATTGGAAAACGTTAGCTCGGGATGGGATGTATGGAGAGCTTATGTCCGCGCTGCCATGAACCTACAGGTTCCACATAGCCAGTGAGTGAGTTAGTTATAAATAATTTGTTTAATAATTCACAGTAAACGTAAGTAACAGATCTCTTTACTTCTCACTTCAGCAATAAAATTTGATAAATAAATATCTACTGCGTAAGAATTAAAATATCGCCACTTTTATAAATTTACGGTACTGTTTCATTAAGCAGAACATATAATAATGTATTCGATTTAATGGCAGTTGAAAAAGTCACTGATGAAGCTCTTTCAATAAAGTACGTGCGCGACCTTGGTCATGAAATGAATCTGCTGCGCCGTGGACTCGCGAGTTTTTTTTTACGAAAATAGAATAAAAACATTTATATTGTCTGAACTATTCAACTCTCCAAAAGGGTAATTGCTGGAAATTAATCCTTATTACGTAAGTAGTTTCCTGTATTTTTTCCGTTTTCATTTTTTGATATGTATTGCAGTAAACCGCCATAAAATAGAAAATTGACACCGAAAATAAAAATATCCTAATTATAAAAATAACACCCTTAAACTACATGATATCACCTATATAAATATGTTTGAAACAAATTTTTGCTGCTTACTGTTTCAGAAATATTAGTTAGTAAACGTTTTAGTTTATAATATTTATGATAATTTTAGATCATCATAACTACGAACCTATAAATGATAAAAATTAAATTTCTGTATTAATACGTTTATAAATGTATTCACTATATTTAGGGATACATAAAATTAAAAAAATAAATTCCAAGATTTTTTGCTGTCCGATTTGATATGGATTGTCCCGAATATAATGGTACTGTACATCAACTACGAGGGCGGATCGGAAAGTAACGCACAATAATTTTTTTTTAAAGTTTAATAGTAAAAAAAAGGAAAAAAATCACAAATGAACTTACATCTTTTACCTACTTTTCAACATAGTCACCAACTTTCTCAACACATTTTCCCCATCGTGTTACCAGTTTCAATATGCCCTGTTCGTAGAAGTCCGTTTGGTTGGAGTGTAGCCATCTGCGCACTGCTGATTTCACTTCCACATCTGTCTCAAAGCGTTTGCCGGCCAGGAATTTCTTCATGGGACCAAACAGATGAAAGTCCGATGGTGCAAGATCCGGACTGTATGGTGGATGCTGGAGCACCTCCCAACCAAATTCGGCGATTTTCTGACGAACGACAGCAGCAACATGGGGGCGAGCATGTCATGAAGAAGTTTAACGTTAATGTTGTGACGTTTGTCACGAATGGCACGACGCAACTTCACCAAAGTTTTAATGTAGGCCGCAGCATTCACAGTGGTCCCGTGTTCAGCAAAGTCCACCAATAAAACACCATGCATATCCCAGAACACTGTCACAAGCACGGCCGGCCGGAGCGTGGCGAATCACTAAGGTTCACGCGTCCCTCTTGGAAGAATGTGCACCACCTGGAGACATTGCTACGGTCCATACAATCATCCCCATACACGCCACGCATGTTCCTGTGAATTTCACTGGGTGTATGCCCTTTGGCCCACAAAAATCGAACAACACTTCTCTGTTCCTCACAGGTGGACGACTGTAGCATGCGCGCCATCTTTGTTGCATAGTTCAAGCTTCTCTCGCAAGAGGTGCACCTGAGAAAAAAATACCATCTGTAGTGAAAACTTCAAACTATATCTCTGTGAAATTTCAACATTCTAGCTGCAATACCAAGGCAGAAAAAAATTATTGTGCATTACTTTCCGATCCGCCCTCGTATATGCAGACTTCAAAAAAGCATATGATTCAGTTAAGAGGGAGAAGTTATATAGTATCCTGCTGGAGTTCGGAATTCCTAAAACGTTTGTTAGACTTATACGAATGTGTCTAAATGGCTCAAAGAGTAGGGTGCATGTAGGCAAACAGTTTTCAGACACTTTTGAAATCCAGAATAGGTTGAAGCAAGGGGATGCACTATCTCCTCTACTATTTAATATTGTACTAGAGCATATATTAGTAAGCAGACTTACTCCCTATATTGATGACATACTAGGAGATCATCATTGTGCATTTAGAAGAAACAGGTCTACAACAGATCTGATTTTTAGTATAATACAGATTTTAGAAAATAAATGGGAATATAATCGTACTGTAAATCAACTATAAGTAAATCTTTAGAGAATGAGGAAGGCTTACAACTGAATGGTATTAATAAGCTGTTAGTTTATGCTGATGATATAGTACTACTGGCCGATAGTGAGGAGATACTAAAGGCTATTGAGTAACACTAAGAAATTGGGACTGGAAGTAAACATCAGTAAAACTAAATATATGGTCACACGTAGAAATTCAGTATATAATGGAAATGGACAGCTAATGACAAATGAGGGAAATTTTGAGGAAGTGGCTCAATTCAAATGTCTACTAACAATGATCACAAATAGGAATGAGATGCTCAAAGAAATTAAACATAGGCTCAATTCTGGAAATGCATGCTATTATGCATTGCAGAGACTTTTGATGTCCCAACTCCTTTCAAGAAACGTTGAGCTGAAAATATATAAAACTATTATTCTACCAGTTATATTATATGGGTGTGAAATATGGACTCTTACTTTCAGGGAGGAAAGGAGGTTACGAGTATTTGAGAATAAAGTTCTTAGGAAAACTTTTGGACCAAAGAGAGATGAACAGACAGGTGAAAGGAGAAGACTACATAACAATGAACTACATGGTCTTTATAGGAAGCCAGATATAATAAGAACAGTCAAGTCTCGTAGACTGCGATGGGCAGGACATGTTGCAAGTATGGGGAATGAAAGACGTGCATGGAAGCCTCTTGTAGGAAAGCCAGAGGGAAAACGCCCAGTTGGTAGACCAAGAATGAGGTGGGAGAATAACATTAACTATGATTTGAGTGAAGTAGATTATACACGGAATAATTGGAAGGCATTGGCTCAGGATAGGGATGTGAGGAGAGCTTATGTCCGCGTGGCCATGAACCTACGGGTTCGATAGTGCCAGTGAGTAAGTAAGTTAGTTATTCTCACACCTCATTCTTGGTCTATCGACTGGGCGTTTTCCCTCTGGTTTTCCTACATTAAGTTTCTATGCCCATTTTTCATTCCCCATTTGTGCCACATGTCCTGGTCATCTCATCTACAAGACTTAATTGTTCTTATTATAGGTTTCCTATAAACATCATATAGCTCACTGTTAAGTAGTCTCCTCCATTCTCCTGTCTGTTCATCTCTCTTTATTCTCCTCCCTTAATATAAGAGTCCATATAGTATAACTGGAGAATAATAGTTTTATAAATCTTCAGTTTAATATTCTTTGAGAGATTTGGGGGTGACAAGAGTCCCTGTAATGCATAATGGCATGCATTTCTAGAATTGAGCCTATGTTTAATTCCTTTGTTCATCTCATTCCTATTTGTAATTATAGTAGTAGTAGTATTCAAATGTTAAGCTCTTGATTTGTCACCATTCGCTTCCCAATAATATTCAACAATTTGGAATGGTGTTCCAACTATTTTCTGAAAATCAGTGCAGAACATCAAGTGATCCTTGTTCATAATCGTATTTATGTCCTTGCATACTATGCAGTGTGGAGAGTCTAGTAGCTTAATTCTATGTTGATGTGCTGCCAAGCAATCATGACCAGTTTCAAGACAAAATGATGCAACTGCAATTGATCGGGGGGCTGTTTGCTATTGTATCTGGTTCTAGTAATGTCTTCCATATCTGGGTTTCACATTGGATTTTGTTTTGTTCGGCTATATGGGATTTTATTTTCATTTTGGTGTAGAGACGTACTGATTTGTAAGATAGGTAATTGATCTTACGCTGTTGGATGAGTGTACCTTTTTTTTTTGCAAGCATATCAGCCTTCTCATTACCTTCCACGCCACAATGTGCTGGAATCCATTGTAGAACAACATTTTTGTTTAGGTTTTTTAACATCCTGATGCAATTTTTGGCTTCTGTTATTCTATGGTCTTGGATGGTCTGGTTGTGTGTTAGTGCCATTAAGGCTGAGCTAGAGTCAGAAAGTATTACAGCATTTTGGAAGGAATTGATATGAAGAAACAATTGGTGTAGGACTGTAAGTATTGCTTGTCATAATGTGTTGTATATTTCCCAAGAGAGATGTAAAATGAGAAGAGTTTACACGTTATTCCTGCTCGTGCTGCTGCTTCTCTATTCATTAGCGACCCATCTGTATAGACATGAAGCCACATTTGTTCTGGATATCTAATGTTGATTGTTTTTAGTGCTAATTGTTTCATTACTATTGAGCTTGTAGTTTTTTGTTGATCTCTTCTGTCAGGTTAAATGAATAGTTGATACTGCCAAATTCAAGAGGGGATATTGAAGTTACAAGTTTTTGTGCCATCTGTGTATTTCATATTTCTCTTAATCTGTAATACTTTTTAGATGTCTATTTTGATTTATATAACTATTCCAGTAGTTCTTAGTTTTTCATATAAAAATATTCCTTTTTCTTCAAAATCATACTGTATTGGTCTATTGTTGGTTAAGATTTGCATTGCTAGTATTGGTGTTGTTTTAACACCACCTGTAATTATTCTCAAAGCTTCATTTTGGACTCTTTCCAATTTGTTCACATGATTGGGAGATTTACGAGTAACTAATGTAAAACTGACTTTATATAAGACTTGTATGACTGGTTTAAAGTTGATCTTGAGCAACCCCATTTTCTGGCAGTAAGTCTCTTCAAAATTACAACCAGTCTTGTGCTGATTCAGAAACTTTTTCAGTATGGGTTTTCCAAGTTAATTTCTTGTCTAGGTAGATTCCTAAATATTTAGCTTGATTTCTTGTATGGGTGTGTTTTTCAATGAAACTTTATGAGATAAACACCTGGAAATATAATTTTGCTGCGTTTATGGCCATTACATTTTCTTCACACCATATTGACAGGTCTACTAATGCTTTATGCATTTCTCTTGGTAATTTTGTTGCATCTTTATTTTTTGCTGAGGTCCATATTACTGGGTTGTCTGCAAAGCATGCACAATTAATGTTTTTATTCTGTAGAGGTTTTTGGGGTAAAACATTGATCATAATGTTGAAAAGGATTGTATTTAGGGCTGATCCTTGTGGGAGACCATTTTGAATTTGTTTTAATTTTGAGTAATTCTGGTTATATTTGGTACTTATAAATCATATGGAGCTAAAGTTTGGAAATCCAACAAAACTTAGAACAAAAACTTATGTCAATGGAAATGGATTTCTTGAGGAGAGCAGCAAGATGTTCAAAATAAGAAATACTGTCATAAGAGAAAAAATGAATATTGGTTATTCAATAGTAGATTATATACAGTATTAGCAATTACATTGGTATGGGCACGTACGACGAATGAAAGATGAAAGATTAGCCAGGAAAACATTGGAATGGTGTCCACCTGGAAGAAGGAGGAGAGGAAGACCTCGAAACTCGTGGATGCAGGAAATAAGAACTGGAATGAGAGCAAGAGGACTGGAGGACATGGATTGGATGGAGAGAGATGAGTGGAGAAGAAAAATAAAACTTTAGGCACAGAAAGATGTGTAAACATTAAAATTCTGTATGTAAATAAAAAAATGTTATTATCATTATTATTAATATTATTATTATTATTATTATTATTACTATTATTATTAATATTATTATTATTTTTAATATTATTATTATTATTATTATTATTATTATTATTATTATTATTATTATTAAAGAATTCACCATGATCTGTAAATTATTTAGTTTTCCTATGGCTAATTTTTTTATGTTAAAAAGATTTAAGTGAGTTGTAATATTTCTGTCTTAAGTTTAATTTGTAAAATACTTGATATTCCAGTCGTGTACTCATAATTTTATTTTATTTTATATCAGATTTAATTATTATTCATACATAAATATTTAATAACTGATACAAAAACACTTCTCTGAAATATGCTCAGAATCAACCAGCTTAATAATTAAAAGGGCTAAATGTAATAAAGTATACCCAAAATTTAATTAAATTTAACATTTTTATAGTACAAATCAGTAGTGACACAAGGAAGTAAATTCTCACCTCACACATAATAATGTTGCATCTGCATTTTTAATTAATCTCTGCTATTAGAAATGAGCCCTTAACTCCAGCATTTCTCGTTATACCTGGTGTGAATTGATTGGACTTCAAGATCACGTCTTGCTGTCTGGGAACTTAAAAATACGTGGTTTTATTCTTGTTGTTCTGTATGTGTATCTTTTCCAATGTTATAATTCTCTTGATCTCTCCAAATATTTCAATAGTTTGGTTTGTTCCTCATATTTATGATCTTATAACAAACAGTGTGCCACCACCAATTTCATAATTTCCTCATGTTTATTACTGCTTTTATTTGTTTTCTATGCAGTCGTTAATACAGTCCCTGCAGTTACTGCGATAAATGTCTTTTGCCGTTTGTTGTTTCTATTTTCTTACTTCTTTGCTGAAGATTACATAAGCTGAACTATAATGATCTTGAAGATTTCCGGGCTGTAGGCCATGGTCTTGAGGCATCCTCAAGGGTTGTCTTGATGCCAGACGCAGTCTGAGACGAAACGTCGGGGAACTTCAAGACCACGACCTACAGCCCGGAAATCTTCTTTAAGATCACCATAGCAATTCTGGCCGTGAAAGCCTAAGTCAATACTTAAGCTGCATTGTTTATTGTTGCTAATGTAATGTAGAATTTACTGAATATTTTGTGAAATTTGTTACGGGATATCTACCATTCTGTAACTAACTTGTAACAAAGTTCAGATGAGATCACTAAATTCAAAGTTATATTAGATGCAATGAACATGTTAAGTATAATTTTTCTGAAAGCAAATAAAAAGAATCAGGTTTAAGAAAAAAAAAAACAGGAGTTTATGAAATTATTTGTAAAGACTGTCATTCTAGGAGATCATCAATGTGGATTTAGAAGAAACAGATCTATAGCGTATCTGACTTTTAGCATAAGACAGATTATAGAAAACAAATGGGAATATAGTGGTACTTATACATCAACTATATGTAGACTTCAAAAATCATGTGATTAAATTAAGAAGGAGAAGTTATATAGTATCCTGCTGGAGTTCGGAATTCCTAAAATGTTAGACTTATATGAATGTGTCTAAATGGCACAAAGAGTAGAGTGCGTGTAAGCAAACGTTTTTCGATACTTTTGAAATCCACAATGGGTTGAAGCAAGAAGATGCACAATCTCCTCTAATATTTCATTTTGTACTAGAGCATGCTATCAAATCCTTAGAGGATGAAGGAGGCCTACAACTAAATTATATTAATAAGCTGTTAGTCTATAAATGAATGAGTCATTTTTTCACATCTTACCTCATATTTTATGTTTCTTTAAACACGGGAATTAGTTCTCAAGAGAAGGATCTCTCTCATTTTCAATCGATATTATGACTACCGGATTTTCGTTGGAATCTCCATCAATACGTTGACATCAGGTTTATTTATTTATGCAGTTGTATCAAAATTAATAGCGCAATGATTTAAAATATACGGTAATAGAAGCATCGTTATTGATGCAGGTTCCTACGAATGTCGGTTGAAAATGAGAGATATCTTTCTCTTGAAGACTAGTTCCCGTGTTTAAAGAAATATAAAATATGTGAAAACTGACTCATTAATTTACGAATTAAGAACCTCGTAATGTTATTTCCCATATTTTACTGTTAGTTTATGCTGGTAGTATAGTAATATTGGACGATAGCGAGGAGATACTAAGGGCCAACACACGCACAAGTGAATACCCATACACGCACGCACACACACATATTCCTATAAAATGTATACAGATGGTAGCAAAATATAAGAAAAAGTAGGATGAATAATAGCTATCTACCGAGATAATACTCTAATTAAACAATATAAGTACAGACTAGAAAACCATTGCTCAAACAACTAAGCAGAAAAAATCGTCATTCTAAAAGCACCGGAAAATATACAGTTCCTACCCGCTTGCAGCGACAATAACAAAACTGTAGCCATATACACTGATAGTAAAGTGATCGTAAATTCAATAAACAACAAACTCATACATTGTCCAGTGATTGAACAAGTCAGACAAATACTTCCAAAACTCAAATAGGAAACTGGACAATACACTTCGGATGGATCAAGGCTCACATTGGCATCGAAGGAAATGAGATGGCAGATAAACTATCGAAGGAAGCAGCAGCGCAAAGTGAGATAATCATAGAGTATAATAAAATCCCTATGACAACAATCTCGATGAAACAGCAAAAGAAAAGTCTTACCAGCTGGCAAAGTCAGTGGTACAACACCAATAAAGGAAGCCTTTGCAGAACGTTCTTCCCGAGAGTGGAGCAGAAGATGAAGATACCAAGTTCTCCGGAGTTTACAGCACTTGTTACAGGACACGGCAAAACGAGGTCTTATCTCCATGGATTCAAAATTCTAGATAACGCAGTGTCCATGCAATGAGGAAGACCAAACTTCAGAACATCTTATATACAGATGCAGAATCCTCGAAATACAAAGGAGAACTATGATTCGCGAAATAACATCAGGTGGAGGAAAGTAGCTAAGTACTAACCAAGATCCCACACATAAACATCGCCATGCTTTTAAAAAAAATATATATACAATAGATATTCCCTAATCACAAAATGACATTCGGACATATATACACAACTAAACTAAAAATCAAATTATAACTTAAATAAATACAAGCAATAGTGAAACTACATAAACTTTTACATATAATTACAATTATTGATATAAGTATATTCTAAGAACAATATTTCAAAATGATAAACACATATATTATGTTGGGAAAGCTGACGATAAAACAGAATTGTTTTGAAACATGTCCAAGAACAAATCAACATTAATATTGAGGTAAGATGTCCAGACCAAAAATAATATAACATATATTAACACCTAGTAATTAGTCTGTATCATATTATTGCACTTTATTTATTATTTGAATATTATTTTTGTTATTGCCATTGTTGGTATTATTAATATTTTATCAGCATTATAACATTGTACTCATAAAATTGTATTTTAAGTGAATTTTAATTGGTTTGTAAAAGAAAACTCTAAACATGTAGTATTATTCTGTAATGGAGCATGTTGTTAATAAATAAATAAATAAATAAATAAAAAACACACACAGAATTTGAATAGCTGCGAACAATAATCACAAATAGGAATGATATACACAAAGATATTAAACATAGGTTCAATTCTGGAAATGCGTGCTGTTTTGCATTGCAGGGACTCTTGGCGACCAATTCCTTTCAAAAAACGTTAAACTGGAAATATATAAAACGGTTATTCTACCAGTTATCGGATGCGAAACAAACTCTTACTTTAAGGGAGGAAAGAAGGTTATGAGTATTTGAGAATAAAGTTCTTAAGAAATTTTTGTACGTGGAAGCTTATTGTAGGAAAACAAGAGGGAAAACGCCCAGTTGGTAGACCAAGAATGAGGTGCCAAAATAACATTTATCACAATTTGAGGGAAGTAGATTATGCAGGGAATGATGGGAAAACATTAGCTCGGGATAGGTATATATATATATATGTTTATATGGAGAGCTTATGTCCACGCACGTACGGGTTCGATAGTGCCGCCTGTGAGTTAGTTAGTTAGTAGTAAATTATGCATAAGAGAAAATGGTACATTTTCTAAAAAATATTTCAGGAATATTAAAAATGTAAAAATTAAAATAATGGTTGTAACAGCTCGTCAGTTGATACAGGATCACAAAATTTGGAGAATGCAGTAAGAATTTGGAAAGACCAATAGAACTCGCATTATGAAAAAAGAACAAAAACATTACAATAAATACTGAGGTTCCTGGGCATCAAGTTTATTCAAACTCCACCAGGTGGTACAAAACAAGCTGGAATTTAAGCTCGTAAGTATTTACTTTTTTTATGTTGTTAATGATCTCTGAAGCGTGTCCAAGTAAGAGGATGATATTTAATAAAGTGATGTGTATAGTTTTCGATTCATATATGTATTCTGTTTATTATTTTACTTCGAATATCTCATTTACCAAATGTAGATGAAAGTTGCATATACCGTATTTTTCATTATTACGGTATAATTGTGTTTCGGTCTTCTCGTAATTTTGTGAAGAACGGAAATGAGACACAGTATAAAATGAACAAAAAGATGAAACAACAACACTTCACATTGCTGCTGAGGATTTTTTAAAACTCTTACAGAATGTATGTTACTTAGAATAGTGCTACATTGTGACACATCTGTTCCTATTTGTTATATTTTCAGGTGGACCAGACTGAAGAAAGACATGCTGAAGTATACAGTCATAATCATAGATCACAAATAGAAGACATAGACCTAAAATGTACGTCTTATAAATATTTTGATTGTAATAAGCCATTTTCTAGTCAGTCCTATCTTAGTAGACAATTACCTGTACTTAGTAACGAAAAACTTTTTAAATGTTCTATTTGTAATGAGTCATTTTCTACGAATACCACTCTTAATACACATTTACTTCTGCATAGTAATGAGAAACACTTCAAATGTTCGGTATGTAATAAGTCATTCTCCCGGAAGTCCAGTCTTAATACACATTTACTTCTGCATAGTAATGAGAAACACTTCAAATGTTCAATTTGTAATAAGTCGTTTTCTACGAAGTCCCATCTTAATACACATTTACTTGTGCATAGTAATGAGAAACACTTCAAATGTTCAGTTTGTAATAAGTCGTTTTCTACGAAGTCCAATCTTAATACACATTTACTTTTGCATAGTAATGAGAAACACTTCAATTGTTCAGTGTGTAATAAGTCATTTTCTACGAAGTCCTATCTAAATACACATTTACTTGTGCATAGTAATGAGAAACACTTCAAATGTTCAGTTTGTAATAAGTCATTTTCTACGAAGTCCAATCTTAATACACATTTACTTGTGCATAGTAATGAGAAACACTTCAAATGTTCAGTGTGTAATAAGTCATTTTTTACGAAGTCCTATCTTAATACACATTTACTAATGCATAGTAATGAGATACACTTCAAATGTTCAGTTTGTAATAAGTCATTTTCTACGAAGTTCAATCTTAATACACATTTACTTGTGCATAGTAATGAGAAACACTTCAAATGTTCAGTTTGTAATAAGTCATTCTCCCAGAAGTCCAATCTTAATACACATTTAATTGTGCATAGTAAAGAGAAAAATTTCAAGTGTTCAGTGTGTAATAAGTCATTCTCCCGAAAGTCCAGTCTTAATACACATTTACTTGTACATAGTAATGATAATCACTTTGAATGTTCAGTTTGTAATAAGTCATTTTCTGCGAAGTTCCGTCTTAATAAACATTTACTTGCGCATAGTAACGAGAAATACTTCTAATATTCAGTGTGTAATAAGTCGTTTTCTACGAAGACCTATCTTAATATACATTTACTAATACATAGTAATGAGAAGAACTTCAAATGTTCAGTTTGTAATAAGTCGTTTTCTACGAAGTCCCATCTTAATACACATTTACTTTTGCATAGTAATGAGAAACGCTACAAATGTTCAGTTTGTAATAAGTCATTTTCTACGAAGTTGAATCTTAATACACATTTGCTTGTGCATAGTGATGAGAAACACTTCAAATGTTCAGTGTGTAATAAGTCATTCTCCCAGAAGTCCAATCTTAACACACATTTACTTATGCATAGTAATGAAAAAGTATTCAAATGTTCAGTTTATAATAAGTCATTCTCTTAAAGTCCTCTCTTAATAAACATTTACTTAGACATAATGACTAAGAAGTGTATGTCTAATTGCAACATATTTTAAAAATATAATGTTCCATATTTTAATACAAGATTTTTTAATCCAACACTCTAGTAATAAGTAAGATGTAATTATATATATATATATATATATATATGTTTATATATTTATTAGTAGGGGTAACATGGTCAAGACATCAGGGCCTCCAGCTGTTATAGCTTGTTTTCTTAACCCTGAGCTGCTACTTATTAAAGCTACTGAAATTATTCACAATGCTTGGTGGGTTGGTGGGCAATGAACCCATACTAGCCATAATTCCTTGAGAATATGTCTTCCCTCTTGGAGACACGAACCATAAATCGGCGCCAAGGCATCTTGCCCTAACCATTCGACTACAGCGTGGAACATTGGATTATTCACAACAACTCAATATTTTTTTTTATATTAAGTTGTTAGCACTTTTAATTTCCGAACAACAATCCCATCAAGTTTGATAAATTGCATTCTGAATTTTTATGAAAATGGATATAACTTGTCCTTCTTAATCTTTGTCATTTATTTTATTTTTGTAAAGAATATTTTGAGGTTATCACTAACGTGTAGACAAAAGCATACATGATACAAACTGTTAATGAATACAATTATCATCATGATTCTGTAGCTCTATTTAGGAGCATAGGCCACAGTAAGAGCTTTTCACCGGACAATATTACTGGCAACAGCTTTCACTACTTTCCTGACAGTAGAAAGATGATTTAGTTTAAATTGTTGCAGAAATATATTTTAAATTTGAAAGTTGATTTCTCAGCCTATATACCTGTGATATTATTGTTATGACACATTCTGCGCTGTGCAAAAGTGTTTTTTTACAAAAGAGTGAAAATGCCTGTTTCTCTATCCAAAATAGAAAACAAATGCTGAGGAACATGAGAGAAGGGATGCTGGTTGTCAAAGGAGGCCAAATAGGAGAAATGTCTCTCTCTTAATTAACATTGTACTGGCATTAATTTGTGATGGCTGTTACCAATAATAGTGTCCAGTAGAAAGTTCTTACTGATGCCTTATACCCAATCAGTTTATTTTAATAATCTCAGGCCTCAAAATGCATATGATGAATTAACGGATTTTTGTGTGCATTTTTAGAATCCTAAAAATCTATCTGTGACTAATGAGAAATATTTGCTCATTTTGTACCCTGAAGGACAATCCGTCATTGTATATATTGTAAGTTGCAAATTGCATATTTTCATATCAGCATATCGACAGTAGGAAATGAAAACCTCGTAATTCCATCAGTCATTGAAAACAATATAATCTGTTGAGAACACAGACTTTAAATTTATTGACAACTTCACTTGTATTCTATAGTAAAATATGTGGGAAGTATTGGTGTATCAATTTTCATAATTATTTAAAAAGGTTATTTGTTTCTCCTGCAAAATTTACCAAAATGGAGTTACGAGGTTTTTATTGCCCACCATCAATATGTAGCATTAAGAAAATATTGGCATAATCGTTTATAAAAATGTATTAACCACTTCCATTTGAATTTCAAATATTGTTGTTATTACCTCATGTATAAGTTATTTGTATTTCTATAAATTGTTATTAAATTTAATGTCCTTATCTGGTTATATTGTATATGTACACTTTAGAACTGTAGCCTTACTATAATTTAAGTGAAACAGGGTGCTTAACATGTGGAATGAATATTACTACTACCAAAAATAAAAAGAATATCCTCAACTCGTGTCCAACTCAGAGTCAGGTCGAGAGATGAGATGAAGCCCCATATTTATAGGGGTCTGTGAATGACAAGGGTGCTGGCCGACCACGCTAGACGCACCATCACAGGAGCAGATGGACGAAATGAAACAAAATGATTCAGATGAGTATGGAGAAATAGTAGAATGAAATTGTAGCAAGGGAAAACGGGAGAAAACCCCAAAGAAAACCTACCCAAGCTCCATTTCATCGACCACGAAACCCATATGGAATGACCGAGACTCATAAACGGGACCCCAGTGGTGAGAGGAGAGCATCTAACCGCTTACACCATAGAGCCACCTATATTACAACTACTAATAAGAAATATTTAAAATGTTCTCTTTGTAAGAAGTCACATCTTAATATCCATTTACTTAGGCTTAGCAGGGAGAGATCATTCAAATTATTGGCTTATAATAAGCCAATCCTTTGTAAAACACATTTGCTCTCTTTGGTTCCATTTAATCAATAATGTATTTAATTTGTTGGCCTGCAATACGCTATCCTAATGGAATTAGCAAGGAATCATGTGTATTCTGGTTATACCAACAATACTCTGTCCTGGTTTAACTCTGCTACTGATCCACCACCTGTGTTCACCAGGAAGTATCCGCGTGGTGACCGGAATAAAGAAGAGTTTTCATAGCCCGTACGTTCCGTAAGATATGTTCATGTTGCATACCTGAGACTACAACTCCCCACTCTGACTCATGGATTGTAAATGTGGGGTCTGGTCCTCCAATTTGAGCCGACGCTGATAACCTCGTCCTGTGATAGTGTCGACCTAGTTCCTGTTGACAATCTCAATACAAATAGCAGACTGATCCATAAAAGAAATGACAAATTCCTAAGGGAAAGGGAGCATGCATTTGGATTTGGACATGGAATGGTTCTGGAAATGGAGAAATGGAATATTGTTATGAGATAGACATGGATCATTCATGGACTGTATAACTTCATCGTATCTACTGTAGTTATGATTAGAGCCCCCTATTTCATGAGTATCACATTTGGACAAAATCTGCAAGAAGTTTATAATTCTTTGTACATTATCGGTCTTACTAATAAAAATCTCTAATACAGGCTTTCATCAGTTGTTTAATTATACAATATATAAGCCTGATGTAGATCACGTATAATTTCCTTACTAATAAACGTTGTGCCGGAGCTATATAACAAAACAGCAGTTATACACAATACGTCACATAATCGTCATCATAATGACGTCAGAACAATATTACTCGCAGTTTGTAACAGAAATAAAACAACATCAACTAGTGATAATTGTGTAAGAAATGAATATGGATAAGAATTAGTAGAGATTCCCTAATTGAGGTACGGAAAAAATAAGTGCGTTTTAATTTATATACATTTTCCTTCACGCTATGTCAAATAAAACGTAGAATTGGTTTCACAGATAATGTGCTGCCATCTAACGTCAAGAATTTCGACCAATTCTTGGAAACTAATAAAAGCTTTCTCCATTACTTACGAATTATATGCAGTGTTTTAAGATGCGTTAGAAAACGTTCAAAATAGTAGGAAATGTTACCGACAACAAAATATCATTTCAAGCGAAAAAAAAAATCACTATAGTTTGACCGGGAATCGAACCTACGACCTCACGCATGGTAGTCAGAAGCTCTAACCACACGACTACCAAGTTAACATTCAGTTTCTTGCAATAATAGTACCTCTATACTTAAATACTTTTTTATATCGGTATGTGTGTTCTGTAGTAAAGATGCAAGAAAGTTTTCTTAAAATAATATTATGAAGCATTTAAACTACATTCAGGTTAAATCTTGTCTACAGCAATTATTGTAGAACATATCCTTTTGTGATTCAATGTCTTAATTTAAAATATTTTTAGGCCTAATCGAGAATGAGTGTAACGAAAGGCATTTTATGATGCCTTTATTTTCCTACCCAGAGCTTTATTAATATTATTTATGCCCTGTGCATCCATCAAACAGTCGTTAAAGTGTTGCATTTTGGGTTAAATTTAAGGAAACTTTCATCAATATCATAAGAAAACAATCAGTTGATCTTGATGTCCGACATTTTGTCTAGTTATAGAATCCTTAAACAAGGCTGGAGGCATGTATAACGATTCCCATGTAAAGTTGTACAACTCTTCTACACTGAACAGCTAATACAGTGTTTATTAGTAAGAATATTCAACCGAGATGTGTATAAACCTTGTATAAAAGTTATATATGGATTATTAGTAAGAGGGTATATGTGCAACCTCCATAAACCAGGTCACAGAACTCCAGCTTTTGGCTCTGATTGGTAGACAGTTGCCTCTATTTCTTACACCACTCTTTACTTTGTCCACCACATCACCTCTTTATCTTTATACTCTCTTCCATTTACCAACTTCCCAGCACAACATAACTCCTAGTCGAGAGACAACTCTAGCTGCACCTTTTACATCAAACATCTCACTATTCCTCATCTTCCCGCCTCTGGATTTCCCTCCCATCTTATACCCTTGACTCAAAAACAAGCTCATTCAATATTTCCTTGAACAATATATTTATAGCCTGGTTTAAGGTATATTTTTATTATTACTTTATATTTTATACCTTCATCTTCAAGCTATTAATAGAAAAAAAAAATATACGTTTTTTTTTTTCAAATACCCCAGTTTTGTCTTTCGACATTTCTCCTGGCATGGCGTAATTGTAACCCATATCTGAGTTTGAGGCGCCTGGAAGGCGGGGTTACGTCGCCCCGATTATATAATGGGTCATAATGATGATAATGGTGCGCCAGGAGAGTCCCTAATCCTAAGCTTAACTTAAGATGAATGAGAATGATGATGATTGCCATATTATTTCGGGGACAGTTTGGGCCTTAAAGTGTTCCTGACATTTGTCTTACAGGTGAGGGAATCCCGATAAAAACCTCACCAGAAAAACTGTCCCGACCGGGGATCGAACCCGGGCCCGCTGCGTGACAAGGCAGCACGCTACCCCGAGACCACAGCGGTGGACATAATATTATTTTTATTTTCATTACGTTTATTATATATATATATATATATATATATATTTTATACATATATTTTTTTTCTTTCCGATTTTAACATGTTGATAGCAATTTTTTGTCACCCAATGATGTCTGTATTATTATTATTATTCATTTATTATTATATTAATTATTATTACTAATTATTATTATTATTGTTTATTGTTACTATAACATATTTTGTACTTTCCTTGTCAGGGGTATACTGTCCAAGCCCTATTAAATGTGATATTTTATTATAATTTATTTAACATCTGTGTAATTTAACCGTGGAGAAGTAGAGGAGAAGACCTTATAGTTGTAACTGCATCAAGTAAAATAAACCAATTTATTATACAACATAGGTAGAGTGGTGCGCTACAATCTCCTAGGATTAGTCCACTTTTTTTCCTATTGTGTTGCTTGTGGAATTTCTAACTCATAGTATCATAAATTAATTTTCTCAAAAACATTGGACGTTTCGCCATAATGCCCCAAAAAAAAAAACAAAATATTGCATATGGAATCTGGGACACTCTGTATGTAAGCTTGAATTTGTTAGTATGATGATAACATTCATTATGAAGTTGTATTGAAGTGCTAGTCATAATATACAGGCCTACAAGCCCCTGCTAGCTGCTGGACTCATATCCACACATGGTCATTATCCAACCAGTAATCTGAACCTAACCAAGGTGACATGTGTGATTTACAATCACAAAATTACACTCTAAATACTTAACTTTATAGTATTTTGAAAATAATTGTGCTGTTGTTCCAGTGGTTATTAAGATACAGGTATGCTTATGCTTTCCAAAAAAAGTAACATATTCAAATTTCCCTTCACCTTCATCCCTTACAGCTACAAAACAAGGATACTCGTACACTGACGTCCCTACTGTACACAATGCACGATAATATGAAAAGTATAAATTGATGCAGACCACAGTCCACAGTAATACCAACCATCTGCCACTTGAGAAACCCAGGAAAATAAAAGCAAAGAATAAAATTTAACTGTAACTTCTAAATTTGAAAATTGATTAGAATTTTGAGGAGAATGAAAAACAAATTCATCTAATAATTGCTGATATTTAGTGTGGAAAATGCACGTCAGAGTGCGGTGAAATCCTAAGGAATGGCCATCGCCATCAATTTGTTACGTTTGTAGCATCCATTAGATTTATCATAATGTTAACTAACATGTTCGAGAAAATTTTGATGAAACAAAAATATATCATGTAGTGAACAAGCGAGATGTTAGTGTAACCTGCCAATAGTGTTATTTTCTGACAAATTGATGTTATGCATCAACCGGCTAAGCGCCATTAAATAAATGAGATTTCAACGCCATCTGTTCTCGCTCATAAAATAAGTGCACACACACTTTTGACGCCAAATCTTTAATTATAACGCTATTATTAAAGAAAATACACGTCAAAAAAATTAGGGGATATTGTAGAATAACCTATTAAGACTATGTTTTTTTGGAATAGTATTAGATGCAATCACTTTCTATTACTCCAAGATAATGTAAATAAGAGTTTGAAGTTGTTACGTAACCTCGGTACCACACCAGAGGGTAGTGTCTGTACTGTTGATATGAAAGGGCGGTGTGGAGGTGAATGTTTTGTTGCTGTTTTTAAATCCAGTCCAGTTTTCAGTTAGTGGATGACTTGCCTTAGGGACAGTGATGCCTCGACAACGTGATTTACCTGAACCAATGGCTTGGAGGGCCATAGGAAGGATGGAAGCTGGACAGACACAACAAGAGGTGGCACAAGCCATTGGGGTGTCTCAAAGCGTGATTTCCAGACTTTGGAATCATTTTCAAAGAACATACTGTTCACAGAAGAGCCGGAAAAGGTCGACCAAGGGCAACAACAGCAAGGGATGACCGTTACCTCTTGTTAACAGCCCGTCGGAATAGACTGCAGAATGCAACTCAACTGCGAAATACACTTCAAACAGCAACAGGACGCAGGGTGTCAACTGAAACTGTCCCTAATCGACTGCATGGAAGTGGTCTCTATGCCCGTAGGCCCATGGTGTGTACCAAGTTAATTCCACAACACCGCAGAGATCGCAGAAACTGGGCGGAGGAACATCATGGGTGGAGGCATGCTGAATGGAGATCAGTTTTTTTCTGATGAGTCGCGATTCAACGTGGAATGTGATAGTCGGCGTGTATTCATCTGGAGGGAAAAAGGGACACGAAACAATGCAGCTTTTGTACGTGAAAGATCCCCATATGGTGGCGGTGGATTGATGTTGTGGACAGGAGTCAGTAGTGGTGGACGTACGGACCTCTACGTCATCCAAGGTGGTACTTTGACTGCGGTAAGGTATAGAGATGAGATTCTCCGACCTTTTTTTGTGCCTTATGCTGGTGCCATAGGTGATTCTTTTCTTTTTATGGACGATAATGCACGACGCCACAGAACTGGCTCTGTGGACGACATGCTGGAAGTGGAGGGTATCGTGCGTATGCAATGGCCAGCTTCCTCCCCGGACTTAAATCCGATTGAGGATATGTGTGATGCATTAGGCAGGCGCATTGCAGGCAGACCAGCACCTCCCACAACTGTTCCAGTGCTTCACATTGCTCTTATGGAAGAGTGGCCACGTATCCTCCAAGAACTCATTGCTAACCTCATTGCATCAGTGCCACACAGGTGTGAGGCAGTGCTGGCCGTTCGAGGAGACCATACACCATACTAAAGAAACATTTTCCCCCATGTCAGTGTTGCTTTGTTTGTTTGCCATATTCCTAATCAGGATCTCTTTGACATCTGGTGTGGTACAGAGGTTACGTAATGACTTCAGACTCTTGTTTACATTCTTTTGGAGTAATAGAAAGTGATTGCATCTAATACTGTTCCTAAAAACGTAGTCTTAATAGGTTATTCTACAATATCCCCTAATTTTTTTGAGCAGTGTAGTAAATGCTATCAGTCTTATCAGAGATTCTATGTTTTGCAACAAACAGCTATGAAACCAGATCTTCATAAATGCTGTTCTAAATTTTGCATCATGTGCAAAAAACCGCCAAATGTGCACGCTCTTAGATTGTTGATGCATAACTGTCAAACAAGGGAAATAACTTGCAATATCCAGTATTGTCAGTTTGGCGCTACAGTAATAGTAAAGATTGACACATAATTTAAAATTATTTTTCTCGGAACTTAGGTAATGGCGCAGAGCCGGTTGATGCATAACGCCATCCAATTATCTAATATGTATATGATGCTTGTTATTTGCTTTTTAACATGACACAGAACTATCTTTCACCAGTCTTGAGGCTCTATGGTTTAGTTCCCTTCCAAAGAGACACATTCAAAAATTTTACACCCTGAAAAATCGATTGACCTGACCGGGTTTGAACCTACAAAACCTTGTAACCAGAGGCGAGCATGGTAACCACTAGTGCACCAAGAGCAACTTGTTCGAAGTTCACCCGGGTATTTTTAGTCACCTTTCAGCTTAAAAACTACGAAAACTGTGATTTTGACATAAATCTCGTTCATTACAGACATTACATGCTTACCCCTTCTTACCCTGATACAAGTGGGAATTGATATTGAACTTGAACGGAATCAGGACTGTCACCATTCATCTCGGGAAACTGCACGATTCGCAGTTGGTATTAATAGTATTAATTTATGGTAATAACTACAAGATTGATGATAGGTCATGCAGACATAATCTCTCCATACATCTTTATCCCGAGCTCTCATTTTCCATTTATGCTCTGCATAATTTGACTAGATAAAGTAATAGTGCTGATAGGTGATGACTTATTATACCACCAAGTTAATTCTGCACAGGCGCTAGTGTCGCCGAACTACTGATTCTATGGAAGGGATGTAGGAGAAGACTGTACATCCGATCACGTACTGAAATTGTTCAACTGTAAGTGTGGGCGGAGAATCCCTAAATACGTGTGAAAGATCTTAATATGGTTGTCAAATTAGTCATTTAAGCATGGGACGCTAAAACGGTCGTATCATTTAAAATCACAGTAATTGTCTCTCCGTTACCAGCCTCACAATAAATCACAAGTAGCAACATGTAATGAGAAGGGACAGCCCATTCCTGCACTTAACCCCAATAGTAACAGAGTTGTAAAATTAGTCATTTTTCCAATGGCCGCCTAGAAGGACGGACCATTAAAATCCATAGCAATTGTCAGCTCTCTACCTGCCAGACAAAGAACATATACAGAGGACAGGAAGTGGAAACAATATGGAAAAAAGAAAGAGAAAGACAGCATGTTAATTAACATTTTCCACCTGCGCAGATTACTAGGTTGAGTAGTAGCGCAGAGCTACGGTACTTGCGTTGGTTCGAATCACCGTCATGAAGAAGTTTTCTCATGAAATTGAGCCAATATAGGACCAGTGCACACTCGACAGGGGCACGCCGTAGTTTTGTGGTTAAGGCAATACGCTACAAGCATATGCGGTCAGGATTTTTAAACTGACCCAAACCTTCTGGCAGCACCATGGCCCTGAGGTCGACTCAGCCCCTAATAGATACGAGTACCATATTATTGTTCTGTGGGTAATGGTGGCCGTAACGCAGGGCCGACATCAAGTGCCAATTGTCCAAAAAATGTATTTTTAATTTCCGAGCTCCATCAAAGGCAACTGTTCCCTCCAGTTTAATAAATACATTGTTACTGCCAGCGGAGCCGGGGGGGGTGTTGTTAGAGGCTTCTAACAGGCAGCTCCAATCATCAAACACTGAAAACAGTTGTCTGCAAATAATTATTCGCATTATAAAAAAAATTGGGCCATAAAATGACTTTTCCATGCCATTTCTTTAGAACCCAAAATTATACCTAAAAAATCGTTTGACCTTCTCCAAACAATGCTAATATCTTAAATTATTTCTCTTCTCTATGGCCAGATATAACACATCACAAACTTTTTTATCACAACCTAAAATTAAAAAAAAAACTCACAAACAACATTAATGCATACATCCCGAGGAGGACAAAAAATACTACCCTAAAGCGGGGAGATCAGGGTCACCTGCATCTCATTTACACACACACAACTGCACGTGGATATAATTATCTTAACAGCGTTAAACTTTTGTCTTTTGCAGAATCATTATATATATATATATATATATAATATATATATATATTATGTTAGTGTCAGTGAATAAAACGTGACAACGCCGCTTAATACGTTACATATTTACCCGTGCAAACAGTCCTACCTAACCACAAAGCAAAGCTCCTGTAAACTAAAATACAGAGTCCACTATACAAGACATAGCGGCTCCAGGTCGAGAAAAATACAACTCTAACGGCTGGGAGACCGTACGAGCTGAACACGTCATCCTTATACTGGTCGGTTGATCGTTAACACATGTGGATGTGAGACCAGCAGTCAGAGTGTGCCTGTCGCACAATGGAGTTTAGTTTAGATTAAATAGCGTCGGTCCTATCTCAGTAGATATTTGCTTAACTAATACAGAAAATGACAGTTTTACGTGCGAGGGGAAGTTCATGATCGAGCATAAGCAAGTCCGGAATTTTGAAATTAATTTCTTGAAAAAAAAGTTAAACTGAATAGTTTGTTGCGATACGAGCGTGGTAAAAACTTGATACGGATCGAAGAAAAGTTTAAACAAACGAGGCGCCTGCGTCGAGTTTTTTTTTAAATTTCCGAGATTTCGTTACGGGTTTACCACATGAGTATTGCAGACTATATTTTGCAGTATGTGTATTTATTTTAGTAATTAAGATATTAGCTAAAATATTAATAAATACAATTGAAGATAAATGTTAGATTTCAGAAGGTGAATAGGCTATATGTGTTGCTATGGAGAAATAAGTATTGTTGGTCATGTCGCCATCTTATATTTGAGGGGCTCAGTGGAATAAGGGCCCATCCCAACCAATGGTTGATTTTTAGTTACTTGCAGATTATGTATCCTCTGGCCATCTTCTATTAATCTTTAGAAGTTCATAATTCTAACTTTGCTCAAAAGATGGTAAATGTGACTTCATGTGTAAGAAAAATTTCTGACTTCTTCACGCGCGCGGGAAGTAAAGGCCCATCCCAACTGCTGACACGTGACCGTATGTTGTCCGCTGCAATACTGGCTAGCATTGCCGGCAAATATCAGTAGATGCAGAATGGCTGATGCGGCAGGTTCTTGTGCGAATGGAAATAGTGTAATAAAATCTAAGAAAAGAGTAATTGAGATAAATGCAGAAGATTTAAAAAATTGGATAATTTAAATAAAATGTTCGCATAGAGAAATGTGACGCTGGAAAGCGTAAGGTAGACATCACAAAAGCATCTGGGTTTCCTTTTGTGGAAAATAGACATATAATGTACGTAAAATCCGGTTTCGGTGACTTGGCTTTAGAGGAAGTAATAAGCCTTAAAAAAAAAGGGAACGGAAAGTGTCCTGTATTACGAGATGTAATATTCACAACAAAACATCCTAATGGTAGCACGATAAAGAAGACAACATTGTTGACGCCTCAGGTTAGCGGCCATTGAGTGGTTAGCGAGATATGTCAGTGTTGGCTAACCTGAGTCTTCTCATGGATTGAACGGCGTGGTGTGTGCATCGGTCTTGTGCGTGTGTAGCTCCTAGAGAGCGGTCGTGTGTGTGTGTGTGGCTCATAAGGAGCAAGTCGTGTCTTGTGGTGCGCTCTGTGTGAGTGTGTTGTGAGAGAACTGAACACGACGGGAGCACGTGTTAACTTAATGTATATTGTTACTTATTTAAATATAGTCTTATTTTCATAGGTTTAATTCTTTGTGTCACCGTAATTCCTAAATATACAGTCCACTTCAGAGAGAAGAACTTTATAGCTACTGACAGGTTTAGAAATAAAGTTCCGTGAACAATTAACCTGTATGTGTAGTAAGTATTTATTATCCCTGCTACATATTTTTGGTCCTCCGGGCTGGATATAACAGTCGCCTTGTGAAAAGTCGTAATATTGTGACACGAAAGGTATTGCTTACGTGAGGAACTATATTGAACAAAGAACTGTGAAAGCGTTACCACGTGGTGTTCCCGTGATCATATAACAGTCGCCTTGTGAAAAGTCGTAATATGGTGACACAAAAGGTATTGCTTACGTGAAGAACTATATTAAACAAAGAACTGTGAAAGCGTTACCACGTGGTGTTCCCGTGATCATATAACAGTCGCCTTGTGAAAAGTCGTAATATTGTGACACAAAAAGTATTACTTACGTGAAGAACTATATTAAACAAAGAACAGTGAAAGCGTTACCACGTGGTGTTGCGGTGTTCAACTAGTGGACCGCGACCCCCGTGCAGAACTTTGAGCTTCAAGAAGTCTAGTTCCAGTGCAAGGAAATATCATTTTGATAGTGAATTGTCTTCGAGTGAGCTATCCTTTGATATCAACGGTGCTGTGACCTTCTAGTAGCGTGGTGGCACATTCTAGAGTACCACAGATGTCTGGTCGATTGGAAATCCTAGTAGAGGCCTGAAAGATAAGTACTATTGCATGCTTGCATCTCCTATCTTAGAGTTGATGTCCCACCTCATTCCATAAACCTAGACTTGATATTTGAGAACAAATTGAGTAAATTGGTATAGAGTCGAGCTGACATTATATTTCAAATTGCCATATTATTTGTGTGATTTATATATATTTTAATTATTTTATAAAATATTTGCTGTGTTATATTGTTCGGTAATTTGTTATTTATCAAAATGTCATTCGAAAGTGAAACAAAGGCTATCCAAAAGCGAGGCATTCTTAAAAGAAGCCTCACTAATTTGGAAAATTATATTAATAGTGAAGCCATTTCCCTAAACACATTAGTAGCTAGACAAAATAAACTAGGAGATATTTGGGTACAGTTTGAGGCAGTTAAGAATTTCTTAGAGCTTGAAGTAGATTCAAAGCCAGGTCAGGATCATGCAAGGGATCATGAGGATTTTGAAAATGAATATTATGAGTTCTGTGGCAAGGTTCAGTATTTAATAGAAAGTCTTCAAAAACCCACAGATAGTCATGGTTTTGATGATTCACGTGCATCTAGTAGATCGAGTTGTAGTTTTAAGTTACCGGCTATTCAGATTCCCCATTTCCAAGGAGAATTGACTGAATACCTCTCGTTTAAGAATACTTTTGAGTCCCTTGTAATTAACAATACTAACTTAGATAATGTTCAAAGGCTTCATTATTTATTTTCGTCACTGGAAGGCGAACCTAAGCAATTACTCAGTATTTTAGCGATAACTGAAGGCAATTTTGGTACGGCCTGGAAGTTAATTCAGCAAAGGTACGACAACAGACGCATGATTTTGTCTCAGCATGTTAAGTGCTTACTCAGCTTACCTTCTTGTAGTACAGGTACTGCTGCAGAGTATAGGAAGGTACTTAACCAAGTAAAGGGCAATATTAATGCCATAGAGAATCTTCAGAGTGATGTTCTGTTATCAGATCTAATGTTGCAGGAAATTATATCGAGTAAAATGAAAGGTATTCATAGGTCAGAGTGGGAAGCTAAACATGGTGCTACGGATATCCCTAGCTTAGTCGATTTTATGGAATTTTTGGAGAGAAAAGCTCAAACCTTGGAGCTCAGTGAATGTAAAAACATTGTAGTAAATGAGAAACCAGATGTAAAGCCTAAAGTCAAATCTTTCCATATTGCTAATGACAACAAATCAAGATATTGCCATAATTGCAAATCAAATAAACATAATTTACCAGATTGTGAGGAATTCAACCAATTAACAGTAGATGAAAGAGTACATTTAGTTGGTCAGATTAGATTATGTTATAATTGTTTTTCAAAGGGGCATAGAGCGAGATTTTGTAAAGAGAAACCTTGTTCCAAATGTCAACACAAACACAATACTCTAATACATTTTGAAAGAAAGCCTAATGTTGAGCATTCAGCTATTGTGTCTCCCACTGCTATGAAGATAACCTCCGGGCTAGGCTCAAACGTACTTCTTAGCACTGCCTGTGTTAATGTGAAAGATAAATCAGGGCGGTTAGTTAAGGTTAGAGCGTTACTGGACTCTGCCAGCCAGTTATCTTTTATGACTACAAATCTGTTGAGCAAGTTAGGTCTTGCAACCCAATCGTGCAAACTTCCTATTGTAGGTATTGGAGACTCAGATGTCTCTCCAGTCAGTCTTACTTGTAAGGTGCAATTGTTGTCCAGAGTGTCTAACTATAGGTTGGACTTGAATTGTGCTGTCGTAGATAATATCACATCTCAATGTCCTGCCACTGAGATTGATCATTCAAACTGGAATATTCCGTCTAACATTGTGTTGAGTGATCCAAACTTTAATAAACCTGCCACGATTGAACTTCTTCTCGGCGCAGACGTGTACCATGATATTGTTTGTTCTGAGACGTTGAGAAGGAAGGGATACCCCACGTTGAACAAAACAGAGCTTGGTTACATATTTTCAGGTGCCTTTCCTGAACTTTGCATTAAGAAAAGAGTAGATCCTCGTACGGTAAATTTTGTGAAACTTGATTCTCTGGATAAAAAACTGGAAAGGTTCTGGCAGCTAGACGAACTGCAAAACCCTGTTCTTAGTCCAGAAGAGAAAGCGTGTGAACAACATTTCGTTGAAAATGTCCAAAGAGATGAATCTGGTCGTTTTATTGTGAAGTTACCTATACGTCTTGATGTTCCTTCGGTTGCTGAATCTAAGCATACTGCTATTAAGAGATTTAAGCACACTGAGAGTAAGCTTGATAGGCATCCTCAATTAAAAGAACACTATGTCGGATTTATGAGAGAGTACAGCGATCTAGGACACATGGAGCTTGCACCACCCTTAGAAGGAAACAAGAGTACTTTCTACTTACCGCATCATTGCGTAATTAAAGAGTCTAGTACAACGACCAACAATGAATCGCCACCTAGAGTGGACTCAGAATTGAAGACACAAATTCGGGTACTGATGTCTAAGGTACAAGTGCCTGAATTTGAGAAGTACTTTTCATTTCTCAAACTGAAACGAGTATATGGATATGTACTGAGATTCATCCATAATACTCGTAATAGAGACAAATTATATTCCGGTTCCTTGTCTTCAATCGAGTTGAAACAAACGGAATTAATGGTGGTGAATCGCATTCGAGCCGTTGAATACAAGAGGGAAATCCACGAGTTAACTTCCAAGAAACAAGTAGATTCTTCAAGTGACGTGAGATCACTTAACCCATTCCTGGATAAAAATGGACGTCTCAGAGTTGGTGGCCGTCTTGAGAATTCTCAGTTGACATTTGATGAGAAGCATCCAATCATATTACCAGCTAAAAATGTTGTGACTAAACTGTTAGTGAAGCATGAACATGAGATGTTACTTCACTCCGGTGCTCAAGCAGTTCTGTGTTCACTGCGCACCCGTTATTGGATACCTCGTGGTAGAAATACTATTCGCGGGGTAATTAGGTCCTGCTACAAATGTTTCAGAGTTAAACCACCTCGAACTAGTCAGATGATGGGACAACTTCCTGAGTATAGAGTAGAGCAAAGTCTTCCCTTTGTTAAGGTAGGTTTGGACTACGGAGGTCCAATTGTAATAAAGGGAGACAACCCAAGATCTAAGGTGAGATTCAAGGCTTACATAGCACTTTTTGTATGTTTAGTAACTAAGGCTATCCATTTAGAAGTTGTCAGGAGCCTTACTACTAAGGACTTCATTGCTGCCCTCTATAGATTTGTTGCCCGTAGAGGACGCCCTTGTCTCATATTGAGTGATAATGGTTCAAATTTTGTTGGGGCCAATAACGAGTTATTGAATTTTGTAAATAAACATGCGAATGCTATTACCGAGAACATAGCAAATATGAACATTGAATGGAGATTTATTCCTCCTTCTAGTCCCCATTTTGGTGGACTTTGGGAGGCAAGACTAAAATCGGTTAAATCCCTTATGAAAAAGACTATAGGTAAAACTATTCTTAGTTTTGAAGAATTGTGTACTTTGTTGTGTCAGATCGAGTCTGTACTAAATTATAGACCTATCTGCACGCCCAGTGTATCCCATGAAGAAATGTACCTAACTCCAAGTCACTTCCTGGTAGGTAGACTATTAACTAGTACTATCTCTCCTGATATAGCCAACTGTCCCCTTTCCTACGATGCAAGGTGGAAGGTAGTTCAGGCTCTCTACAGGTCTTTCTGGCAACAGTGGACCAGACAATACCTGCAGTCGCTTCAGCAAAGGAGGAAATGGATGTCTGCCGGGAGATGGTGCCCAGCTGTCGGTGATCTTGTGATCCTTCGGGACGACAATTTACCACCTCTGGTATGGAAAACTGGTGTGATCCAACAGCTTCACCCTGGGATCGACGGTGTGGTACGAGTGGTCACCATTAGGACTAAAACTGGATTATTTCGACGAGCCATGGTGAAACTTGTCCCCTTACCCAGTTGTGTTGAGAGATTCACCGATGTGTTAAATCGTGAGTTCCCTCAAAGGGGGGAGTATGTTGACGCCTCAGGTTGGCTGCCATTGAGTGGTTAGCGAGATATGTCAGTGTTGGCTAACCTGAGTCTTCTCATGGATTGAACGGGGTGGTGTGTGCATCGGTCTTGTGCGTGTGTAGCTCCTAGAGAGCGGTCGTGTGTGTGTGTGGCTCGTAAGGAGCAAGTCGTGTCTTGTGGTGCGCTCTGTGTGAGTGTGTTGTGAGAGAACTGAACACGACGGGAGCACGTGTTAACTTAATGTATATTGTTACTTATTTAAATATAGTCTTATTTTCATAGGTTTAATTCTTTGTGTCACCGTAATTCCTAAATATACAGTCCACTTCAGAGAGAAGAACTTTATAGCTACTTACAGGTTTAGAAATAAAGTTCCGTGAACAATTAACCTGTATGTGTAGTAAGTATTTATTATCCCTGCTACAAACATGACTCTCATGATATTTATACCACCTGTACACAGCAACCTTAAATCACATAATGATACAAATGCTGCAAACGTAGAATACGTAGATTAATGCAATATTCAAGTTAAAAAGTGTTATTTCAAGTTTTATTTTTATCTAATTAAATTATTTTAATTTGTTTATGTATGGTGTGTTTTTTATATTCTCAATTTTCTTTTTCTTTGAATAGACATAAGAAACAATATAATGATCTATACATTTGCAGGCAGAAAGCTTATTCTATGTACAAGAAATGTACCAAATATTATCAATGTGTGCTCTATATATTTTACTCAATGTAGAATTTAATAAAAATCCAATTTTTCTCCAAACTTAGTGCAGTTGGGATGGGCCCTTATTACACTAACCCACTCATTTGTTAAAACTGTAAAACACATTTGATGTGGGACTTATTTCTGATTATGAAAAACGTTTTAGACAATATGTGCTGTGATGATGAAATAGAAGAGGCGTGGAAAGCTGGATGTGATGAATTAATCATCATCATCATCATCATCATCTCAATGCACGACAACTTCAAAAGTGAAACTCTTGGCATTCTCAACAATCCTCCTCCATGCCAATCTGTCTCCTGCCATATTCAAATTAGTCACTTTCATTTTCCTTAGATCATTCATTGTATCATCCTCCCATCTGATCTTCAGTCTTCCTACAGCTCTGCCTCCTATAGGTTTCCATTTGTAGAGTTTCTTGACCAGTCTTTGGTCATCCATTCTTATCAAATGCCCAAGCCAACCAATTCTGAGAGATCTTATATGGTTTACTATGTTCTGATTTTTAATTAATTTGTTTAGTTCGTTATTTATTTTGATTCTCCAACAGTTATCAGTTCCTCTATTTGGTCCAAATATTCTTCTTAAAATTTTTCTTTAAAAAATTAGTAATTTCTGTTTTATTGTTTCTTTTAGGACCCAAACATATGTAACTACTGGTCTAATGAGTGTTTTGTATAACTTTATTTTTTGCAGTTTTTGATATTAATTTGCTTTTAAATAAGGTTCTATTTGCAAAATAAGCTTTATTCCCATTTACCAATCTTTCTTTAATTTCCTCTTCTAAGGTATTATATCCATTTACTTTGGTACCTAAGTACTTACTTACTTACTCACTGGCACTATCGAACCCGTAGGTTCATGGCCGCGCGGACATAAGCTCTCCATACATCCCCATTCTGAGCTAATCCTTTCCAATCATTCCCTGTATAATCTACTTCCCTCAAATCATAGTTAATGTTATTCTCCCACCTCATTCTTGGTCTACCAACTGGGCGTTTTCCCTCTGGCTTTCCTACAAGAAGCTTCCATGCAAGTCTTTCATTCCCCATACGTGCAACATGTCCTCCCCATCGCAGTCAACTGTTCTTATTGTATCTGGCTTCCTATAAAGACCATGTAGTTCATTGTTATCTACTCTTCTCCCTTCACCTGTCTGCTCATTTCTCTTTGGTCCAAAAATTTTCATAAGTACTTTATTCTCAAATACTTGTAATCTCCTTTCCTCCCTTAAAGTAAGAGTCCATGTTTCGCACCCATATAATATAACTGGTAGAATAATAGTTTTATATATTTTCAGTTTAATGTTTTTTGAAAGGAGTTGGGATATCAAGAGTCTCTGCAATGCATAATAGCACGCATTTCCAGAATTGAGCCTATGTTTAATTTCTTTGTGCATCTCATTCCTATTTGTGATTATTGTTCCTAGGTATTTGAATTCAGCCACTTCCTCAAAATTTCCCTCATTTGTCATTAGCTGTCCATTTTCATTATATAATGAATTTCTACGTGTGGCCATATATTTAGTTTTATTGGTATTTACTTCCCGTCCTAATTTCTTAGTGTTACTCAATAGTGTGTGCGTGTTGTCCTCTAGTATCTCCTCGCTATCGGCCAATAATACTACATCATCAGCATAAACTAACAGCTTATTAATACATTGAGATGTAAGCCTTCCCCATTCTCTAAAGATTTAATGGCATGCTCTAGTACAAAATTGAATAGTAGAGGAGATAGTGCATCTCCTTGCTTCAACCCATTCTGGATTTCAAGTGTGTCCGAAAACTGTTTGCCTACACGCACCTTATTCTTTGTGCCATTTAGACACATTCATATAAGTCTAACTAACTGTTTAGGAATTCCGAACTCCAGCAGGATACTATATAACCTCTCCCTCTTAATTGGATCATATGCTTTTTTGAAGTCTACATATAAAAAAAATTAATATAAAATTATAGAATATTCACCTGAAAGGTCCGTCTCCTCAACTTAATTATCATTTAACTGTAGCGCTTTCGGGACTTGTCCCATCATCGGCAGGATTCAAAACTGGTGTTCCAGTTAAATGATAATTAAGTTGAGGAGACGGACCTTTCAGGTGAATATTCTATAATTTTATATTAATTTTGAATAAACCTCAACGGAACACATCATGAATCTTATAAAAGTTGAGTCTACATATAGTTGATGTACAGTACCATTATATTCCCATTTCTTTTCTAAAATCTGTCTTATACTAAAAATCTGATCTGTTGTAGACCTGTTTCTTCTAAATGCACATTGATGATATCCTAGAATGTTATCAATATAGGGAGTAAGTCTGTTTACTAATATATTTGTTAGAATTTTGTACGAAGTTGAAAGTAATGAGATGCCCCTGTAGTTGTTGCAATCAGTTTTATCTCCTTTCTTATAAATTTGTACGATAATTGATTTCTTCCATTCATCTGGAAGAGCTTCTTTTTCCCAAATCATACTAAGCAACCAGCGTGTTCATAACACGTTTCAAAAATTTGCTGTACAATGAATCTATTGTCTTTCGTTGATCTGTTTTCTCTGAAGCCCATTTGATAGTCTTCATGTTTGCTATGTATTTTTTCAGTCAATCTTTTATTGAGTAATATGCAAACATTTTATAAGCTGTGTTCAGAAGTTATTGGTCTGTGGTTGGCACATGCCATTCTATCACCATTCTTGTGTATAGGGTAAATTAAACCATCTTTCCATTGTTCAGGCAACTTGCATTCATTCCAAATTTCTTGAATTAAATTGAATAATTTTAATGTTCTTCCAAATTTTATTAGTTCTGGTGGGATATTATCTGGGCCCGGTGTTTTTTAATTTTTAAATTTATTTATTATATGACAGATTTCATTAAAGTTTGGTGATTCTGTTTCTTCGGAGGTTGTAAAGGCGCTCTCATTTGAAGCTTGTGTTGTCAAGCTATTTTCTTGTATTTGATCTGTTTTAAAAACATTAATAAAATGTTCTCCACCATCTCTTTAAAACTTTTGTTGCTACAGATTGTATTGTTCCTTCTGCTTCTTTACACTTTAGTGTGGTTGATTTTGTACAATAATTAAATTTTTTAACATTATTAAAAAACTTCCCGACATCGTTAATTCTAAAATTGCTTTCTATGTTTACCATTTTTTTATTTATCCATTCTTTCTTTTTTGTTTCACGTATTTTATTGGCTTCCCTTCATTTGGTTTTATATTGTTCTTGGATAGCTCTTGTTTTCATTTGTAAATACGTTCTTCTTGCTTCATTTTTTTGATCAATAATTTCTCTACAATTATTATCCCACCATTCGTTTCTTTCTGTTTTTTCTTGTTTTTGAACAGTTTGTTCTGCTGTTTCAATGATTGTATTTTTTAGTTTATTCCATTTATCATTTATATTTTCATTCTCATTCTCAGGTAAATCCGTGATTTTACTTATTAATACATCGTTATATTGTTTTAATTTATCACTATTTTGTAAATTTTGTTTATTCCATTTAAATGTTTGTTCATATTTCTTTTTGTATTTTGCAGGCAATGATTGCATAAAAATTATCCTAACTAGAAAATGATCTGAGTCGATATTAGGTCCTCTTAATGTTCTGTCTTCTTCAGTTAAGCCATATTTGCTTCTGGTGATCAATACCTGATCTATCTGATTCATTATGTTATGATCTGGAGAAATCCATGTTGCTTTGTGTATTCATTTATGTTAGAAATGGCGACTATTTGCCAGAAAATCTATTAATAACTTTTTCGAAAAATTATAGTTAGTTATGTTTACAAAAATGCCAGATCTAGCTACAAAATGGTATAATTGGCAATCCTGAATGGTCCTTAGGAATAAAAAGAAAAGAGAGAGCCTTCTCGAAGGCACGTAAGTGAACAGTTCACGGTAAATAGATACATTTTCCTTGGAAATAGTTGTTTTACAGGATGTTAAATGACTAGGAGAACGTAGTTAGGAATCAGGAACTACCCATTATACTATAAGAACACGCAAGAAGCTTCTTTTATTCCGAAGTGGGATCCTCTCCTATCCGAGATGTTACGTTTGTAAAGGATAAACGACACGTAAATGTACATGGCCCCACTGAAGATGAAGGATGAAGTCTATGAGAAATTAGAATTTGAGAGGTATTCGTGACGTAATACGAAAATTGTTTTATGGGAATTTAATGAACCATTGGGACCGGATGATACATTCAGACCAACATTAGACAAATTTAGTCTTGATGAAGATAGTAACCACAGTGGGATGAGATTAGTCACCTATTGTTCAGAACACAACATTCCCACATAAGAATGTTCATAAATACATCTGGACGTCTCCAGATGGTAAATTGCCACACCAGATGGACCTATTTTCCCAACCTGTGGTTTGCGAACCCCCGAGGGTATTCCGTAATGGCGGGTTTGGAGGTTAGTGTATTATTGTTTCCACCATTTCTGCAGCATTGTAATAGTAGTAGTAGTTAATAATAATAATAATAATACTATTTACTTATTATTATTCATCATCTTCCTGGTGGGCCCTCGGCCTGTTCCGCTCTCAGAATTCATCTTCCCATACTATTATTATTATTATTATTATTATTATTATTATTATTATTAAGAGGAAATAAGAAATAGAAATAATAAAGGTAAATTTGCAATTGCTTGCCTCAATGGAATATTGTGGGATAAAAATATAAGTAATAAAAATAAAATGAATACATATCATACAATTGTTAAAAGCTTGATTACTTATGGAGCAGAACTTTGGCCATTAACAACAAAAACAAATAAGTATCTTATGGCAACGGAAATGGATTTTATACGAAGGGCAGCAAGAAGTTCAAGAAGAAAAAAAATTAGGAACTCAGTTATAAGGGAGAAAATGAAGATTGAAGACACTATTTTAGATTATATTAAAACTCAGCAATTAAGATGGTACGGGCATGTCCAGCGAATGGAAGAGAATCGACCACCAAATTCCGTTTTGGAATGGAAACCTGAGGGAAGACGCGGCAAAGGAAGACCTAAAACCTCCTGGAGTCAGAGAATATATTTATACATGAAGGAGAAACATCTACAACCAGGAGATTGGATGGACCGACAAAATTGGCTATTAGGAATCGGATGATGTCAAAGACATTAATCAACGGATGATCTATCTATTATTATTATTATTATTATTATTATTATTATTATTTTAAAATTAAATTAACCCTATAATGCCCCTTGTTACATATGTGTAACATCCATCACATTATTTCCACAATAAATTAATATTTACCGCGAATGCCTGATTTACAGTTATGTAACAACGTTAGGAATGCATTTGATTTCGTTACAACTAGGTCTACACGTTATGTAACTTTTAAGCCGTAACTAGTCTAACGTTAGGTTTTAACTGTTAAGGGTTAAGTTAATTTAAGGTTATTGAACCTTTTGCTTGGAATTAAATTTTATGCATGTCTATTGTATGTATATTTAAAAGTCAGTGGTTCACCCAACTCACATCGTTGTGGAATGGGCGCAGTGACGGTTCCAGAGAGGGGGCCCGAGAATCTTTTAAAGATAAATTATGATACCAATTAATTAACTATTATCGTGTACTTTGAAAACAAATAAACTTCGTCACATTAATTAGCAAAAGCGTTGCTAACCGGCCACGTGATCGATGCGTTTTTGTATCTCGTTTGCGGTTACATGTGATAGATCTGAAAATTAAAATTGTCGGTCAACAATATGTTAATGTTGAGCGAAAAATAAATGTAACTGTCTTGGTACGTGCAGCGACTATTTTTCTGTCCTCATCGTTTGTTTATGCGATCAGCATAAAAATACGTTGGTAATATTGGTTTTGTATTACCTGATGTCGTGAATTTTATTTTGTTTAGTGTTTGTATTTTCACTGCAGTACAAGAACGAAACATAATGGTAAGCACCAAGTCATTAACTTGTGTAAATAAGGTTAATGTGCGGGCAAGATTCTCTCACATTTCAAACCTAAAAGTTATTATTTTTATTTCCTTAGTACATAACATTTTGTTATTCACTCAAATGTTGCTCAGGCTCTGTCTGTGTTTTGGAAAAAAATTGAACTACACTGTTGCTCAAAATTAAAAGAAAAAATAGGTAGTTTTTAAATGGCTGTATCTTCGCGAAAAAAGATCGAAAAAATTAAAAAGTGTCTTGAAGGTTGAAGACTTTAGTGTCTGAATCAGTAATGCAATTATTTTTTCGTCAACTTTGATGTATTTTTTCTCAGTATAAAGTGGAAATAGCAGAGCGCCAAAAATTATCGACAAGTTTGTCTTTTTACATAATTTCTTTATATGATACATGGCTTTCCAGTTAATTTAATATAGTTAAATTATAAAAATGTATTGATTTCTTATCTATTTCATCTAATTTTAATGAGATTGGTCACATCCTATTCCTGCGTTCTTAGATGCTTAGATGAAACAACCTTTGAAGAGACTATTCGATTTTACTACGCCATAGGAGCGTATGAGATTATTGTGTTTTTACACGCTTTACATTAGCTTGACCTGTATCTATCTATCTATGTAACGGAATTTTTCAACGCGATTTTCACCCACTTAAAATCATTGGATCGACTTGAAACTTTGAATACTTGTAAAGGATCCGTAACAATACAATCATTTCATATTTGTATCTAAAATCCTGGCCAGAATCATCAGAAAAAAAAAATGTCTTTGTATCTATGTAACGGAACCTTCGAACACGATTTTCACCCATTTAGAAACATTGTATCGACTTAAAACTTTGTATACTTGTAAAGGACCCGTGACAATACAATCATTTCATATTTGTTTGTAAAATCCTGGCCAGAATCATCAGAAAATTTAAAAGAGTGTCTTTGTATCTATGTAACGGAATCTTGGAACACGATTTTCACCCACTTAGAAACATTGGATCGACTTAAAACTTTGTATACTTGTAAAGGACCCGTGACAATACAATCATTTCATATTTGTTTCTAAAATCCTGACCAGAATCATCAGAAAATCAAAAAAGTGTCTTTGTATCTATGTAACGGAATCTTTGAACACGATTTTCACCCACTTAGGAACATTGGATCGACTTGAAATTTTGTATACTTGTAAAGGACCCATGACAATACAACAGTTTCATATTTTGTTTCTAAAATCCTGAAGAGAATCATCAGCAAATCAAAAAAAATGGAAAGTAGTATAACAGGTTGCGGACTTCTCGACTTTTTTAGTCAATCGTTGTAAAAGCTCAGTTGGTAGAACGGTGGACTGTAGTAGTATATAATTTCAGTAATCCATTGGTCGCTGGTTCAAATCCGGCTGGAAGGATGTTTTAGAAGAGTATTACTTTTAGCTCACACTACAATAGTATCGAATTTAAAGATATTTCCATTTTTATCTAATTCTGTAAAACATTAATACTAAAAAATAAATAATAGTTTTAAAAACTAAAACAACACGCTTTATTAGAAAACCTAACTAAAAAATGAAAAATAATTTTAATTTCCAACACATTTGGGACAAAATTAAAGTGATCAATAAAAAAATAATTTCCAACACATATAGAAAAAGCTAGAGTTATCAACAAAAAGAAAATAATTTTACCATCAAAAGCGTTGGTTGCTTTTTATGATTTTTTCATTTCCTTCTTTGAGCCTTACTTTTACCAATATCTGTTGATCATCAAATATATTAATTGATGTAGAGCACCCCACGCTTTTGATGGTAAAATGATTTTTTTTTTTGTTGATAACACTAGTTTTATTGTAGATATGTTGGAGATGATTTTTTGTTGACCACTTTAATTTTATCCCAAGTGTGTTGGAAATTAAAATTATTTTTCAATTTTTAGTTCGGTTTTCTAATAAAGCGTGTTCTTTTAGTTTTTTTAAACTATTATTTATTTAGCCTTATTTACGTTTTCCAGATTAAAGATAGCTGATGGCATAGAATTGTGTTTGATATACAACAAATTTTTAGAAAGAAACGCAAATTATTAAAACAAAAATAAATATCTAAACTCTTTGTTTTGTATTTAAGTGACAACCGCTCTTAATTGGTTTGTATAAAGTAAAGCTTTATTAATAGACAGTGGCGTAACGTTTCTCGGCCTGACCTTACACAAAAAAAGTTTCTCGGGCCCCAATTTATTGATATAAGAATGTTGTTGTTTTTAATAAAACATTACTCTGAACTGTTTTATGGACAGATAACGTAAACTGTTTACTAAAGGGACCTCTACATTCATAATGCAAATTTATCCATCTTAAGTACAATTTAGAGTTATTCTTATGATATTTTATTGGCGTATCTCTATCTAACTAAACATTTCGTTAAAAATTTCTTTTTTCAGTCCATACATTTAAAATTGCTTACACAGTACCAACTTAGGGTAGAGTAGGGTCTGAGGAGTTGTACGTTACGCAACTCTTAATATATGACTATATTCAATTATTTTTTTGTAAATACCCCAGGTTGTCTTTCGACATTCCTGATGTTCACTCCTGGCATGGAGTACTTATAACCCATTTCTGAGGTTGGGGCGCCTGGAAGGCGGTGTTACGTTGCCCCGGCGATATGATGGGTGATGATAGTGGTGCGCCAGGACAGTCCCTAATCCTAAGCTTAATCTAAGATGAATATGAATGATGATGATTGCGATGGCCATATGATTTCGGGGACCGTTTGGGTCTTAAGTTTTCCTGATATTCGTCTTACAGGTGAGGAAAAACCTCGATAAAAACCTCACCCAGAAAAACTGTCCCGACCGGGGAGCAGCCCCGCTACCTCGAGACCACAGCGGTGGACTCGATTATTAATATTCCGTTCATTATTTTAGGTGAAGGATGATGATGATGACCGGATGATATTTGGGGACTGTTGGTCCCTAAGCTTCCTGACATTTGTCTTACAGGTGAGGAAAACCCCAAAAAAACCTCTCCCAGGGGCTTGTCCCGACCAGGAATTGGACCCACTGCATGACAAGGCAGCACGCTATCTCGAGACCACAGTGGTGGACACGATGAGGTATTATATTCTAAAAAATGTGTAAATAGTAATGTTTCACAATAATATATAAGGTATTAGTGTTACAAATTTGTGTGTTTATGTACATTGATAGCTGTGTAATGTTCATGTATGTAAATCCATATTGATTCTTGTATATAATTGTTATGAGTAATTATGAATGCTGATAATAATAAAAAGCAATGTTTTCAAATGAAACATATTTTGTATTTATTTCAGGTGTCATACATATTAATTCCACAATAAAATATAAGTATGGACTGTTCTTTAATTTCATTATCCTGCATTGTCCAAGTACTAGAATTCACTTCTGTTTCTTTTATCATGACATACAAAACTCATGTCCACCAAAAACAGATGTTTATTTTCAATATGCAGTTCCCTAAGATTCATTCAAATATCCTCCCATCTAAACCTTCCTAATGGTATTTTCTCAATAAAATAAATACATTTGTCGCTATAAGTTTTATAAGTTTGTTATGGGTTGATCATGTAGATTGAATAGACAGTAGAAGAAATTTTTACTGGATTAAGTTCGTTGAGGAAAAGGTTCAGTGGAGGGCTTTAGTGAATGTGCCATTTATCTTATGTATTTCATAAAGCCCTAGAGCTTGCAATATAAGTAGTAAAACCAATCAGCTATTCAAGGGGACATATTTGAAAAGAATCATGTTGACGTGAGGATGAGGTAAAACAGTAAACTGAAATGAAGTTTCATGCAATGACTACATATTTTAAAGATGGTTTTTTTATATAAATGCCCTTATAGGACTGTAGGGCAAAGTAAGTGGGCATATATATAATACATATAATGTCCCATTTTTTGTTTTGATATAAATTTTAGAATAACACTGATAGAGTATCAAAGTTTATAAATTATGACTATAGTCTTGTATCAGGAGAAGCATTAATGACCATAAGGAGAAGAGACAATACTAATAATTTACATAACATGGTGATTAAAGATTTGTGGTGAATTACAGCAATAATTAATACATAGTTACTTAACAGTGTTTCTATAAACGGAAAAACTGCACTTAAACTAGCGTGGAATATTTTCAAAGTCCAATAGAACAACAGTGCGCATATGTCAGGTTTTATATAGCCAGTGATAACCCACAGTCTAACCACATATCGATTATCATCCTCGATTACTATATGTCGCTGTGAAATTTAAATTACTAATATTTGCAATATTAAGAGAAAATAGCATCATAATATTGTCTACCAGTGTCATAATATTGTGATTTGCATATTTAAATAAATACTTCAAAATTGTCTAATAATGTTATAAAAATTGTTTGAAAAAGTTTAAAGCATTAAATAATGTTAGTTAATACAGAAGAAGAGTTTACGACAATATAAATGAAAAATCAAGCGCTAGCAGAAGTGCAGTTGAGCCCTATACCATATGTATATTTTTTACCATAATCCCAATCTTTAGGTTAAGGAAAATAAAATGCACCATCAAAAATTGATTAATAACTTTGTATTTATTTGATGTATTTACATAACGTGGTGATGGTAATTTCTTACCATGTTCTTAAAATATTATCTTCATAGTGTAATTTTGATAATGGTTTTCTATTAACAATTACAACAATAAATTAATACATAGTTACCGATCAATGATTTTATAATAATAAATTATTATTTTACTACAATCTCGACTTTTAAGGTTAGGCCTACAAAATTATTAGGATCTATAGTATTACCTGTTATGCATAAAGGTATACCTATTATCCATAAAGATAACATAAAAAATAAAATAGACCGTCTAAAATGGATCACTAATACACTTTTTAATTTGATATAAAATAGATCACGTATATTATATTAATTTGGTTTGTTGATATCCCATAACGTACATATAACGTACGCTTTTCTCCATCACAATACACATCTATAAAATATAAAAGCTGTGGAATGTTACAATTTGACCTTTTATACTTTTCTTACTATATTTATCAATAATATAAGCCTATTCAGATAACTAATTTTATAAGGGATAACTGGGCAATATATATTTTTTACTTTCATTGTTGGGCATTTCTATATGTAGGAAATCCTAATTTTGCCATGAATACGTTTTGATTACACACATATATTTTATGTTTAACCTCAATCAGATTCTATTTCCTCATTTTTGTAATAAGTTTAATTTATTTTAAGCAAACAATCACATTCCCATAACCTATACAATTGCAGACGATTTTTAAAAGACGCCATATTTCACAGTATCATATGGATTATTTCTCTATGCATTTTTAAAATCATTGCCAACATGCGCATTTTTCCATCTCGCCTGAGGTAGAGACGAGTTGGTTTCAAGAATACCATCTCTCACTCGCGTGGTCAGACTCAACTTATGGAAGTGCGAGGGAGGGGGGAGAGGAGAGTTTTGATATTATGTTTAATGACTAAATGCTGTTTAAAAACTGCTCAAAATAGTTTAAAAACATGTTATTAGCGCGCTAAAATTTACAAATTCATTTATTTGTTAATAACACAGACCCATGCACCCACGATAATTTACACGAATCCTTGGCCCCCCTCCGAAAATCTATTTTGGAAGCGCCCTTGGGAAGGGGTTCGCGATCGAAAAATGTTGGAAACCGCTGATATTGAACATGGATCAGTAGATAAAAGCTGGCACAATTTCATCATCGACTTTAGATAAGTTATAGGGACAGATTGAAACTCGAATCATCGTCTCATCTGGATGACAATCGAAGAATTGTAAACGCTTCATTTTCAGAGAAATTACCACTAAAGAATACTCTGGAAAATACGAATTAAAAATGTATCTATCTATAATGGCGTAGCCCAAATAGTGGACTTTTTCCAAATATTTAAGAATCGTACGGAATGTTTACAGAATCGTTCAAACATGTTTAAAATATACGAAACGTTACCTGAATTTATTACAAATGTTAAAATTTTGTAGTACAACAATTTCATAAGATGTATGGAAAATCGTAATCGACAAATTGTAGACTTCAGCCTCAAATGGTAACTGTACTAACCTATTGCGAAATTAAATAGAACATCAACCAATATTCGCATAATTTATTAATGTTTAAAAATCGTATGAAATGTTTATAAAATGTTTCAAATAGTACGAAACGTTATTTTAAATGGTTGAAAAGTTTTTAGTGCATCAGTGGCATAAGAATATTAGATGGAAAATTGTGTGGATCTGAAAGCCAATCTCAGCCCGAACCATGGAGTTTTTTTTTTAATTTGAATTGGTGTGAGTGATCGACAGTTAGTGGACTTTTTCCAATGTATACGAATTAATTAATAAATGTGGTAGCATAACTATTTCACTGCATACCGAATCATTAGCAATTATTAGCGTGGTCACGGCCACCATTAACCCCACAGTATTCTGTTTTAATAGGTGTTCATTATCATTAATTATTGGAAAATCGGCGTTTCTTGTTCAACATCGACAAGGTACTGTATCAAATCTGTTCCTATCTTCCAGTTTCATTAATATATGGAAATAAATTATATGTACACATGCCACGTCCTTTAATATGCGTTTATATTTTGTAATTTCTTTTACTTGCTAGTCGTATTTTTGTGTAAGAGCATGTATAAACAACTGGAGAAAAAAATGATCATGATTAACTGGTTGGTTAATTCCAAATTGGAACAGCCACTGTTAAAGGTGATTTCAGCTTATCTTTGTTCTATGATATTCAGTTATGTAATTATTTTAAACTTGACTCTCAATTCCATAACCTATCAACATAGGCCTACCAGTAGACATGTGCTTCGATAATGGCATAAATATATTTTATAATGGAATTTTGTCTGGTTAAGGTGTATAAACCGTCGCACATGAATTCTAAGTTCTATAGAATCGCAGTGCGCATGCGCGAGTTGCAGGAGTTGCTGTAATGGTTAATGTAGCTCCCGGTAGATGGCTCTGAAGTCGGCGTTACCAACTTTGGGAATAATTCCCAAACCCTAAAAAAAAAAAAAGATGTAAACTAACTTCCCATTTCCTAACCAAACAAAACAATTTACATGCATATTATTTAACAAACTATAAAGTAATTTTACATACACTAACATTTAATATGGTTTCGAATTATTTTAAAATGTTGGTAACTGTGATGTGAGAGTCTCCTAGCGGATATTACATGGAGCATTTCCACACCTATAGAACCTGATATACAATATTCATGTAATTTAGAAATATTTAAAAATCATAAGAAATGTTTATAAAATGGTTCCAAAATGTTTAATATAGTACCAAACGTTATTATAAATGGTTGAAAAGTGTTTAGTGCATCAGTGGCATAAGAATATTACATGGAAAATTGTGTGCGACGGTTTATACACCACAGCCTTTTGGCTATTTTAATGATTTATCATATACTGCGAAGAGTCGGGCAGCACATTAGGTATTCTATATCTTAATCCAGGTTTCAGAGCTTGCAGGTGGTTCCAAAGCGAGACAGTTTTTTGGGAAGAATGCCATGTCCAGTTTGGAGCCGGAATTTCACAACTGCTTATTGTCTTGGCCAGCCAGGTGTGTTATGTATGGAGGTCTTGCAGGTTATTGTTGTGTTTATTTCTAAGCTCATGAGATATTGTTCCTTCATCTGCTTCTTTATACAGGGTGAGTCAGAAGGAAATGTACATGCTCTGTAGGGTGATAGTATTGGTGATTCTGAACAAAAATCTTCTAATATACATATGACCTTTTCTTAACCATTTCAGGATAATTTAATGAAAACAACCAGGAAACAGAAAAGTGCAGGTGACAGTAAATCAAGATACTGTTATTTTAAGTTTTGTTTAATTTTGTATGTTTTTTCACAAAGGATGTTAAAACACTCCACCGCCAACTTCAATGCGTTTTGTTGCTCTTGTAGACAGCTGTTGTGTTGCTGATCTGAGCTCATTCGTACAATCGTTTTCTCGAGCACAAGCATGTAAAATACAAGTGAGAAGTTGGACTCTGTGCTTGTAGGCTTCACTCTTAAGCCAACCCCACAAACAGTAAATAATCAGGTAAGACCGGGTGATCTCGGTGGACAAGCAATGATTCCATTGTATCTCAGCTCTCTACAAGAGCATCATAATGCATTCAAGTTGGCAATGGAGTGTTTGGACATATTTTGTGAGGGAACGTACACAATTAAACAAAACTTAAGATAACAGTATCTTGATTTACTGTCATCTGCACTTACTGGTTCCTCGTTGTTTTCATTAAATTACACTGAAACTGTTATGAAAAGGCCACATGTATATTAGAAGTTTTTTGTTCAGAATCACCAGTACTATCACTCCTCAAAGCATGTACATTTCCTCCTGACTCACCCTGTATGGAGTTTAGAGGAGTGGTATGATGTATCTGGTTTGAAGCAGTTAGGCAGCATGGCAGCTTTCTTTGCTAATATGTCTACTTGTTCATTGCCAAAAATCTGTCAATGCTGAGGCGTCCATGCAATACAACTTTCTTTTGTGCATTTGGAACTTTTTTCATCATGTTATAGTGTGTGTGGAGCCTGAAGTTTCTATTAGGTCACTGAATTTTTAAAATACTGGTAACAGCTTTTATTGGGTTGTGGTTCTTTTTTACTAAATTTCCTGGGAAAAAGTCCACTTTAACTTACCTGATATTATTTTGGAAGTCCTATAGAACAACAGTGCGCATGCACCGGAGTTGATAGAGCCAGCAATAACCCATCATCAAACCACATATAAATTATTATTGTTTCGATTATTATCGTTTTTGTTTTGTTTTATGTATTTAGACACATGTAAAATGTAATGAACTTAAAAGCTAACTCACACTTAACCTAATTCAGTTACTCTAACCTCGGATGGATCCCATGAAACACTCTTTTTCACTCCTTAATAATCGCAACCATCGATAACCCACTGGTTCCACTATGTAATATACTCTCTGGAAAAAATAGCAAGTCACCATCACAATATGTGTATTTGAATAAATACTTAAAAATTCTAAAATAAAGTTATAAAAATTGTTTGAAATATTTAAAAATGTTACTAAACACAGAAGAAGAGTTATAATTCACAAAATCAAGGGTAAGTGTTTCTAGACTTGAGCCCATTTCCTGTTATCCTAAAGGTTTTGTAAAATATGCTTCATAGAATGTTGTGTACAGTTCTTGAATAATAGAAAATCTGGGGATTCTAGCCCACCATGCCACCACCATAAGTTTAAATTAAGAAACCGAAAAACACACTATTTATTGCTACATATTTGAATAATTATCTGACATATACATATATATATGTTGATTTTTTCTCCAAAAGAATCATCAAAATGCCTTGAAATGAGGTAAGAAATTGAGCTCACGAAAACAGCAGTTTACCTTTCCCAATACATTTTTTTGTCCGACAGAATAACTGTGGATATGTGCATGAGCTTATAGAGCTGTCGCTAGGTGGAACCACATATCTTTGAAGTCCTACAGGAAGTTTATGTATCTGTCGCTAGATGGCAGCACATGACTGTGAAATCGGTATGACCAACCTTCGAAATAAATTCCCAAACATTAAATATAATTGGTTGTACACTAACTTCTCCACCAGCATACCGCAGGTCTCACATCCACATGTTTCAATCACAGAGATGACAAAGATCCAGCCAATATAGGGGTGACACATAGTCAGATTGTTGGATCCCCTCCTGTTATGAACCCGGAGCTGCTATTTGTTGCAGTTACCCAAGTTCCTCACAATTCTGAGGGACAGCAGTTCTATACTGACTGTAATTCCATGAGGAAATATCTTCGCTACACCAAGGCATCATGGCTTTTTCATAACCTTACATTGAGAAAAATTGATTGTATTTTAATGATGCAATTGGCATTTTCAGATAAACTGATTACACTGAAATACAAGTTAGCTATTGAACACCAAGATCTGTAAAACATGGACCCAGGGCTGCAAGTAAGTTACATTATCATATTATTCTTAAATATGTCTTAATACACAGACCAGCTCTCCATAACCTTTTGTTAATACAACTTACTTACTCACTGGCACTATCAAACCCTTAGGTTCATGGCCACGCGGATTGTTAATATAACTAAAGAAAAAAATGTTTGCCAGTGTTGAGATCTGAACTCATGAGATTTACTTTTGCGATTAAACAAAGATAAGTTTGTTTTTGCCCTGCAAGTTACCTGAAAAGTGCCACGACATAAAGTTGCAGATCATAGATTCAAATCCTAGTTGATGCAGAAATTTGTCTCTGTAGATGTGTTTTATTTAATTTCATATAATAAAGGTTCTCATAACACAGGCCATAGATTTTTTTTTTTTGCAGCACGTGGTTTATAAAGTCTCAAAACCTAATATTGGTGAGCTAAATTCAAGTACGTTAAGAGTTTTTTTTGTATCACAAAAGGTTTTTCATGCCATGTTGAAATAAAATACTTATTACTCTTTACGTTATATGTAATATCCATTATCCTTTAACTTCTTGTATAACCTACAGAGACTTGATACAGTATCAATTGTACAGTTAAAACAGTTTAAAATAAATAAAAAACTAGTAATATACCTTAAGATCTAAATGAATGAATTGAGTGGTGTTTGTGCTACTGCCGAGGATTTTCTCTTACCAATCACCAACGAAAATAGTAGGCAATCTTGAAGGCATCCCATCAACCCTGGTATCTCATTCCCATCTTTTTTATGTCTTTATGATGTTGTCTATCACAAGACTCTTCACGTAGTGCTCTATGAAATATTGAAGATGAGAGTGAAGGAAGTATAACTTCAAGTTCGTATTACATCCGTGTGCCCTGAACTTTTCGAGTATGGTTTTACACTTTTCTCACATTGTCAACTTTAGCATTACACCAGACAATTCTCAATGGTGTCCTTGTATGTTTCCAAAGTTTGTAGTTCCATGTCAGACATGCAGTTTTTAGAAGAAACAAGTTTGTGAATCTGTGACCATGAAAAGTCTTCCTTCACTTTTGCCTCTGAAAGTAAAAGAATTTTTTAGCAATATATTGTTAACAAGGGGCATTTTTGTCCAAAATTTTAACAAACTGCTTCATTAATCCTAATTTTGTGTGCAAAGGAGGTAGCAATATTTTTTCAGAATAAACTAATGTGTGATTTATTACATTTTTTGTTCCTGGCAGCAGTTGTTTTCTTCTCAGCCAGTTTTTAACTTTCCAGTGCCTTTCACTGGCTCCAGAGTCTCAATCACACGAAAAACACAGAAATTTCATGTATACTCTTTGTTGCCCCAAGAAAATACTGCACACTCTAAGATCACAGCACAGGTACCACTTGTTTCATTATATTTTATTTCTTCTAGAATAGTACACTTGTTTGTATGTGTATACTGAATGAACTCCTGGCTAATTTATTCCCATTATCCAGAAGAATGCCATTTAGACATCTTTTGCTAGTGACGATAAATATTTGCCAATCTGCCGGTTTGTAAACTGTTCCTGAGCAACCATTCAAGCCAACAGTACACAACTTCCCTCTCTTTACGAAATACTTCTTAAATTCTTCTTCATGATTTCTATAACAATAAAAAGTTATACACGAGCAGTTTAAAGATTGTCTTCTTTAAATCTCATGATAAAGTTTACCTTTTTCTTTAGTAAGACCCAAATTGCTTACCAAATTGTTTAATTTTGGTTAATTGATAGGATGCGGTTAGTTTTGTTATGATTTTTGGGACAAATTGAAATTATTTTCTGTGCTGGAAGAGTATTGGTACTACTTTCTTGTAGTGTAGTTGTGGTATTGGAATTGTAATATCTGGCCCATGTGCTGGCAGCTTATTGCTTCCGCAGTTTTTCTCTGGGAACTGGGTAATGTAACCAGGAGAGGGTCTTAGGGTGAATCTACCTTCAGTTAATCACAATGACAAACTAGAATGAATTAAATCAGTGATTATATTATAAAATTGTATTATATTGTAGGTGTTTACATATTTTAATACTTCACATATATACTGCATACAAGTAGTGGACTGCATGCTCTCATTTTATATGTTAAAATTATATTAAAATTATATTATATTATATATATATTATATATTATATTAAAATTGTGCAAAAAATGTACGTGTTACACAAAAACTAGCAACAGATCCATTATCAAGGTGTTTGACTTATTTGCATTAATATATCTCATGCTGGAAAATCTTCGAGGTCTGTGTATTTGATGTCGATAAATTTCAAGGATTTTAAACAAATCCAGAACAAAATTTTGAGGCAAGGCACTTGTAGTCTGCTGTGCTTAATAAGGGTGAACATTGTTACTGATACATAAAGATGTGAATGTTTGGTTATAATGTTCCAAAAATCAATATAATTGTCAAATATTACCAATCACATAAAGTTGGACAGGAAATTGGCCGATGTTTATTCACAAAATGAAAATATTTTCATGAATAGCTTCATGACTTGAAATCAGTATATGGAAACATATTTTTATGTGAAATACTCACGAAAACAATGAAAAAAAAAGTTTTAAATTTAATTTACTGAACTTGAAAACTACCATTTTCATGAGTATTTTGTCACTTTGGACATTTTATTTTTCATCTATTCTCTACCTTCCCCATTGAGTTGGAGGCTAAACAAAATTGAGACTCTCACAATCCATCACATTTGCTCACGAAACTGTAGATTCAACAATAATATTAGACCTCTCTGATTATTCCTATGTGTCACCACCTCTTACATCACTGGGAATGTTAAATCTCATTGGATCAAAAAAAAATCATCCGGTCATTATCGTCATCATCCTTCACCGGTGTGGAAAGCAGCGGCAAGCTACCACACCTATAATCCCCTAGTAAAGCTGCAAAGCATGCCTTCGGGTTGAATTACTATGGATGGATAATTATTTTTAGCTTCTGATGTATTATCCACTAAATAGTCACTCGAAATCCAACGTGAGGTTGAGTTTTTTAGTAGACAAAATCATTCATGATTTTTTCAGGAAAACACCTCCTGTTGGATTACTTTTGATAATATATATATAATATATATATATATACACACACACACACATGCGCACACACACACACACATACACATACAAACACACACGCACGCACGTACACGCACACACGCAGACACACAGGCAGGCAGGCAGACATGCAGACACACAGGCAGCAGACACACAGGCAGGCAGACACACAGGCAGGCAGGCAGACACACAGGTAGGCAGGCAGACACACAGGTAGGCAGGCAGACACACAGGCAGGCAGGCAGACACAGGCATGCAGGCAGACACACAGGCAGGCAGGCAGACACACAGGCAGGCAGGCAGACACACAGGCAGGCAGGCACACAGACAGGCAGACACACAGGCAGGCAGGCACACAGACAGGCAGACAGACAGGCAGGCAGGCAGACACACACACAGGCAGGCAGGCAGACACGCAGGCAGGCAGGTAGACACGCAGGCAGGCATGCACGTAGGCAAGCACGCAGGCAGACACACAGGCAGGCAGGCAGACACATAGGCAGGCAGACAGACAGACAGACAGACACGCAGAGACAGACAGACAGATGGACAGGCAGAGACACAGACAAGCAGAGCCAGACAGACAAGCAGAGACAGACAGACAGACAGACATGCAGAGACAGAAAGACAGACACGCAGAGGCAGACAGACACGCAGAGAGACAGAAAGACAGACACGCAGAGAGACAGACAGACACGCAGAGAGACAGACAGACAGACACGCAGAGAGACAGACACGCCGACTGACAGACAGACAGACACGCCGACAGACAGACACGCCGACAGACAGACACGCCGACAGACAGACACGCCGACAGACAGACAGACAAGACACGCAGACAGACAGACAGACACGCAGACAGACAGACAGACAGACAGACACACACACAGACAGACAGACACGTAGAGACAGACACGTAGAGACAGACAGACACACAGAGACAGACAGACAGACAGACAGACACACAGACAGACAGACACGTAGAGACAGACACGTAGAGACAGACAGACACACAGAGACAGACAGACAGACAGACACACAGAGACAGACAGACACACTTAGAGACAGACAGACACACTTAGAGACAGACAGACACACTTAGAGACAGACAGACACACAGAGACAGACAGACAGACACACAGAGACAGACAGACACACAGAGACAGACAGACACACAGAGACAGACAGACACACAGAGACACACAGAGACAGACACAGACATACAGAGACAGACAGACACAGACACACAGAGACAGACAGACACAGACACACAGAGACAGACAGACACAGACACACAGATACGGACACACAGACAGACACACACACACAGAGACAGACAGACACAGACACACAGAGACAAACAGACACAGACAGACAGACACAGAGACAGACAGACAGACAGTCAGTCACACAGAGACAGACAGACACACAGAGACAGACACAGACAGACATACATACATACAGACACAGACAGATACACAGACATACATACATACATACATACAACATACATACATACATACATACATACATACATACATACATACATACATACATACATACATACATACATACATACATACATACAGACAGACACAGACAGACACACACACAGACAGTCGGACACACGCACAGAGACAGACAGACACATAGAGACAGACATACAGACACACACAGACAGACATACAGACACACACAGACAGACATACAGACACACACAGACAGACACACTCATAGACAGACTGGCAGACAGACAAATACAGACAGACAGACAGACACACACAGACAGACACACACAGACAGACACAGACAGACAGACAGACACAGACAGACAGACAGACACAGACAGACAGACACAGACAGACAGACACAGACAGACAGACACACACGCAGACAGACAGACGCTCACACACACACACAGATAGACAGACAAACAGACAGACACACACACACACACAGACAGGCACACATAGACAGACAGACACACAGACAGACAGACACAGACAGACACACATACAGACAGGCAGATACACACAGACAGACAGATACACACAGACAGACAGACACACACACAGATAGACAGACACACACACAGACAGACAGACACACACAGACAGACAGACACACACAGACAGACAGACACACACACACAGAGACAGACACACACAGACAGACAGACACACAGACAGACAGACAGACACACACACACACACTCACAGGCAGACAGACAGACAGACAGACAGACAGACAGACGCACGCACGCACACACACAGGTTGTCTAAATCATTTTTGAAGGGAAAAAGTCATGGGTAATGGATTTTACGAGATAGGATAGCACAAGTGAAAAAATGATTTCTCTACATTGTGTGAAAATATTGCACATGAATTCTGAGAAACTTATATTTGACATGATGATATATTCTAAGTTTCATGTTACAGGATATCAAAGTTGAAATAAATTCAGAAGAAGAAGAACAGACCAACTATCCTGAGATTGAACATGAAACATTTCCAGCTCCCGGCGAAACAAAACTTGAGGTAATTTTTTTGTAGGTATTTCAGAATTGGAGAGTGAAACTAACGGATCCTTGTATTAGTGACAGCTGCAACAGTGCTGCTGCTCATACATGGAGTAACTCCACACAATTTGTTATTCAAACATGATATAATTTCAGTCGGAATTGTAAAAAAAAATCCAGCATATAGTAACTGTTGTAAAATAAGTAAAATTCTTTATCAACATAATTTGGGGTTTGATTTTGCTACTTTGTGGAATGTATCTTTCTTTTTTTAATTAAATTGTATGCATCCAAATTCATTGTGATAAGTAAACATGGTCACCATTAGAGAGATTTTAAAATTTTGCCTCTTGTTTATATGCCAGATATTTATCTAATTTTTTCTTGAGTATATATTTATTATTGTGATTCATTGACATAAATTATGGTTTGTTGCAAAAAAAAAAAAAAATGGAAATTGCAGCTGCTGGAGTGATTTAAAATTTTTTTCTTCAGGTTAGCCTTCAATCTAATGGTCTGATGTTCAGACTGAACCTTACATTTGTAAGTTTGGTAATTCCATTACAGTCGTTGGGGTAGTAGGAGGTTAAGGCTGCAACCTTTGTAGGCAATTGGCTCAAAATGTCTTGTGTGTTGTCAGCCTCGCATGATGGCCGCCTTTACCTTCAAATATTTAAAGGATGAAGAAGGCTTATAATTCATCAGTGTTAATAAGCTGTTAGTTTATGCTGACGATGTAGTTTTATTACTGTATTGAGTAATTGTGGCAGTAATTTAATATCAATGAAACTAATTACATGGTCTCATATAGAAGTAGATTATATAATGTGAATGAGTCAGTTAATGACAGATGAGGGAAATTTTGAAGAAGAGGCTGAATTCAAATCCCTAGGAACAATCATTACAAACAGGGGTCAGGTGCACTAACAAATTAAACATAAGCTCAATTCTGGGAATGCATGCTATTTGTATTAGAGGGACTCTTGTCATGTCAACGTCTCTCAAAGAACATTAAACTGATGATATGTAACCTGTTATGTTATATGCATATGGATAATTGAATCTTACTTTAAAAGAGGTGAAAGATTGTGTACATAAAGTCGTAGGATATTTTTTGGACCAAAGAGAAATGAAGAGACAGATGAATTGAAAGACTATTAACAGTGATTTCAATTTTAAAATTTGTAGCTTATAAAAAAGTCATCCTCAACTATAATAACTTCTGTTATAAATATTGTCACACTGTTAAAATTGTAGGCCTTTCAAAGACATGCTTCATCCTCAGGAATACTTATGGTGATGAAAAGATTTCTATATTTCTTACAGAGGGCTTTGGTTGTTGGGTATGTTCTCATTTAGAATGTTTCTATTTTCTCCTTCCTTGATAATTTCAATCTGTTCCGGAATATTGATTTTTTGCCTATTGTTCTCTTTGCAGATTATTGATATTGTTTTATATCTATGTTGTTCAATCTATGGCCGATTTCTGAAGTAAGTTCAGCAAAATTTGATTTTCCTTCTCTTTTAATAAAGTCAGAGAAATGTTAATTAAATCTTATTTTAAAACTTCTTGAAGCAGAAAATAAAAATATGCTAAATGAGAACACGCCCAACAACTACAGCCCTCTGTATCAAATATACAAATAATTTCAGTACCATAATTATTCCTGAGGATGAAGCATGTCATTTTAATAGTGTGACAATGTTTATGACAGAAGTTATTATAGTTGAGGACAACTGTTTTATAAGGTACAAATTTTAAAATTCAAATAACTTTAACTTCAACGGTGTCCAAACATGGTATTAAAAGTATAGATAATAACAGTGAGTTACACAATGTTTATGGGAAAACAGATGTAATAAGAACAGTTAAGTCTTGTAGACTGTGATGGACAGATCACGTAGCATGAGTGGGAAATAGAAGAAGGACATATCAATCCTCTTGAAGGAAAACAAGGATGAAATCTCCCAGTAGGTGGGCCCAGAATGGGGTGTTATTGGAGGGAGGAAAATTGTAAAACATTAGCTCAGGATAAGGGTGTTTGGAATATTTGTTTCCCACGGCCATGAACCTATGACAGTGCCAGTGCCAGTGGCTTAGTCAGTAGTAATAATAATAGACATGATAAAATATTAATACAAATTTGTGTATTAAATACCATATGTGCAATTGTCTCGAATATATCAGAATATATTTTGTACATTTTCCTCGTTCTGATGCATGGGTCTTGTCTTGCTGAATATTCTGTCAGTTCACATTTCATTACTTGGCATCTAAAACAAGGACAGTAGGTAATGCATGATCTGGATACCTCTCTTTGGGCTGCAGCAGCATTTTATCATGTTTCACCATAGAGTAGAATAATGTCGGCGTGCTCCTTATTTGTAAACATAGCAGGAACACCTCAAAATATGAAGGCCCACTGTTGTCATTACCCACTTCCACAAACAAAATAGGAACAACATATGTAGAACAGGTTCATAACCCTTGTTCGTACCCTTTCTAGCACTATGACATTCTATTCGAGTTCCACTGCAAATTAAAAGGAGAAATTGTTCAGGCCTCCAAAATTACTCTGCTGACAGAGGGATATCTAAGATAACAAGAATGGTGCAGATGTACAATTTGTTGTGTATATAGTTGATATACTGAAACTTTGTCTGTCTGTTTGCAGGTCACATCTGATGCTGTGAAAAATGAAATTAAAAACATTGATATTGAAGAAGAGGTAACTGATAATGTGGTAAGTTCACTTTCTATGGAAAATATAGGCCATCAAAAGTAAAAGTTTTTTTTTTGATTTTTCATTGTAATCATTGGTTTTGGTACCTGTTTAGGTAACTTAATTAACACTTGGGAATGTGCGATGATCACAGCAATTACCCCAACTGTCTCATGAAAATGTCTATACCAACAGTGGCTTTGCTGCCGTAAGTTTACTTATGCTGAAAAGGTCGAAGCCAATAAGCTAGTACCTTGGTTGAAACAGTGACAGTCTTTCGCCCTAAATGCACAACCATCAAGAAATGTAGACATGGGTTCCACTAGTGTACAATTTTCCAGAGGTGAAATAGTCAATCATTGGGTTTTTGGATCGGGAACTATTTCAGGGAATCCATGGAAGTTGGAAAACATAGGTCAGGATAGGGATGTATTGAGAGCTTATGCCGGCATGGCCTTGAACCTAAGGGTTCATATGCACTCTGTCTATCGGTTCGATAGTGCTAATAGTTTTTAGTATGACGAGAATGTGCTATAGTTTATAAAAATTTCTCTTCCAAATGGTTCAGTTTTATAAAGTGTAATAACTTATTATTGTAAATATGTTTCTATAAATCTACCATAATAGCACAGTATACTGATGCATGCACATGCTATAAGAAACACATCCACTTACAATGTGAACCAGACACAGCTGACGTCCAGTAAACTGTATACTTTGGTGTTGTATAAGATCAGTATCACTTTATTTTGTTTTATATTGTTTTTTGTTTTCGATAAAAGTATAACTAGCATAAATCAAGTATTATGAATTTAAAAAATATTATTTTGAAAAATTGTATTGTTGAGAAATGAGCGATTGGTATATTATTGTTTCAACTTGTTCGTTGCAAATATTTGATTGAATAACACGTGTCTCTTGTACTTCATTCCCAATTCATAATGTCGAGTAAGAGGAAAGAAAAATAATTAGTAGCGAAGAGAAAAAAAATTAGTGTTGCCACATAAAGTAAAAATAAAAATGCTTGAACGTTTATACGAATTGATGAGTCGTTTGCGTCTATATCATGCTGTTTCAATGTTAATGAATCAAGAAATTCGAAGACAAAATAAGGAATTATATCACAGAATTCACAGCTGAATATTAATCATAATTGCAAGACCTTTTAAAAGCAGCAAACTAGCTAACTAACTCACTGGCACTATCGAACCCTTAGGTTCAAAGGCGCGTGGACATAAGCTCTCCATGTATCCCCGTCATGAGCCAGTGTTTTCCAAACATCCCCTGTATAATCTACTTCCCTCAAATCATAGTTAATGTTATTCTCCCATCTCATTCTTGGTCTACCAACTGGGCATTTTCCCTCTGGTTTTCCACAAGAAGCTTCCATGCACGTCTTTCATTCCCCATTTGTGCAACATGTCCTTCTCATCGCAGTCTACGAGATTTAACTGTTGTCATATCTGGTGTCCTGTAAAGACCATGAAATTCACTGTTATGCAGTCTTCTCCATTCACCTGTCTGTTCATCTCTCTTTGGTCCAAAAATTTTCCTAAGAACTTTATTCTGAAATACTCGTAATCTCCTTTCCTCCATTAAATTTGTTGTTTTCTAATGGCGAGATTTTGACGCTTAAGTCCTTTTCTTTCTGGCTTCCCAGTACAAGTGAACAAGATCCTTAGAGTGTTGTGCAGTTGGATTTAAAGCTGGACTGACTAGAATTTGGTGTTTGTCCATGATCAGGTCTGGGTCTTTACATATGACACATCTGTCGGATTGGAAAACGATTATTCTGTGGAGATGGTGAGCCAGGCAGTCGTGTCCTGACATCAATCTGAATTTTGCTACTGCTTCCTTGTGGCCTTTATATTTTATTTCTGTGTATAGCTCATCAATTTTTTCCCATGATTTCCCTCTGGCTGTTGCAATGTTTTCTCTCTTAAAGTAAGAGTCCATGTTTTGCATCCACATAATGTAACTGGTAGAATAGCAGTTTTATATATTTTCAGTTTAACGTTTTTTGAAAGGAGTTGGGAAGTTAAGAGTCTGTAATGCATAATAACACGCATTTCCAGAATTGAGCCTTTGTTTAATTTCCTTGTGCATCTCATTCATGTTTGTGATTATTGTTCCTAGGTATTTGAATATAGCCACTTCCTCAAAATTTCCCTCATTTGTAATTATCTGTCCATTTCCATTGTATAATATATTTCTATGTGCGACCATATATTTAGTTTTATTGATATTTACTTCCAGTCCCAATTTCTTAGTGTTACTCAGTAGTGTGTGCGTGTTGGCCTTTACTATGTCCTCGCTATCGGCCAATTGTACAACATCATCAGCATAAACTAACAGCATATTAATACAATTAAATTGTAGACCTTCTTCATCCTCTAAAGATTTGATGGCATGCTCTTGTACAAAATTAAATAGTAGAGGAGGTAGTGCATCTCCTTGCTTCAGCCCATTGTGGATTTCAAAAGTTTCCAAAAACTGTTTGTCTACACGCACCCTACTCTTTGTGCCATTTAGACACATTCGTATAAGTTAACTAACTTTTTAGGAATTCCAAACTCCAGCAGGATACTATGTAACTTCTCCCTCTTAATTGAATCATATGCCTTTTTGAAGTCCTCGTATAGTTGATCATCATCATCATAGTACATTCACGAATTTAGGCCATTTGTTGACCTGTTTCGGCCTCAAGAGAAACACCATCCAAAAGTCTTTTGAGTGGATGTCCTGGTCTTCTTCTTCCTGCAGGTTGATATCTTAACATTTGTTTGGGTATTCTGTGATCTTCCATTCAATGAACATGTTGTATCCATTACGTATAGTTGATGTACACTACAATTATATTCCCATTTCTTTTCAAAAATCTGTCTTAACCCATCCACCTCTCATTTAAAGTCCAGCTCTGCTACCCAAGAAACCTGATTTAAATCCCAAGTCCTATGCCTGGCATTTAAATGTAACGCAGTAGCTTAATATTACCTCCAGTAACTAAAAATCAATTTAAAAATGAACTATTGAATATTCCGGCTTAAAATTCTGTAAGTACATTAGTGAAATTATGTACTCACCAATGGATATATTTAGTATGATGTCTGGGTATGGTAGACCTTGAAACAGCCCGGTAAGTGAAGAGGAGTGTTACACTTTTCACACTGCCATGCAGTTTCACTTCTTTTTCCTTTGCTGTAGCATACCACACACCGTTTAGTAACATTTTTTTTCTTTTTCTCTGTGGGTGGGATGTGCATTGGGAAGTGACCCCAATTTTTTGCTTGTAGTCTTAGGGGTGTAGCACTAGATGAAGGTCGGCCTCGTACATTATAGTCAGGCATGTGAATACATTCAAGTAGCTGGGTTGCAAGGGCGATCCTGAAGTCAGAGAAAGGTTTTTTTTCTTGCTGCCAGTTAGCTTGTTGTGGACTATGAAGGAGTTGTAAACACATATATCAAGTAAATAAAAAAATATCTTGCGATACCCCTTGACTGTCCTTCTCATAATAGGGAAAAGGGCAGTTACTTGATCCTGGAGGTCTACCCCTCCCATTCCCTTCTGGTATTCGATAGCACAAGCTGGTTTCTTTCTTTCTTCTCTTGGTTGTTGACCTCTCTTTCTTTTTAATTTTCCAGTGCCCCTAATGTCAGCTGATCGATGCTTAGAGGAAAGAAAGTGAACATCTTTATTGTCCTTCCACTTTACACAAAGAATATGGTTAGCTGACCAGATTTCATATTCGCCAGGCTTCAATTTCTTGCTAGAAATATCGCTGGGCATCTCTCTTCTAGTAGGCCTAACAGTGCCTATTACATTTGTTTTACGGGATATCAATCTCTTACAAAGATCTGGTGAAGTGTACCAGTTATCTAAGAAGAGAGTGTGTCCTTGGTCAAACAATGGTTGACACATGTCCATTACAACATTTGTACTGGCAGGAAGTGTAGGATCAGTAATGTCATCTCCGATGTAAATTTTAAAAGAATGACAATATCCAGTAGACGACTCGCATATTTTGTATACCTTTATTCCAAAACGCTTAGAACGGTTACACTGTACATACGATAATCGACCTCTGAATTTCATTAGGCTCTCATCTAGTACTATGTCTTGTGCAGGTGAGTAGAGATTACTAAATTTCTCTGACAGGTGTGTTATGATTGGCCTAATCTTTTTCAGTTTGTCCAGATCAATAGCATTTCTGTCATTTGCGAAATGAAGAAAACGAGAGATAAGTTGAAATCTCTCTCTACTCATCGTTTCCCCATAGATTGGTGTTTCGATGCATCTATTTTTAGACCAGTACAGTTGTAAGCGTGATTTTCGTACTTGTGACATTAGTATCACTAGTGAAAAATAGCCTTTCATCTCATCTTCTGTCACATCAAACCATTTATCGTCATCTTTCTTTCTCTTTCTTTCAGGATTCGCTAACTGCTCCCTTGCATAGTCGTTAGTTTCCTTAGTTATTACGGAAAACAAAGGGTCCATATAATCTAAAAATATTTGGAGTTCAGAAGGAGATTGATATTCATATTGATTTTCAATCTCATTACACACACCACTATCACCACTAAACTGATAGACAACAGGGTTATTCTCAGATTTCACCCACTTCCAATCACTTGGCGTGATACGGCTTTGTTTTTTTGCAGGTGGCGGGACAATAAGTTCATTATCACTCTCACCGCTCTCTTCTTCAGCAGAAGTTGCTTCTGAATCACTTATAGATTCATCAATACTTCTCTCATCACTAAATATATCAGAAACTTCTGAATCACTGCCTAATTCACGCTCTAATAATTTCCTAATTCCATCACTGTCACTACCCTTAACTTTCCTTGGCGCCATTTCTCTTACTACTGATACATGTTCTTTCTTAGGGTAAAACTCGTTCTGGAAATTTCTAAATGGTATGGAGGGGATAAAATAGCATTCTTGTGAATGTGTAGAAGAAGAAAAAGTATATGTAACAGATATCTATGAGCAGCAAAATAAACTAAAAATTCGTTTTTTCGATCTCTACACTGCGCGACCACAGGTCGTCATACGATTTTAGTGCTTAAGAACGTCATGCGACCTCAGCTTGTCATCTGATTTAAATAGGTTAAGCTAAAAATCTGATCTGCTGTAGACATGTTTCTTCTAAATCCACATTAATGATCTAGAATCTCATCAATATAAGGAATAAGTCTGCTTACTAATATATTTGTTAGAATTTTGTACGAAGTTGAAAGTAATGAGATGCCCCTATAGTTGTTCAATCAGTTTTATCTCCTTTCTTATAAATTGGTATGATATCGATTCTTTCCATTCATCTGAAAGAGCTTCTTTATCCCTAATCATATTTAGCAACTGGCGTATCTTGTCCATCAATTTTTCTCCCCCTGATTTTATCAGTTCTGCTGGGATCTCATCTGATCCTGTTGCTTTATATAGCTTCAATTTTTCTAACGCTGTTTCAACCTCTAATGCACTTGGTTCTGCGACTAGCAGTTCTGCTGTCTGTAACTTATCCTCCTCAATGTCCTGTTCTGTGTGTACATTTAATAACTGTTTAAAATAACTTTTCCATCTATTTAATATACTCCTGGAATCTGCAATCATCTCCATTTTCATTCCGAATTATGTTTGTTCTAGCCTGAAACCCTTTCTTCTCAATCCTAATTCCCTGATAAAATTCTCTAATGTTCCTATTTTTTGCATTCATTTCAAGATCATTAATCTTTTCTCTCAGATATTCCCTCTTGTTACTCTTTAGTAACTTCATGGTTTCCCATCTAACACTGCCTAATTGCTCCAAATTTGACTCATTTGGCTCGTGTAACCATTTCATTTTTGCTAGCTTTCTTTTCTTTACAATGTCAGCACATTCCTCATCAAACCATTTCTTGTTTTGCCTCTTTTTAAAATAACCAATGCTTTCTGATGCTGAAAACTTAATAGTATCTCTTATAGCCTCCCATTCTGTATTTATATCAGTTTCTTCTTTGTTTGCCACATTGTCATCTGAAGATTTCAGTACTTCAAATCTATTAGCAATTTAATTTGGCATTCTTGCTGCATTTCATCATTTTTCAAATTTTTTAAATCAAATTTTTCAAAACCATCTTTAGCATTTGTTCCTCTCATAAGCGATAACCGTTGTCTGATTTTCACCCTTACCAGATGATGATCTGAATTGTAATCTGTCCCTCTCACTGATCTAACATCGATAATGCTATTGTGCCAGCGTTTGTCCAATATATGTGATCTATCTGGTTTCGGGCGGCAAAACAGGAAAAAATTAGTAAGTTCTTTTTACAGCCCTTCCTTAAACCTGACAGTAATAATTAATAGAAATTGTTCAAAATCTCTAATTAATTAATTTTATTTTGATAATTTTTATTTTATTCTGTAACCATCCTTTATATAAAAAAAGTAAAGTGATCCCACAACAGGCCTCAGGAGGCCCTTGGGGTAGTAGGATGTTAAGGCTCCCACTTTTTCTAGACAATCGGCACTTTATGTCAGCCGGGTTGTCAGCCCTGCGTGACGGCCGCCTTTACCCCAGAACAAGCGTCAGGTACTCATTTCAGTTAGAGGCTGAGTCGACCCCAGGGCCATAGTGCCGCCAGAGGGTTTGGGTCAGTTTAAAAATCCTGACCCCAACGGGACTTGAACCCTCGACCGTCCGACTTGTAGCTCAGTGCCTAAACCACTACGCTATGGCCTGCCCCATCCTTTATATACCCATACAAATTACCAATCCGTATTCGCGGTTTCTGTAATCACTTCATGATTGTGGAACATATCCCCCACGAATAATGAGCTTTTACTGTATAGATTCGGCCTCATTGCACACCTGTTAGGCAGATACCTGTCTTGCAAATGACAATTGCGCTGTAAAATCTTAAATTAGTTAAGTTCTGAGACCGATCTTTCATAGGTAGCGTTCTGAATTTACGGAATAAAGATGGCTGAAACATATGTATCATTCTCATTAAGCGAAAAAGTGAAAGAGATTGAAGATAAATCTCCAAACATTTCCGGACCAATGCTCCAAAGTCAAGCTCTAGCTCTTGTTAAATCCCTAAGGAAATTACGATTTCAAGGAATCTTCAGGTTGGCTGGACAGTTTAAAAGATGATACAGTGTAGTGTGAAATGAAATTTGCGGGAAATCAAAGAATGTGGACGAAAGTGTAGAAAAAGAGTGAAAACCAAAACTTCATACTGGTACTTGAATTTCAGGATACATGCCTAAGAAAAATTTTTAAGACTGACGAAATGGGAATGTTTTTTTTTCGCGTTACCATCAAAGTCGGTCATACATCCTGTACTTCACTTTTAAACGGTACATAAAAAGACATACGGTACTCTATAATCTAAGATTATTAATAGGTTTTAGTTTTTTTATAATGCGGATTATGTCCAATGTGGAAAAAAAAAATTGGTCCCATGTAATTCCTCTTTGAGCAAGTTTTACTGTATTATTATTATTATTATTATTATTATTATTATTATTATTATTATTATTATTATTTTTCTTTCTTACCCTTGTCAACTTTATATTGTGCAGTCAGTATCTATTATGTATCATTAACCATATTTTTTTTTTGGATGTATAATTTAACTTGGTGAAGTAGAAGAGAAGACCTTATGGTCTTAACTCCATTGGATAAAATAAATAAAATTAGCTTCCCTTTTGACTTGAGGTAAGCCAGTATCATTACATTTGAATAATGTAAGATTTATTAAATCTTCATATGAGAACTATGGACCACACCACCAGAAATCAACAGAATGTAACTCATTGGGAAAATACCACAAGTTAGAAATCAGCAGGATTGTCATTAGTAGGGAAATGTTTCTGAACATTTTATATTAGTAGTTTCTTGAATTTCAGAAACTCTATTTGCAACAAAACTTGAAGTTTATAACTAACTGAAACTAGGTTTATGTCTGCACAGACATAATCTCTCCATACATCCCTATCCTGACCCAGTCATACCCTGTATAATCTCCTTCCCTCAAATCATGTTTGATGTTATTCTTACACCTCATTATTGGTCTATCAACTGGGCATTTTCCCTCTGGTTTTCCTACATGAAGGTTACATGCCCCTATTTCAATCCCGTTTATGCCACATATCCTGTTCATCTCATCTACAAGATTTAAATGTTCTTATTAGATTTCCTAGAAACATCATATAGCTCACTGTTAGCAGTCTCCTCCATTCTCCTGTCTGTTCATCTCTCTTTATTCTCTTCCCTTAATGTAAGAGTCCATATAATATAACTGGAGAATAATAGTTTTATAAATTACCCTGTAATACATAATGGCATGCATTTCTAGAATTGAGTCTGTTTAATTTCTTTGTGCATCTCATTGCTATTTGTAATTATTGTTCCTAGGTATTTGGATTCAACCATTTCTTCAAAATTTCCCTCATTCATCACTAAGTGACCGTTTATATTATATAATATATTTCTATGTGTGAACATATATTTAGTTTTTTATATTTACTTTGTCCCGCGCCATAGCCGAGAGGTTAAGGTAGGAAGCCTTGGTGCAGAGCTACGGGACTTGCGCTGGTTCGAGTCTCCATGGGGGAAGAAATTTTCTCATGGTATTTCGGCCAGTATGGGACCGGTGCCCACCCAGCATCGTGAGGCAATTGGGTAGCTACAATAACTAGCGGCTCCAGGTTGAGGAACCAGCTATAACGGCTGGGGGACTCGACATGCTAACCACATGTCACCCCTACACTGGCTGTTGATCATCTATCTCTGTGTTTGACACATGTGGATGTGAAGGGCCAGCTGCCGGCTGGTAAAAGGGCAACCGCTGAAAAGTGGAAAGACCCTCAATCGGATCGGATATTTACTTCCTGTTTCAATATCACAGTGTTACTCTATAGAGTGTTCGTGTTGGCCATTAATATCTCCTCGCTATTCATCAATAATGCTACATCATCAGCATAAACTAATAGCTTATTACCATTGAGTGTAGGCCTTCTTCATCCTCTAAAGATTTGATGGCATGCTCTAGTTCAAATTGAATAGTAGAGGAGATAGTGCATCTCCTTTCTTTAATCCATTGTGAATTTCAGAAGTTGACGAAAACTGATTTTCCACACACACCATACTCTTTGTGCCCTTTAGACACATTCAAATAAGTCTAACTTTTTAGGAATTCCAAACACCAGCAGGATTGTATATAACTTCCTCTCCTAATTGAATCATGTGCGGTTTTGAAGTCTGTGTACAATTAATGTACAGTACCATCATATTTCTATTTCTTTTATAAAATCTGTCTCATATTAAAATTCTTATCTATTGTAGACCTATTTCTTCTAAATCCACTTTGATGATCTATTATGTCATCAATATAGGGAGTAAATCTGCTTAGTAGAGAGCTATGCCAGTGGTAGCATTGCTGTTGAAACGGTTATCCGTATCAGACGGGTCAAATGCAATAAGCCAGACTAAAAGATTGTGGCTTGGTCGATAGAATAATGATTTTTCACCGTAAAAAATATAACCATCAAGAAATGGATGGGTTCCACTGGGATAAAATTTTCCGGATGTGAAATAGTCCCCCCCCATTCAGTTTTCAGGGAATCTATGCCAAAGACTCAAACATAGGGTCATATTCCTACGAACATGGAATGTTAGAACATTATATAGTAGCGGGGCACGAGGGATATTAACATTAAGTTTATAACAGGTTTTCTTTAACCAATGATGGACGATCATTGAATCACTCCATACATAAATAGAATGAATATTTTTCAATTGAAGTGATTTAAGAACTTCACTTAATATCCAAGCAAGGAAGTCTGCTGCGCAAAGTTCTAGATGAGGCAGAATCTGTTGCATTATGGGAGCTATTCTAGACTTGGATGCAATTAATGAAACATGGATTTGTCCATTAACACAAGTACACTTAAGATATATGCAACCACCATAAGCAGACATATTTGGGCCAAAAACAGATAAACAGACGGGTGAAGGGAAAAAAAACTACATAATAGTGAGCTACATGGTGTGTATAGGAAGCCAGAAGTAATAAGAACAGTTACGTCTCATAGACTGTGATGGGCAGGACATCTGGCACATATGGGGATGAAAGACATGCTTGTTGTAGGAAAACCAGAGGGAAAACGCCCAATTGGTATACCAAGAATGAGTTGGGAGAATAATATTATTCATCATTTCAGCAAAGTAGATTATACTATGGATGATTCGAAGGCATTAGCTCTGGATACGGATGTATGGAGAGCTGATTTGTCCATTAACACAAGTACACTTAAGATATATGCAACCACCATAAGCAGACATATTTGGGCCAAAAACAGATAAACAGACGGGTGAAGGGAAAAAAACTACATAATAGTGAGCTACATGGTGTGTATAGGAAGCCAGATGTAATAAGAACAGTTACGTCTCATAGACTGTGATGGGCAGGACATCTGGCACATATGGGGATGAAAGACATGCTTGTTGTAGGAAAACCAGAGGGAAAACGCTCAATTGGTATACCAAGAATGAGTTGGGAGAATAATATTATCCATCATTTCAGCAAAGTAGATTATACTATGGATGATTCGAAGGTATTAGCTCTGGATACGGATGTATGGAGAGCTTATGTCCGTGCGGGCGTGAATATACGTGTTTGATAGAGCCAGTGAGTTATTTACCATAAGCAGAAATGCTAGAAACACAAAAACCAGAATTTCAGTTCTGTTTGTGAAAGGAGAAAGAAACAACTTTCTATGAATCTCTCAATCTTTCAATGGAAAATAACCATTGGATACATTTAACCATTTTTCTTCAATAGATGAAGGCAAAATATCACCCTGCGATGATTTAAGTAACCATAATCTTTGCTATAGAATCTTGTACTTAATGTTGCTTAGAGCTGAAAGTCGTGAAGGATAAAAAATACTTGAAGTAACAGACAGTTGAGTTTTACTTAGTGAACTTAGTTATTTGTAACATAAATTGTGGAAAGTGAAATGTATCTTGGGAAGACACGCTTAACACTTGAATTATATTTTCACCAAGAGGGTTTTCATTAAAATGTTCTATTTGTAATATTTTGAATTACTTCATGAGAATTGGAGCAGCATTTCCTGTTACGAAAACAACCAATAGATAGCAATTGAGTTAATTGCTCATAAAGAAATTTGGAAAATCTATAGTTTGATTTCCACTGTAAGTTTTGCAAGTCCTACAGAATAACAGTCGCATGGGCATATGTTAAAAGAGTTGACTCTAGGTGGAACCACATTTCTATGAAGTCCTATAGAAAAAGTATATAGTGTTATCGCTAGATGGAACCTCGTAGCTATAAAATTGATATGACCAACCTGTGCAATAAATTTGTTACGGTCTCCCGCCATCTCCGAAAAGGCCGACCCACAGATCTTCTGCCTCGAGGAATGTAGTGAAGAATTTGTTTTGGTATTCTGTGACGATCCATGCGCTGAATATGGGCTAGCCAATTGTTTCTATATTCTTGGAGGTATTCAGATATAGGTACGATGTTTAACTCTCTGGCTATTGTTGAATTTCTTTGGTGGTCTAGAAGGCTATAACCTGCAGTTTGTCGCAGAAATTTCATCTCCGTGGCTGTAGTATGACGATTATCCTGAGTTCTGATGGTCCAAGCTTCACTGCCATAACAGATTATGGGTCTAGCGAGAATTTTATAGATTTTCATTCTTGTGTGTCTCTGCACTTTTGATGGTTTAAAAACTTGGTTGATAATTCTTAAAGCTTTATTATAGTTTGTATTTTAAAGGATATATCACATTCCTCATTATAAGTTAGATTACATCCTAAGTATTTAAATGAATTAACTTGCTCTGATATTGAATTCTGAATACAAATTTTACTTCTTACTGGGAATTTCCCTTGAAAGGCCATAACTTTAGATTTTGTTGTTGATATTTCCATGTTAAATGGTTGGGCTATTATATTAAGATGATGAGTGGAATATTGTAATTCATCTTCATTATTGCCGAAAAGAGCCTGATCATCTGCATATAAGAGTGTGTCTAAAATTGTGTGTCTTGAGAGAGGAATATTACCATGAACTGTGAATCTCCAGTGTCTGATGATAGCATTAATGTATACATTAAATAGAAGTGGTGATAGAGGGCATTCTTGTCTGACTCCGCAATTTATATGTTTCCAATTTGACAATTCTGTTCCTATTTGTACTGCTATGATGTTATTTTTATACAGATTAAAAATTGTTTGGATCAGTTGATTTGGTGTTCCATCATCAGTTAAGTTGGTTGTCAACGTGTATATCCTTCCAGTTTTGAATCTTTGGAGACTTGAAAGCAAGTTGATTTCCTACCAGTCGGTTGCTAGCCGAAATGTAGTAAGTCCAATGGTGGGGCTGCCACCTAAAGCCTCTGGACAGGCATCAAGGAGGATTAGCATTTACTCTAATCCTGATGTAACAGTTATACTGCTGTGACTCGGTCTCCAGAGCCTCGTTTTTATAAACAGGTTGCACCACGTGAAGGTATGGTTGGGATTTAAGTAGGAGAGGTTATTGAATGCACTTCACTACTCTTTTGTAACTCCTTCCTAATTTAAGAAAATATATTATGTGCATATTATTTTCTGAAGTGTATACTATCCTAACAAAATGAAGGTAATTTATTTAAATAGGATTTGGAATTAATTGTGATTGTTGGTAAAACCGATTCTGCTGACATGTTGAAGTTACACTAAACATTCACATTTCTGTGTTTTTGTGAGTTTGTGTTTTTATGTGTTTGTGTTATTGTGTATTTGTGTTATTGTGTTTGTCTTTTTTGTTTTTGTTTTTGAGTGTCTTTTATGTGTTTTTTGTTTTTGAGTGCTTTTGTGTGTTTGTGAGTTTCTGTATGCATTTGTGTTTTTGTATGTTTTTGTGTGTTTATATATTTTTGTGTGTTGTGTGTGTGTTTGTTTTTTTTGGTTGTTTGTATGTGTTTGTGTTTTTTGTGTTTGTACATTTTTCTATTTGTGTTTTTTAGTGTCTTTGAGTTCGTTTGTGTTTTTGTGTGTTTGCATGTTTTTTGTGTTTGCATGCCTTTTTGTGTTTGTGCATTTTGTCTGTTTGTGTTATATGGTGTATTTTTGTGTGTTTGTGTTTTTTTGTGTATTCTTGTGTGTGTTTTCTGTGTGTTTATCTTTTTTTGTGCATTTGTGTGTGTTTGTATTTTCTTTGTGTTTGTGTATTGTGTGTTTTTGTGCACATTTGTGTTTTTTGTTTTTGTGTGTGTTTGTGTTTTTGTGCATTTTTAAATTTGTGTGTTATTTGTGTTTGTGTGGTTTTGTGTGCTTTTGTGTTTTTTTGTGTTTTGTATGCTTTTGTTTTTTGTTTGTGTTTTTGTATGCTTTTGTGTTTGTGTGATTTTGTATTTGTGTGTGCGTGTTCTGTGTGTGTGCATGTGTATGTGCAAGCGTGCGTGTGCTCGTGTGTTGGTCCTTAGTACCTCCCTGCTATCGTGTAATAATACATCATCAGCATAAACTTATTAACACCATTGAGTTTTAGGCCTTATTCATCCTATAAAGAATTAAAGGCATGCTCTAGTACAAATTGAATAGTAGAGGTGATAGTGCATCTCCTTGCTTTAACCCATTGTGAATATCAAAAGTATCCATTTCCACATGCAGCACTCTACTCTTTTTGCCATTTGCACACATTTGAATAAGTCTAACTTTTTAGGAATTCCAAACTCCATGAGGATACTATGTAATAACTTCTCCCTCTAATTGAATCATATGCATTTCTGAAGTATACATATAGTTGACACAGAGTGTCATTATATTCCTATTTATTTTCTAAAATCAGTCTCACCTTAAAAATGTGATCTGTTGTGGACCTGTTTCTTTTAAATCCACTATGATGATCTCCTATATGCCATCAATATTGGGTGTAAGTCTGCTTACCACAGAGCTATGCCGGCAGTAGCATTGCTGCCAAAATGGTTATCCATGCCAGAGAGGTCAAAGGAGATCAGCCAAATTAAAAAAGGTACCTTTTTTTGAAAGAGTGACAATTTTTCACCTTAAAGCTCTTTTATACAGGGTGCTACAAAGTTCCCCTTACAAACTTCTAAGACTTGTAGAGGGGACTAAATTGATAATATTTAGTTAGAATTGAAAACCATGTGCAGAAACTTAGCGTTTCTGTGCTACAGCCATTTGAAAACATGTTTTTAGCGCAAACAGTTTTGCAAGTAATTTATTATGAGGTGTGACACAGTACATCTCTTGTTCAACTCATTAATAACCAAGGAAATAAAATGGAAACTGAATCATGACTTGCATTAATAATCCCGGATACACCTTACACCATCAATTTTTTATGTTTTCAATATTTCGAAAAATGTTGACTTTTTGGAGAAAAAAACCAAGTCTTGGAATACTCAATAGGGAATTTTTTTATTTAGACGAATCGCGAAGCTATTACTTGTTGAGACACTTGACATACGTTCAGGCAATGCTTGATTTCAAATGGCTGTTGCATGGAAACGGTAAGTTACCGGACATGGTTTCCAGTACTAAATATTATCAACTCAGTCCCCTCTACAAGTCCTTGATGTTTGTAAGGGGAATTTTAGAGCACCCTGTATAGAAAAGGGAAATACAAAATAATGTTATGTTTTTATTTTGATTGTTTGATAACTGCTGCTTATCCTGCTTGTCTGGAATGAGCACCCCTGAGAACAAGGCTAACCCACTACCTCTGTGAACTGCCAACCAGTTTAGTGAAATTTGAATAGGAAATGGAAAATTTTCAGGTGTGTGTAATCCAGACAAGGATGATATGCACTGCTTACTGCACAGTCAAAATAAAAACACAATCTTCCTTTGTATTTCCCTTTGTTATACAAAAGAGCTTAATGTGGATTGTTAGGAAAATTAAGTACTACCATAATTTTAAAAAAAAAATATCCTTGGAATAGATGTCTTCTGCTGACAGTTGCATTATAACAGATTTTACTGACAAATTATAACATGCGAGGGACATGAATTATACAGCCAACATTAGTTCAGGATAGCATTGTATGGAGTGTGTATGTCTGCATGTTCTTGAACCTCTGGTTCGACAATGGCTTTGAATTAGTTACTTCTGGATCTTAATGCTCCTCTGACTGGATTGAAAGTATTTGATGAGGTTGTGTTGTATTCAAGCATTTTCTCATATGCACCTCTTATGGATTTATAATTTGAAGCTATCTGGATGTGCCTCTGTAACTGGTTGATCTGTCCAAGCTCACTTATGCATCACATGCGTAGGGTGTCTCAAATATTTAACCCTTCCCGGGTGACAGTTTTTTGGCCGAGGGCAAAAGGTAAATTTTTAAAATAATTTCATACAAATGTTAATAAATGCTATTTGAATCATGCATTTACTTATAAAAACATCATATACCTTGTTTGTTTTTTTGTAGATATCTATCACTGACGTGCTTCAAAATGACATTTTATTATTTTAAGTAAATAAAGTTAACTTCGAAAATGACATAAGTCTGACTGGCCAGTTTAACTTTTTTATACACTCTACACTAGTAAGTTTCTTCACAAAATACTCAAAATAATAGGAATATGAATAAATTAATAATAATAATAATTATATAAATAGTGCACCTACATAAGAAAGAGTTCTACATAACTGTATTATGTGTATTAATGGTTTCTTTTTTTAATGATGTAAAGAAAGATTGGAGAGTTTGTTTTGTTCCTAAAAATTCTCCTTTGTATGATATATTTTGGACACTTTTTTCTTCACATGTAATAGAAGTAAAACAATGATTTCTATGTATGCATCTTTCAGTGTCCCTCACCCATATCCTCCTGTACCACCATTGTGACTCTCACTTGTATATACTGAATTTTGTTTCCAGCAGCTTTGTTGGCTGATAAAAGTAGATGCCATAACTTATGAAATATGAAATCCAAATTTACAGTTGACACCTACAAGAACAAAAAAAAAAAATGTCATGTACCATTTATGAGTGTGTCTACAAAACTGGTACTGTGCAATGCAATTATGTATCCTATCATGTGCTTGGTGTTGTCCAGGACTAAATTTGGTTTCACTGTTGCTGGTTGATAAGGATACTTTGAAGATACTGGTGTCATTTCATTTTCATCCCCTTTTTGATAAGTACTCAGAAGAGTTACAGTTCTTCTATCCCTCGATGTGAGAGCCAGGATTTCTTGTTTTCTGAAACTAATTACATCCCTCTTTTTTCATCTTTGTTATTTTATTTGGCTGTAGCGAATTTGGCATATTTTTTCTATTGCTCAGGACTATACCTGTTGTGACAATATTCATCTCCTGGCTGAAATCATATGGCCATCATTATCATCATCACCATCATCATCCTTCACCGGTGTGGAAAGCAACTGGAAGCTACCACACCTACAATTCCCTAGTAAAGCTGCAAGGATAACATGAAAATGCTATGATTGCAGTGAAGGACCTGCCTTCAGGCACAATTACTATGGGTGGATAATTCATCTGCTAATTCAGGTGAAGTATATTACCTGTCATTATAAATATGGAAACATTGAGGTGGGTCTGTAGGAGGGATGAGGTTCAGTCCTTTACAACTTGGGTGGTGTTCAGGAGATCAGAATATGATCTAATTTTTGCCATGTAGGGCTGGAAATTATACGGAACCGCCTGAGAGTGAAAATACTTTCATTCCAAATGTTGGCTGGTGTATTTGGGTTGTTGTCTCCACTTGAAGCTGATTGTGCTTTCATTGAAAAATATGGAAGGTCGTGATGAGTAGAAGAGAGAATACTTGTGCCGCTTTTTTTTTCCATCACATCCTGCATCAATTTGTCTTTAGCTAACATTTTGTTACCTTCATCATGGGCAAAATGTAAATTCCAACACAAGAGGAGAAATTTGTATCTTGGAAACACATCACAGGGAAATTTGTCTACCCAGCTTCTGGAGAAGTAGTTCTTGATATCAGGACTGGGATGAAGCCCCGTGTTGAATACCATGCCGAAAAATACTTTTATATCGGAAAATTTCAGGGGAGACCATGATGCAATTCTAGCTCTTTTAGTTAAGGGTGTTGATTTTTGTTTGTCTGACCCTGAATGCAGGTTTTCTTCGTTATGTCAAGAATTAAAAGAAAGGTGAAAATATTCCACGGGATCGATATCCTGATCAAAAAGAGATGGTAACAATGGCCCCTGCTGAATTTTATTTATTGGTATATTTGAAGTTGGGCAGGATCTAATTAACTGACCTTTGCCCAGCAAGGTGCACCCAGGAGTGTGTTACCGTTCTGCCAATGCCAGGAGATAATGTCAGGAATTTATTAAGAATACTTTGTGACATTAAGAAAATCACACTATGTTGTGATGCCTGTGTATCAATTTATGACTCTGGTTTGTGTTTCTCAAGACACCCTGTAATTATTGTTGTAAAGTTTGATATTTAACTATGTTCACAGGGCGCAACATGTGCTATAAAAGAGGAAACTGATGATATTAAACAAGAGGTACCAACTATAACAAAGGTAAGGTTTTTGTTTATATTTTCTTTTGCAATATTAGACCATCTATTATTTTGATTTGTCGTTATGCTACTAAATTAATGTGAGTGAATTATTTAGAGTGGTTCTGTTGAAAAACCACTCACAGTATTTTCCAGTCTGTAAGATACACTTGTCCTCTTAATACAATTTTGTGTTTCATGAAACATGATCTTCAAATGTTTTATCTGAACACTGGATGACTACTTTGCATGTATGTGAATCATTTCTGTTGAAATGGTGATGATATTATGTGAGTTTCCTTGCATCCATTTCAAAACGTTGGTCTTTATTCTTGCCCAGTTCACACATACTATAAATTACATGAGTCACATGTCAATTTGATTTTACAATTAACTGCTTATGAAGATATTGGAAGTTAAAAGGGAGTGTAATGATGATGATAGTCTTTACCTTTGTTATGTGAGTTGCATCCATTTTTAAAATTAAGTTTCAAAGTTTCTTATTCACCAGTAAATAAAGTAGCAGTACTTTGGTTTCTTTGTTTTGCAGAATTTCCTAACTGTGACCTTGTAACACACCACTGTGTATTTCTTTCCTTACACTAGAAAATACTGTTCAGGGATATATTTTAGAACTCAGTTTTACCTTCATAACTCTGAAAGTCTCATGTTTTAAGTGCTGTAGTTCACCAGATATGTGGTGTTCATTAATACAACATGCTAGATGTCAGGAGTTCACTGGTTTGAATCCTGATGGAGGCAGGGCATTTAAACAGCCTAAACCTTCCGATTGCATCATGACCCTGGTGTTGGCTCAGCTTTTAAATGAAATGAGTATCAGATATTTGCTCTGGGGGTAATAGTTACCATTATGTAGAACTAAGAACGTGGGTGACATCTTGTGCTAAATTATGCAAAGGTGGAAGTCTTAACCTTCTGATGCACTAGTTGGATCACTTTACCTTATATTTTCCAAGATTCAACCTCTTTAAATTAAACAATTAACTATTTCTTAGTGTTTTGAATGTTATACAGTAAGAGATGTTACATCAGTTAGCTTTAAAATAAGTCTGCTTACTAGTTTGGTTACATTTAATTGTTAAACTGTAGAGATAGGGAGCGGCAGTAGTGGGAACATTTATGCCAGATGCCTCGTCATCTAATTAGTGACGCGCGTGAATGGATTAATGAGATTCCCTCTGTCTCATTTGACACTTAAGTAATCAATTCAGTATAGGACTTAGTGTCTGTGTTAAAATTTAATTTAACCAATCACATTAAGACACACACATTCAAATTTATATTTTCATATGTTGCATGTGTGAATATATACAGGTTGAAATTATATGCAAAAAGTTCCAGTTAACATGGATCTACAAACAAACCACGTGCGAGATTTTTCATTATGAATATGAGGTTATAACTTGCAATATCCAGTATTGTTAGTTTGGCGCTACAATAAATAGTAAAGAATAACTTAAACTTTTTAACATTTTGCATAATGCTGCATAGCTGTTTGATACATAACACCGTCCAATTATTCTCAGTGCAGGTCTATAGAAAATAAATAACGACTCAGGTCAAGATTATAAACTATATTTTTTTAAACTTTGAATTCAGTATCTTCATATATGTCTTATTAACTACACACTAAAAATACATTATACTGTTCTTCTTTTTCTATAGACATATGCCTATTTATTTACACACACTATGTCAATGATGATTACATGTTATTCCACCTGTTTAGGTGTCTGCTCACTTCTCTCTTTGCTCCAGGATGTAAGTTCTTCACTACTTTAATGAGCCTCTGTCCACGTGAGCATTCCATTCCCTTTTCCTTGTAACAAATGTCTTAACATCTATGATATTACATTCCTCCCTCACATCCTAGTTTCTAACTCTGTCAAATCTTGTTTTGTTTACTAAGGCTGTTAAAATATTCATTTCTGCTGTTCTTATGAGTGGTTTAGTATCTGCTCTTGTATACGCAGGCCATACACATGTTTTATAAACTTTTACTTTCTATGTTTAAATATTTGTTTTTCCATATAACATCTCGTAAGTATCCTGATATTCTCGATGCTTTGAAAACCTGAGATGTTACTTCATCAATCAATACACTAGAGCTAGAGATGTGTATCCCAAGATATTAAATTCCATAACCTGTTGTATAATTCTAATTTGCATCTTATAGATATACACATACATTTAGTTATATTTGTAGAGATCCATATTTAATTTTTCTGGTGTTGTCATGAATCAATGAAGTAATCATTGGAGTTCATCCTCTGTTCTGGCGACCAGAACTGCGTCATCAGCATGACATATTGCATTACATTTTTTTATTTCCCGTTTGGTAATCTGATAGGCACTTTACCTCTTATATAATTTTATCTATTATCAGATTAAACAATAAACGGCTTCTTGTTTTATTCCTTTTGCACACTTAATGCCTTCCGTAAGTTTCCCATTTATAGAAATCTTTGTTTCAGTAATTGTTTATATCTTTTATCAAATTTATTACTGGATTGAAATTTCTTTCTCTTGCAAGATTCCTATTATATCTTCTATTTTGGTTGTATCAAAGGCTTCTGTTAAATAAAAAAAGAACAGATAGAAACAGGTGTTGTATATTACTTTTAAATTCTAAAGTATATATTTCTATCATAGTGAATGTGTTCCATTACATTAAGACATAAGTAAAGATTAAGACTGTTTGATAAAAACAACATTGTCATATCTGCCTTGACTTAATATAACGTGGCTGCACAGAACAATGAGTAAAAAATAAAAAAAGTATGATATATATTGTGATTCATTTTGATTATTTGGCATCCAAGACAGCTAGGTATTTACACATGTCAGTAAGGACAGCGTGAAGGTGAGTGTAAAATGATTAGTATTTGTGAATTTTAAAACCAAATAACTGTGACTGATGAGAGAACATTTGAGCATCACTACAGGACATGAGATTAGTGACAGAAGTTGGAAGGAATCACTTTCATTCCTCTGTCATGTAGAAGAGGGTCATTAATTTTTTAGGCCAAATCCAAACCATGAGAAATCATTTTAAGGGCTGCTGATTTGAGATGTTGACGTGCCATTCCTAGGGAAGTTTAAAAAGAGTAGCACATGTCACTCTTATGTGAATGTTTAGCAGGAGCCACTCTTATAGAGGTTTGTAAGAAGGAGCACATAGAAGTCCATTGAGTCTTTTACAGTAGAGAATTGTGATTGGAATTGGGAAAGACTAATATTTTGTGATGAATTACCTATTGTGCTACAAAGAATTAATTCAATTTTGTTTACTGTCAATATGGAACTTGATTTGACCATAGATACACCCACCATTTGTGCACAGAGTAGTAGAGTATCCGTGTGATATTGTAGGCGGATATCTCATATTGGGCACAGACCATTACATTAGTGTAAAATTTAATAAGCAACAAACATCAAAGGTAGAAAGTTATATATTTTTTTTATGTAAGGTTGTTATATCCTAATGCAAATCTTTAATTTCTCAATTGATTAGAGATAAATTCTGAGGAGAGAGGATATAGCCCGACCTCATTGCTCTCTGGATTTGAACCCATTTGAGATTATGTGGGCAGAAGTAAAGAAGTGCATCTGGAATAATTTGCCTAATTCCCCTACAAAGTGATTTATGGAAGCTCTTCCATGATGCCTGGTGTGGCATAGCTGCGAATAGACACATATTCGAAAGGATTATGCAATTCAATCATGTGTGATCATGTTGAAAGGAAGATGGACTAAATATTGATTTGTAACTTTGTTTTTACTTTTTCTTAGCTTTAATTTTCCAAAACATCTAGTAGTTTGTTTTATGGCATTACACATACTTTCTGTGAGAGTAAAATCTTTATTTTCTTTCTTTTTATCTGATGTTGATTGTTTAAAACAGTCATAAAGGAGAGAACAAAAATTATATTTCATTCTCTTAAAAGACACTACTTGCTGTTTGAATGCACAACTTGATAAATGCAGGACCAAATTGTTACCATTACACTAGAGGAGTGACATGCAGAACACTTCCATTAAAACTATAGATATCAGACTGAGGCCAACAACATATGGCACTACCCTCTCCAAGTTGTAGCGAAAATACTAGAATGAATCTTAATTTTTAAGCCTGAGTGGCCGATTGATACTAAGCTCTCCCCTCTCACTTCATATTTGAACTGACACATCCACCCTTAAGGAGAATATGTTTCCCATACTCCTTCAACCTCGATTTGTTTTCTCTCCTCTGTTTCATTGTTGTTACTATCTGACCTGCCAACTCTGGTCCCTTTTCCAGTACTCCTTAACTTCTTCCTTTACATTTTATGAATTAATTGGGTAGTACATACCATATATCTCGGAAGATAAGGCAACCTTCAGATAAGACGAGGCATAGATTTTTGTCAAAGTTTTATAGTTTTAGCATATATCTGTCCTATAAGACTACCCCCAAACTGTCAACAGCCTATGAATTTAGTTTAGATCAGCGATCATTACTAGCTTACTGTATAGCGTGTACAAAATTACCGTATTTGTAATTGTTCAAATAAATTTTATGTTATATAGTGTTAATATTTTAAAACCCCCTCATTATGATAATATAATACATTTATTTTCATTCACACCGGCAACAGTGCTGCAACACCTCGATATGTTGTACTAGCACGAGAGATGAGGACCTGTAGCATGAAGGGTGGCAGAGGGGAAAGGAGATAAGTTATAAGGAATGAAGACTTGCCACGTGAGAAATTTCTGTTAAGCTACTATCAAACCAAAGATATAAGTTATCCACATATTTAAATGTTTATACCGTGCCCTTTGCATCATGCATAGTGATAATAACACTACATGAATAATTAAAAGAAACAACACAATATAGGCAATCGTGTCCATTGTTATTTACTACACACAAACAGACTGCAAAAGAATTAAATAACCGGATGTTTTCAGGACTGGTTTGATAGTAGCTGTACTCACGGACATTCACTAAATCTCTAAACAGTTCCCCCCCACAATCTCAACTGATCGGTTTTGTCACAGCTCATCATAACGTAAGTTGCAATCAGTGGTTGCATTGCGATATTCTTGTGTGTCCTGTGTTCAACCAATTTTTTTTTGTATCTGTCCTATAAGATGGCCCGTGATTTTCGGGGCTTTTTTATGGTTCAACTATCGTCTTATCTACCGAGATATATAGTATGTAAGTATTTGGTCAATTGTTTTTCATTTTCTCATTGACTTTTCCATCTATTAGATCATAGTTCGATCCGTGCTCAAGTAGTCTTCCCAAGAATTTCTTTAGTTATTCATTTACTAGATATTATATAATATATAATGCCACCCTATTTTATCAAATCTCATATATAAGAAAATACACTCATCGACCCAAAAAGTTGTTTACAGCATCCTGTATTACATGGAAGCAGAATTAAAACGAAGTACATCTAAAAAATTACAAATAAAAGCTGTGAGAGCAAGTGGTTGTTGTATTAAGATCTACAAGACAAAAAATAAACTGTATGAAAACTGCAAATCAACTGTACACCATCCTCTTCTCTTTGTGACATTCTCCCTCTGATGCAGAAGCTTTCAGTTAAGTTTTGTGTTGTTGATGTACCCCATTTGCTCTACTAAAACCTGATCAATTTATCGTAGTATTACAGCAGTGAAGCAAATATTCTCTGATACCTTCTCAAAATGTGTAAAGTAGTGGGATTGATCGATAAGAAGAATTTAAAACAAATTATGTGGATTATAGTCACTATGATTTAGTACATATATATTATTATTAATATATTATTATATATTATTATTATTATATTACTAATTATCGTGTTGTTAATTGAATTAACTATATTGTTGATTATTATTAGCAACTAGAATTTTGAATTCTAGAAATAAATCACAGATAAGATTGTTACACCCCTCTTCGTTACAAGTAGGGTTGAATAAAAAAATAAATGTTGACATTCTTGAAAGACTAAAGTTCATAATATAGTAGAAGATATACCAAACCTACAAAAAAAAACTAAAAACTGAACTCCATGGCAGGTCATGCCTAGAAGGCCATATGATTCTAGAAACGTGTCTGACATTAATCCACATGCGCCACATCCAGCCATTATTGGGGTGAACACGATTACATCGTTTTAGGAAACCCGTAGATATTGTACATGGTTTTCTCAACCTGGATTCCACTTATGGCAACTATCTTAATATCTAAGTTGCTGAATGATTACAGACACCATGTCGTACAAACTTCATACAAAATCTTCCTCCATGGGCTCGAACAAACTTTTGACCCATATCTCTGTGTTATACATAATGCTTTAGGTTACAGCAGAAGTGTGGTAAACTTCTTCAACAGAATAGATTGATATACTATTTCTAAAAAAAGTTCCAATATCAACCTACACACCTTAAACAGAGACAGGGCAACTCATAAACATGTTGGGAATCAAGAATATCTTGAGATATAACAGGACTCAACTAAGCATAAACCTAAATGTTCACAATATAATTTTTTTTACCGCTGCTGCTGTATATATTAGTATTATTATTATTATTATTATTATAATTATATTATATTATTATAATATTATTATTATTATTAAAATATCCACCGTCATCTGTAAAAATAGTTAGAATTTTCCTATGGCTAGTTATTTATATAAGGAGAATTAAGTGAGTTGTAATGTTTCTCTCTTAAGTTAATAATTATATTCCAGTAGTGTACTTATTATTAATTTATTTTATATTCAGATTAAATTATATATTCATACATAAATATTTAATAACTGGTACAAAAACACTTCTCTTGAAATGTACTCAGAATCAACCAGCGTAATAATCAAATGGCTAAATGTAAATAAAATATACCCAAAATTTAATGAAATTTAACATTTTTATAATAAAAATTGAAAGGGACACAAGAAAGAAATTCTCACCTCACACATAATAATGTTGCATCTGCATTCTTTAACTAAATTCTGATGTTAAGAAATGAGCTCTTAATTTCAGCATTTCTAAGTTAAACTGTGTGAATTGATTGGATCCAGATCAGCTTCTGTCTGGGAACTTCAAATCATGTTTTATTCTGTTCTTTTGTAGTGTATCTTTTCCAATATTTATATTCTCTGAACTTCCAAATATTTCACAAGTTTTATTTGTCCTAAAATTTATGATCTTATAACAAAAGTTGCCACCACCAATTTCATAAATTACCTCATGTTTATTCTGCATTTCTTTGTTTTCTTATGCAATCGTTAATAATTCCCTGCAGTTAATGTGATAAATGATCTTTTTTTTTTTGCTATTTGTAGTTTTTATTTTCTTACATCTTTGCTGCAGATTACATCTGCTGAATTATGATGATCTTTGAATAAGATTTCGGGCTGTCAGGCCGTGATTCTTGAGGCTTGAAAGTTCCCCAGAGACTGGGTCTGGCATCAAGACAACCTAGACCAAGCCCTACAGCCCGAAATCTTCTTCAAGTCATCCTAGCACCTCCGGTCCGTGAAACCCTTAGTCAATACAATAAGCTGATTGGATTTATCGTTGCTCTGTAATGTAGACTAAACCAAATATTTTGTGAATTTTTTACAGGATATCCTACCATTCTGTAACTAACTTGAAACAATTTCAGGTAAGATTACTAAAATACAAACTCACACATTAGGACCATGAACATAAGTATAATTTTTCGAAAACAAAAAAAGATCGGTTTAAGAAAAAAACAGACTGTACAAATTGTTTGCAATACTTGCAGATTCTAGGAGATCCATTAATGGGGTTTTAGAAGAAAACAGGTCTACCAGG